>OX421495.1:52519963-53014963 GCA_949126835.1 Anisus vortex
CCCCTTTCGGATTAAAAACAAAGGTGACAGTTGCGCCAAGTCTGAAATTGATATAACTTTGAGATCCTGGTTATTTCGACGTGAAACCAGTAGCGTAGCCAGGGTAGGGGGGGGGGGGGGAGCGGCCTACCATTTTCGAAAAAAAAAAAAAGGGCATTTTCGGGAAAATATTATTTAATTAATAATTTTAACAAGCCACAAAGCACAATTTATGCTGTATCTAATTTTTGTCTTTAAATTGCATTTCAACAATTTAATTTATTACAATCCTTTTGAATCATTCGGCGTGCCAACAGTGTCAAAGTCAAACTGATCAACTATATTATTTTTATAAGACAATTTATTCAGTGTCGTAGCAAGACCAAGACCAAAAGAAAAGGAGCATCATTAAAGTGTTTTATATTTAATAAAAAAATTTGATCATTTTAGAGTTATACATTGCAAGCCATTACTTTTTTTTTAAAACGAAAAAAAAAAAAAAAAAAAAAACATATTAGAAATAAGAAATATTAATATAAAGAAAATGGGCTAATTATCTCCCTTCAAGATACTAGATGTTCATCCCGAAAATGAGCAGTAGATGCAATCAATTTAGCAGAAATTCCCATCACTATTAGCTACTAGAAAAAGAATCGTGAATGGTTAAATAAAAACTGCACTCTTATACAACACTGAGGCACAGGGTTTTCTTATAACACTTGATACGTAAGAATTCTGAGTTATTGTATTAATCTGAAAAAATTTGCTAAAAGTGGGGCCTTTTTTTTCTAAAATTTCGCTAGCGTCAAAACCTGGCTACGCCACTGCGTGAAACCAATGGTTTTAATGGCAAAATGAAATGAAGCGGCAAACTTCCGTACTGAATGGGATACATATCATGTGTATCAAAACCTTCTTTACAACATAACGTCAAATAGAAATCACGTTCCGACACTGCTATATACGCTGCTCTTTTTTTTCTCTTTTCTTTTAACAAAGCATTGTCAAGTACCGTGTAGTATTATTTGTTCATCTATTCTAATTCGAACCAGTATAGGCCTACAAACAATATATTCATATTTTGATAAACGAGTTAAAGAACAATATAATATTTAAAATGAGAGGTTTAATAAAAGACTTAAGATATTTACACAACCAAAACTAGCAGTAATATAAAATTAAAAAAAACAACTGTTTGGTGAATAGAATGACGCAAATTATAATATTATGTCGGTAATATTTTAACAGTAGGCCTAAAAGATAAAAAAAAAAAAGAAACTATATTTCAAATAAATCCACAACCTTTAAGCTTATATTTAAGTCTTCATGTAATTTAATGATCTGTTATTTCTTTTAAAATTATTAAAGTAATACAATAAAATACCGGTAATAAAAATGAAAAGGTCAAATTAAAATTGACGGTTTCCAGCTCATACGATTTTGATGTAAAATAATTTTTTTTTTTCTTATTGATATTGTTATTGGCCAGACAATGTTTAGGCACTATGTTTAAATACTATTAAATTAATACTCTATAGGCTATAGGGTTGCATTATAAAGCCAACAGACGACCGGGTACTGGGCGGTCTTTCCCGCACGGTTGCTTTGTTCAATGATGCTCAGCTAAGGTATATTTCAGACTGTTGGACGTTAAAATATTAAACTTATGTATGTGATATATTTATTTATAGCTAAGGACTTAATACACTGTACACCCAGTTCTTTACTAAAACGAATAAATAAACAGGTTTTGTAAGAGCAAAAATAATTAATTTAAAAAGCAGACGACCGGAGCAGTTGAAGTAACCGAATCGGTTAAGGGGACGCAACCCATGGTTAAACTCTCGCATTCATGTCAGGAAGAGTTGTCTATATAATATAAGCTTGAAGTGATAAGGTAAAGGGAACGCACTCGGTCTAAGAGTCTTCCAAAATTGTTAATAGAGGTTTTTTTAATTGCCGACATTCTCTGCATTGTATAAAGATTTTCTGACAACTGACATATGAAAATGTTTCAGATTTGACTGACTGGTAATCTTTCTAAACAGTATATTTTTTTAAATCCGCCACCAGTAGATATATGATTTCAATATGTCTATTATTTATTTGTGCCTTCAGAATGGTTTGGTGATTTCAAATGTCTTCATGAACTGTTAACAAATGAGGATAAAGAGAGAGAGAGAGAGAGGGAGAGAGAGGGAGAGAGAGAGAGAGGGAGAGAGAGAGGGAGAGAGAGAGAGAGACAGAGAGAGAGAAAGAGAGAGAGAGAGAGAGGGAGAGAGAGAGAGAGAAAACATTGCAACAAGTGAAAAAACAATCATAAAACAAGCGCAACATTTTTTTGTTTATTGCAATTTAATCCATCAAAGAAATACAACAAAATGTAAAAAAATTAAATTTATTCAAATAGTGGTAACGTGTCCAGGACACTCGTTTGAAGCGGACACTTTATGTACGCATTAAAAAACATTGGACTTAACATACATACACTTATAAAAAAAATAATAACATCCTTAAAACTACTAAACGAGAGTACAAGGGAGGGATCATGCACAGAGGAATATATCAAACAAAACATTCAGAGATTAAAATACTTTCAACAAGAAACGAGACGCAACAAACAATTCTGTTTCCCCACTCCAGGATAATCCGAACGTGTAATCCCTAAGTTAATACTGTCCAATGAGCCAGTAGGGTGGCCTAAGTAATGGTCACAAATATTTCAACAGCCGAGGATTGAAGAATTTCATGCAAATGAACTACACACTCTGGTTTTGCAAACACAGAAAGACAAAACCATGTTGAAGCGTTGTTTGGTCATGTGACACAGTCACGCCTTTCGGAAACACTGTACGGCAGATGATAAGAAAAAAATATGTCCAAATTGACACAGTGATCCAAATAGAAGAGAAATGCTTTACACGATGGCTCACTCTGGCATACTTGGCTTACAACTAACAGTATCCTGACGATGTAAAAACAAATGACGTCCTGACAATGTACAACTAACAATGTCCTGACGATGTAAAAACAAATGACGTCCTGACAATGTACAACTAACAATGTCCTGACGATGTAAAAACAAATGACGTCCTGCCAATGTACAACTAACAATGTCCTGACGATGTAAAAACAAATGACATCCTGCCAATGTACAACTAACAATGTCCTGACGATGTAAAAACAAATGACGTCCTGACAATGTACAACTAACAACGTCCTGATGATGTAAAAACAAATGACATCCTGACAATGTAGAACTAACAATGTCAGACGATGCAAAAACAAATGTTATCCTGACAATTTACAACTAACAATGTCCTGACAATGTAAAACTAATAATGTTTATTGAAACAAATTATGTTTTGACACTATACAACTATTGATGTCCTTTAAGCCTTAAAGCAGAAAAAAAAAAACAAAAAAAAAAAAAGCAGAGTATTTAACAGCTGGCTGACGACTTCCATTTCCCAGGAGAATGATAAACTTCATATTTCCCAGGAGAATGATAAACTTCATATTTCCCAGGAGAATGATAAACTTCATATTTCCCAGGAGAATGATAAACTTCATATTTCCCAGGAGAATGATAAACTTCATATTTCCCAGGAGAATGATAAACTTCATATTTCCCAGGAGAATGATAAACTTCATATTTCCCAGGAGAATGATAAACTTCATATTTCCCAGGAGATTGATACACTTCATATTTCCCAGGAGAATGATAAACTTCATATTTCCCAGGAGATTGATACACTTCATATTTCCCAGGAGAATGATAAACTTCATATTTCCCAGGAGAATGATAAACTTCATATTTCCCAGGAGATTGATACACTTCATATTTCCCAGGAGATTGATAAACTTCATATTTCCCAGGAGAATGATAAACTTCATATTTCCCAGGAGAATGATAAACTTCATATTTCCCAGGAGATTGATACACTTCATATTTCCCAGGAGAATGATAAACTTCATATTTCCCAGGAGATTGATACACTTCATATTTCCCAGGAGAATGATAAACTTCATATTTCCCAGGAGATTGATACACTTCATATTTCCCAGGAGAATGATAAACTTCATATTTCCCAGGAGATTGATACACTTCATATTTCCCAGGAGAATGATAAACTTCATATTTCCCAGGAGAATGATAAACTTCATATTTCCCAGGAGAATGATAAACTTCATATTTCCCAGGAGAATGATAAACTTCATATTTCCCAGGAGATTGATACACTTCATATTTCCCAGGAGAATGATAAACTTCATATTTCCCAGGAGAATGATAAACTTCATATTTCCCAGGAGAATGATAAACTTCATATTTCCCAGGAGAATGATAAACTTCATATTTCCCAGGAGAATGATACACTTCATATTTCCCAGGAGATTGATACACTTCATATTTCCCAGGAGAATGATAAACTTCATATTTCCCAGGAGAATGATAAACTTCATATTTCCCAGGAGAATGATAAATTTCATATTTCCCAGGAGAATGATAAACTTCATATTTCCCAGGAGAATGATAAACTTCATATTTCCCAGGAGAATGATAAACTTCATATTTCCCAGGAGAATGATAAACTTCATATTTCCCAGGAGAATGATAAACTTCATATTTCCCAGGAGAATGATAAACTTCATATTTCCCAGGAGAATGATAAACTTCATATTTCCCAGGAGAATGATAAACTTCATATTTCCCAGGAGAATGATAAACTTCATATTTCCCAGGAGAATGATAAACTTCATATTTCCCAGGAGAATGATAAACTTCATATTTCCCAGGAGAATGATAAACTTCATATTTCCCAGGAGAATGATAAACTTCATATTTCCCAGGAGAATGATAAACTTCATATTTCCCAGGAGAATGATAAACTTCATATTTCCCAGGAGAATGATAAACTTCATATTTCCCAGGAGAATGATAAACTTCATATTTCCCAGGAGAATGATAAACTTCATATTTCCCAGGAGAATGATAAACTTCATATTTCCCAGGAGATTGATACACTTCATATTTCCCAGGAGAATGATAAACTTCATATTTCCCAGGAGATTGATACACTTCATATTTCCCAGGAGAATGATAAACTTCATATTTCCCAGGAGAATGATAAACTTCATATTTCCCAGGAGATTGATACACTTCATATTTCCCAGGAGATTGATAAACTTCATATTTCCCAGGAGAATGATAAACTTCATATTTCCCAGGAGAATGATAAACTTCATATTTCCCAGGAGATTGATACACTTCATATTTCCCAGGAGAATGATAAACTTCATATTTCCCAGGAGATTGATACACTTCATATTTCCCAGGAGAATGATAAACTTCATATTTCCCAGGAGATTGATACACTTCATATTTCCCAGGAGAATGATAAACTTCATATTTCCCAGGAGATTGATACACTTCATATTTCCCAGGAGAATGATAAACTTCATATTTCCCAGGAGAATGATAAACTTCATATTTCCCAGGAGAATGATAAACTTCATATTTCCCAGGAGAATGATAAACTTCATATTTCCCAGGAGATTGATACACTTCATATTTCCCAGGAGAATGATAAACTTCATATTTCCCAGGAGAATGATAAACTTCATATTTCCCAGGAGAATGATAAACTTCATATTTCCCAGGAGAATGATAAACTTCATATTTCCCAGGAGAATGATACACTTCATATTTCCCAGGAGATTGATACACTTCATATTTCCCAGGAGAATGATAAACTTCATATTTCCCAGGAGAATGATAAACTTCATATTTCCCAGGAGAATGATAAATTTCATATTTCCCAGGAGAATGATAAACTTCATATTTCCCAGGAGAATGATAAACTTCATATTTCCCAGGAGAATGATAAACTTCATATTTCCCAGGAGAATGATAAACTTCATATTTCCCAGGAGAATGATAAACTTCATATTTCCCAGGAGAATGATAAACTTCATATTTCCCAGGAGAATGATAAACTTCATATTTCCCAGGAGAATGATAAACTTCATATTTCCCAGGAGAATGATAAACTTCATATTTCCCAGGAGAATGATAAACTTCATATTTCCCAGGAGAATGATAAACTTCATATTTCCCAGGAGAATGATAAACTTCATATTTCCCAGGAGAATGATAAACTTCATATGGATTGTATTCAAAGCAAGAGAGAGAGGAAAAAAAGAACCATATGGACACATACATTATATACACACATGCAAAGAAGAAAAATGTATTTCAAATTAAAACTTGGATAATACTATAATATCTTGAAGTAAACAAATACAAAACAAAAAAACAAAATGAAAGATTAATGTAGACTTTAAAAGAAGAAGATGGGGCATGGTGCCGAGCCGGCAGTGTGTACAGCTGGCGTACCGAAGGTCCTAGGTTCAAACCCTGGTGAAGGCTAGGATACATTCTCTGGTCTGGAAGGTGTCCCCTGAGTCTACCCAGCTCTGACGGGTACCCCCTTTAGTGGGGGTAAAGTAATGGCAGATGGGCATTATGCTGGCCACACAAAACCCCAGTATGCCGTAGCTACAGAAACTGGTGAACGCTGCTTCACAGGCTCTAATAATTTGGTCTAGCGGGATACTTTACTTAAATGAAGAAGGGAAACTAGAGGGACATTTAGTTTTGCTTTAAATTTAAAGAGCAATTTATATTTTTATAAAGCATAAAAAAAAATAATTGTAAAGTACAAAACAAGCAAATAACTTTTCAACCAATTCATTTTAAAATGAGAAGTGTTAAAAATAGATATTTTTAAAAACAACGCAACCAATAGACAGCTTACTTGAACAAAATGTAATTACTTGGTTTAATGAATCGTAGTTACAATGTTTACCTGGTACAAAACAAACAAAAACTAAAAATAAAATCAACAAAACATTTTAACAGACAGTAAAATTGTTTAGCTGAACTCGGAAAGATAAAAAAACATTTTCCAGTCACGCTATGTTATGTTAATTGTGGCGTCAAAAGATAATGACAAAAGTAATGCCAATGATAAAATATAGGGGGCTAAAGTTCCAGTAGACAAAAATACATAACTGTACAATTATTCAATGTTCCTTAGACTTGCCAGCAACATGGCTGGCCCAGGGCAAATCAAATGTCATTGCAAGAGTTTAACTTTTCCTACAACATTTAAAAAAACAACATAAAATTGTATTTGAATTTGATGAATGATTCTTTGATGTGTTCTTCTAGGATTTGTAGAAATATTTCGTTTGATTCAAAGCTTTCGAGGCGAAATCATCGTCTGTGATTCTGTCCCAGTCCTGCTGAGTTTGGCCGACAATGAACCCAAGGTTACGCCGATGGTTCTGAATTTTCTTCTCCTCCAGGTCTGCCCAACGAACCTTTTAACAAATCAACGGAATCATTTTATTTAGTGTGACAGTCAAGCAGTTTCAAAACTAGCCTACCGGGTAATTAGTTCTACCCTGATGGGGGGCAGGAGGAGAAATACTGAAAACATTCTAGCTTTAGGGACAGTGGAATAATGAATGTCCACTTTTGGTAAAGCTAAGTGTGTCACCTTTAAAACCTAGAGCAAGGAACCAAACAAATTTGTAACGTACCCTCTTCTTCCCCGGTAAAGATTCCCTGGTGTTGTACTCGTCATCCATTTGGTCCAGCTGCAAGTATTCGTTCAGACTCTGATGTTCCAGGATATGTTTCTTACTCACTCGGATGCCGTCCAGCTTGTCTGCAATGGAAGAAACGCTCAAGAGTACAGACAGGAGAACTTTCCAGAAATGTTTGTACACCTTAAGCTAGACTAGTTCATTCAATTGTTGCTAAACATACTAATATTTTAACATATTTTACAATAGTGTCAAGAATATAGCCACATTTTCAAATAAGATCATCTTATTGGCTGATAAAAAAAAACTATTTGGTTAAAAAAAAAAATGCAGTTCATCTATGAAGTATATTCTAATATAAAACTGTTATGTGATGGATCTTAAAATGAAACTATCTCTGCTCTTAAATAATAAAAAAAATTGTTTGTTGCCAGCCAGATATGCATATGAAAATGTTTCTATTGTCTGTCAATTTGTGTATATTTTACAAAATCTTGTGAATTAAAGATATATCAAATGACAACACTTAATTTGTAAGAATTAATAAATTAATTATGTAGGAACTACAACTCACCTAGAGTTTCTTCTGATGTATCCAGCTCCCACTTTGACTTGACATAAATCTGTTAATACAGCAGAAATGGGTGATGGCCCTTGGTTTGACTAACTCATTCATGTCAGACCAAGTGGCAGCCATCAAAGTCAACACAAACAAGCACACAACAGAAATAATTTTTAACCAACACATTAAAACTTCTCATGCATATCTCTATATTACATGTCTGTGTATCTATCTATCTGTATGTAACGTATCTGTATATATCTAATTCATCTCTATTTTTCAATATTTATACACTGGTATATGAAGAATATGCCCGTCTATCTATCTGAAGACAAAGTACGTTGTATCTGTTTAAAAAGTATTCCACATATATCTGTATATATATCAGTGTTTATGTTTAACCTTCAAGCTGTTAATACAGTAATATCTATTTGTATTTGTATAACTGTCTATGCATAAAGCATCTACATATCTATCTAAACACCGACATATCTGTGTATACTGAGACACATACAGAAAATCTTTCATACACAACTAAAAAAGTTTTCTAAAAATAGACTTGACCTGTAACCAAGAAGTCTGTAGGCTAAATTTAAATTGTTTGTAAATATTCAATGTTATTTCAAAGTTTTGATTCAAGATTTCTTGAGATGTGTGAACTGGAGTACTGGGAAAGTAAAGTACATTCATTGTCAAATTTAGCAACAAATTTGGCCTGGGTTCTAGCCCTGCCGCTGACCAATCCCTGATCCCTGCCACAGTTTTGGACCTAGTCAACGTAATAAGCTTCTACCTAAGAGAACGTCTGTAAACTCATAAGTCATAATCGAGTTAACCTTTTGAGCTGAAAATCTTGAATTTATTATTAGCATTATATTGTCTAAGATTTTTTTCCGATTGTTGCATCTGTCAATAAACAAAAGATCATTAATAGTTCAGTTTTTTGAAGGTTTTCTTTTTATATGTTTCTTATATGACATAAATGTTCTTGAAGCAAACTAGCAAAAAAAAAAAAAAAGCTGAAATGGAAAAAAGGTTGGAAACAAAATATTAGTAGTGCTGCAAACAAAATATTAGTAGTGCTGCAGCAACTGTTTATCACAGATGAAAAAATATTAGTTGGGTATAAATTTATCATGCTGCCGGCCTGAAGGTTTTCTTGGCAACATTTCTCTACCTGAATGATCAAACAGAAACAAATGAAATTAATGTCAGTCAAAGTACATTGAAAATTTAGTGGCACCTGTTAGGGAATTGTTGTTTAGATAGAAATTTGAAAAACATAATAGTTTCAGAGTATACTGTTTTATTATTATATAGGTGATTGTGTTTTGTGTTTAGATTGAAATATGAAAAACATAATAGTTTCAGACTACACTATTTCATTATTATATAGGTGATTGTCTTTAGTATATTATGTGTAATGTTCTAAGTTAATACAAACAAAGTATTTCTTAGGTAACAGTATTTGTTATTTTAAACATGGATAGATAGGTTTGGAAAAACACTTCTATAGGAATGGTGGGCCATGAAATGTCATGGGAGTCATGAGTGGACACACACTTCTTCATTCAGTATGACAGTGCTTTGCTCGATTACTGCTAGTTGCATTCATGGCCTTGCCATCCTCTCCACCAGCTAATGTTTAGTCTATGCAGATCATCACTATGAAAGCATCTGTTTTCATTTAAATTGCATATGGATAAAACAAGTCTTTCGAACGTCTAAATGTGATTTCTTCTCCAAATTACGGATTATCCCCCCCCCCCTACTTTTTTTGTGTAAGTGTGTAAATACACTCAGATCTACTGCCTAGCTCTTTACTAAAATAAAACATCAATAAAGCTTCATTTCTTTTTAGACCATTCAATACAAGTGTCAAGTTAGGACTGTGTTTAGTTGCCTCTTACTCTTAGACATGTTCTTGTTATTATATTTCTAGATTTTGTTTTCGGTGTACACACAGTTATCTGACATGTTTTTACAGTAAAGTTTATTTTTGACAGTCCACAACTTGTCGGCCTTAGACACACGAACACCGTAAACCATCCAACTGAACAAGATACTTTTGTAATTGTAACAGAACAATCCTACAACACCTACAATAAGCTCGATTGACATTATCTGGTTTGTGGTTATTTTCTTATATTATATATATATTTATACAAGATTATTATTTGTAATTGGACAACTACAATTATCTCTTCCCACCACAAAATATGTTTCCCAATAAAGTCACATTGATTGCTGACACCAATTCTATCTCTAATGTCTTGGCGTGCAATCCTTACAATCTAAAACATTGTGCTCTCGATCTCAGGAGAGCTAATTTTTTTTATTTATGACGCAAACACTAAATTAAAAAAAAAAACACTATTACTTTGGTTTTAACACAATCCTTTTATAACGCAGTTCATTACATTTTCTATGTAAAATTATCAGAAAGTGTCCACAACGGATGGATAGTCAAACTAATGGTACCTCAATATTCAAAACCCTAAACCCAGTTTGTACAAACATATCAAAGACCGGACAACTATTTTTTGCAGTAATTTAAACTCTTAACACTTTTTGAGCCTTTGTTGTGTTTTTGCAATAATTTGCAAAATGTTCAATTTTGGGTCACTTTTGATTAATTTGTATGATAATTATTTTAAATTTCCTCAAAATCTAGAAAAGTAAAATTAGAAAAAAAGATGTTAAAATATGTAGAAAAAGTAAACTGATAAAATAATTGTAGAAGTTGAATGACAAAATAAAAAGAACAAAAAGAATGAACAAGTTACCCCCTCTTCTTTTGCTGTCTCTTCTTCCTCCTCTTCCTGTCCTGCTTTCTTCTCTTGTGTCTCCTGTGTGTTGGGCTCAGTGTCTTCCATAACAACCTGCACAACACAAACAGCAACACTGAAACCTTTACAAATCCTTTATATATCAATGCACAAAACTTTGTATGTATGTTTTGGGCGACCGGACATGCGGGTGGCCGACTGCTTCACTTCTTGTCATCCCATCGAGCTAAAGCTTGGCACACAGACATTAAGGAGATGGCAACACATTCCATCAAATTATCAAACCTCAAAAATATTTTTTTTAACTGTTTTTTTTTCCCCATTAAACTTTATGGTGCGCCATGGTAAATCCTTATTTAAGGTACCTAATGCATATAAAAATTTAAAACATTATTAAAGAATCAGGACTAGATTTGCACCACGGATGAGCATAGGACACAATAATCTTCTTTATAGAAGGCGCGTATGTAATATATAAGATAAGATAAACAAAAGGATATATTAAAGTTAATTTTTAAAATATGTTAAAAAATGAAATGACCTCAGGTATAGAATCTTCTTGAAGAATCCAACGCAGATCAAGTCTGATGTAGTGACATGGCAATGGTTCCCAGTTTGTTTTCACCTGTAGATGTTGAAAAATTTTTTTATTGACCCGATGTCAGGTGATGATTTACACTACTATTAAACATTAAGATAATGATAATGATGGTCATTTGTATAGCACAACTCTCCATGCTACAACATTTAGAATGCTCAGTTCGCTCTTGTCCACCTTTACTTTACCCCAACTAAGGTCAAGCACCATCAGAGTTGGATAAGCTCCTGAACACCCACCGGTCCAGGGAAAATATCCTTCCTATAACACCGAATTAGTTTTTTTTACAGTTTGAACAAGTCATACTTAAACTTTCTGAAGAAGGACGTTTAGATATATTCCCAATCTTATTGCCAAAGACGCATTATACCGCTAAAAACGTCAGAAAAGCCCAGAATATCTCTTTTTATAAACCCAGAAAACCCAAGTATAGATAATTATAGCATTGTAGCCTTATTTGTGCCTTTGTTTTATCAACCTAGACACAAACTATATTTCAACACATGAAAAACCCAAACTTTCCGTAACAAAACTAGTAAAAAGCAGAACGGCTGAACAAAGTGTGTTATTTTATAAAAAAGCGGAACAAATACGCCAAAAGCGGAACGGTAGGCATGTCTGTCATGGTAACAGCTCTTGATCAATTACTGATAATGAAAACTTTATATGATTTAAGAACACAGAGTAATAATAATAATGGTAATTTTTATAGCTCTTCTATCCATGCTATTAAATTTAGCATGCTCAGGCCGATCTTGGTGTGAACTGCAGTGGCAGATGTATCAGTATGTAAGTAAGGCACACATCCACTAGAGAAAAGTCTTTCAGTTCTTTTTAAAAGACTCTCTTGTCTCAGATTCTCTCAGTGTCTGAGGTAAACTGTTGCATAAAGAAATGGCCACAGATTCAAATGAGCTCACTCCAAAGTACTTCTTTTTGCGTCCAGCCACAGTGGGAGTTTTAACTTAGCGACTTAAGTATATTAAAAAAAAGATACTTTCAAATTCATTTTTTTCATGCTGCTTTGTCTATTATAAATTTTTTTTTTAAACTTTCAGAAAAATCTAAAAATTAAAAAAGTAAAAACTTCCTCAACCCGCGTAAACCCCAAATAAATTTACATTAAAAATGTTTACACAACTTTTTACATTTCAAAATATATCTTTTGATTTCAGTATATTTGTTGTTTGTTTTTGGTATTTGACACTTTACAATGAGCAGCACCATTAGTAAATCACTAAATTTAGAAACCCTTCAGCTTCAAAAATGAAGTTCAAATAGCAAAGTAATTATAATACATAAAGCATTAAATTTTAATTTAAAAATAAAACAAATTAATATAAAAAAAATACTCCAAGTAAAAAACCATATTCTTATTTCACATATTTATATCAATTATCATTCTTCCAGAGTAATATGTGAGCATGGAATGGGTTAGCCTGAACAAAACCAGAAAAAGCCAAAACTTTTAACAAAATGTAAAAACTTATTAAAATTTCACCACCATCATATGCTTATGATGTAAATATCTTCTTCCTATGAAATGTCCTTAAATTCTAAAGAAGCAAAAATATAGGAAGTGTTTAAATGTTTCTGCCATTAAGTAACTTGTACATTATGTAACAAATACCTTTTCAATGTCCCATTCTGTCCAGTGATGAATGTTACGCTGTATACTAATGTTTAAATGTTTCTGCCATTATGTAACTTGTACATTATGTAACAAATACCTTTTCAATGTCCCATTCTGTCCAGTGATGAATGTTACGCTGTATATTAATGTTTAAATGTTTCTGCCATTAAGTAACTTGTACATTATGTAACAAATACCTTTTCAATGTCCCATTCTGTCCAGTGATGAATGTTACGCTGTATATTAATGTTTAAATGTTTCTGCCATTATGTAACTTGTACATTATGTAACAAATACCTTTTCAATGTCCCATTCTGTCCAGTGATGAATGTTACGCTGTATATTAATGTTTAAATGTTTCTGCCATTATGTAACTTGTACATTATGTAACAAATACCTTTTCAATGTCCCATTCTGTCCAGTGATGAATGTTACGCTGTATATTAATGTTTAAATGTTTCTGCCATTATGTAACTTGTACATTATGTAACAAATACCTTTTCAATGTCCCATTCTGTCCAGTGATGAATGTTACGCTGTATATTAATGTTTAAATGTTTCTGCCATTATGTAACTTGTACATTATGTAACAAATACCTTTTCAATGTCCCATTCTGTCCAGTGATGAATGTTACGCTGTATATTAATGTTTAAATGTTTCTGCCATTATGTAACTTGTACATTATGTAACAAATACCTTTTCAATGTCCCATTCTGTCCAGTGATGAATGTTACGCTGTATACTAATGTTTAAATGTTTCTGCCATTATGTAACTTGTACATTATGTAACAAATACCTTTTCAATGTCCCATTCTGTCCAGTGATGAATGTTACGCTGTATATTAATGTTTAAATGTTTCTGCCATTATGTAACTTGTACACTATGTAACAAATACCTTTTCAATGTCCCATTCTGTCCAGTGATGAATGTTACGCTGTATATTAATGTTTAAATGTTTCTGTCATTATGTAACTTGTACACTATGTAACAAATACCTTTTCAATGTCCCATTCTGTCCAGTGATGAATGTTACGCTGTATATTAATGTTTAAATGTTTCTGCCATTATGTAACTTGTACATTATGTAACAAATACCTTTTCAATATCCCATTCTGTCCAGTGATGAATGTTACGCTGTATATTAATGTTTAAATGTTTCTGCCATTATGTAACTTGTACATTATGTAACAAATACCTTTTCAATATCCCATTCTGTCCAGTGATGAATGTTACGCTGTATATTAATGTTAAAATGTTTCTGCCATTATGTAACAGGGTTCGTACAGAAAAATTGCCTCAAAATTCCAGGAGTTTTCCAGGAGTGTTCCAGAAGTTTTTCAGGAGTAAATTTTTTGAAAAGCCAAGCTGAGCTCTTTAAAAAAAACTCGCTACACTGCTTTTTTTTTTTGGTTTACGACATTACTGGGACTTATATAGCCTACATCCCAAGATTGGATCGAAAAAAAACAAGATCTAGTATAAAAAAAAAGAGCCATGGAAGGCATTACTGGTGTCATCAATGTTTGCGTGCGGAAATAAAAAGTGACAAAGAGGGTTAACTCCAATAGGGCTTTCTGGAAAAGTGAAAGTACAATGTAAGAGCAGTGATTAGGATTTTTGTTATTAATAATTAATGTCCCTAGAAAAATAAGGAGTTTTTAGTATTTTCCCAGGACTAAATGCAGTTTTTCCAGGAGTTTTAAGGTCCTGGAACACAACTTTTTGTTTTCCAGGAGTTTCAAGGAGTTTCCAGGAGCTGTACGAACCCTGTGTAACTTGTACATTATGTAACAAATACCTTTTCAATGTCCCATTCTGTCCAGTGATGAATGTTACGCTGTATATTAATGTTTAAATGTTTCTGCCATTATGTAACTTGTACATTATGTAACAAATACCTTTTCAATGTCCCATTCTGTCCAGTGATGAATGTTACGCTGTATATTAATGTTTAAATGTTTCTGTCATTATGTAACTTGTACACTATGTAACAAATACCTTTTCAATGTCCCATTCTGTCCAGTGATGAATGTTACGCTGTATATTAATGTTTAAATGTTTCTGCCATTATGTAACTTGTACATTATGTAACAAATACCTTTTCAATATCCCATTCTGTCCAGTGATGAATGTTACGCTGTATATTAATGTTTAAATGTTTCTGCCATTATGTAACTTGTACATTATGTAACAAATACCTTTTCAATATCCCATTCTGTCCAGTGATGAATGTTACGCTGTATATTAATGTTAAAATGTTTCTGCCATTATGTAACTTGTACACTATGTAACAAATACCTTTTCAATGTCCCATTCTGTCCAGTGATGAATGTTACGCTGTATATTAATGTTTAAATGTTTCTGTCATTATGTAACTTGTACACTATGTAACAAATACCTTTTCAATATCCCATTCTGTCCAGTGATGAATGTTACGCTGTATATTAATGTTTAAATGTTTCTGCCATTATGTAACTTGTACATTATGTAACAAATACCTTTTCAATATCCCATTCTGTCCAGTGATGAATGTTACGCTGTATATTAATGTTTAAATGTTTCTGCCATTATGTAACTTGTACATTATGTAACAAATACCTTTTCAATATCCCATTCTGTCCAGTGATGAATGTTACGCTGTATATTAATGTTAAAATGTTTCTGCCATTATGTAACTTGTACATTATGTAACAAATACCTTTTCAATGTCCCATTCTGTCCAGTGATGAATGTTACGCTGTATATTAATGTTTAAATGTTTCTGCCATTATGTAACTTGTACATTATGTAACAAATACCTTTTCAATGTCCCATTCTGTCCAGTGATGAATGTTACGCTGTATACTAATGTTTAAATGTTTCTGCCATTATGTAACTTGTACATTATGTAACAAATACCTTTTCAATGTCCCATTCTGTCCAGTGATGAATGTTACGCTGTATATTAATGTTTAAATGTTTCTGCCATTATGTAACTTGTACACTATGTAACAAATACCTTTTCAATGTCCCATTCTGTCCAGTGATGAATGTTACGCTGTATATTAATGTTTAAATGTTTCTGTCATTATGTAACTTGTACACTATGTAACAAATACCTTTTCAATGTCCCATTCTGTCCAGTGATGAATGTTACGCTGTATATTAATGTTTAAATGTTTCTGCCATTATGTAACTTGTACATTATGTAACAAATACCTTTTCAATATCCCATTCTGTCCAGTGATGAATGTTACGCTGTATACAAGTGGAGGTATCAGCCTTCAATTCACCAACATACACCTTTTCATGAAATGAAAACAAATACATTACATTTTGATATTCATGTTTTTATCAGCTCCCTTTCTAAGTTGTAACATTCAGAATTCTACACAAACTGTTTAATTCACTGACTTGAACATTAATGTAGCATTCAACATGAATTCAGATTTACAGTTTTCTTGATGACATTTTTTCTAGCTACTATTTTGTTATCTTGTATATACAATAAAAACAGTATGGCTATCGGGGTCCTGGAAATGACAGTGAAAGAATAACCCCTCTGCTCAGTCCCACTTGCATGTCGTAAAAGGAGACTGATAATGGGTTGTGCATTGGGTATAACCCAGGCACGTAAAACACCACCTTTGTGGTGCTGTTTGACAGAGGTCCAGATTGCACTACCCTGCCTGGATAGTGGTTTTTGCTGGCCTTCTGTTGGGGCGAGAGACTGTGTTGTTGGTAGCATTGAGACAGGGTGTGACAATTCCACAAAGCATTCCCAGAATCTAAATACAAAAGTCACAACTGAGTGTCCTAACCATTTGAAGAGCTCTGTGGATGGCAGAGAATGGACCATAGGAAAAAAGCCACACAAAAAAAAAACCCAGAATAACAATGTCAGAGAAACCTATGTTTGCCTGGCATTGACTGCAAGAGATCAAACTGCTCTGCAGACTGGCTAACAGAAGAAAATGGAGAAGTAAATAAAAAAAAAGTAATTAAGTATCAACACATATTTAATAATCAGTTATAATAATTTATTTTTATTTCATATTTAGATATAGATTGCTAGTTGGAGATCTACTTGACATTGTAAAATATATTTAACAACCATAGACTTTAATCTCTAGAACTATAAAAACCAATATTTAGTCGGATCAGCTTTACAGCAAAATTCAATGTTTCATGGATGTAAACATAAGGTAAATCAGAAAAATGTGATAACAAATGCAATTAGTACTCTTTCTTCCAGAGTGGCATTTGGGCATGGAATGGGGTTGCCTGAAGAAACCAGAAAAACCAGTAACTTAACATCATTTAAAACACCAATCAAAATGCAAGACTAGACTCAGACCAAGAATAAGAAGACCTGCCTATTCAAAAACTGAAACGACTGAAACTTCAAACAAAACTGCGGAAGAATTTTAAAGGTGTGCGTAAAAGCGGAAAAAAGGGTTCAAATGCGTAGAACTCCCGCACAATGCGGGAGCGTAGGCAGGTCTGAATAAGCCATAGGGCGCAATAATCTTTTTTAACCTTCTGTAATTTATCAGATAAGACATTGAAAGAAGAGTGTACCTGGAAGCCTTTAGACTTGGCATAGCTCCAGAACTCTGAGAAGTGAGCCACTTTCTCATTGGTTGCATCCAGTATTATAAAGGGGAAGAACCCATCATCAACAGTTTTCTTGAAGGACTTGAGCAGACTCTGCCTGTACGCCTCTTCAAGAGCTTGTTCGTACTCATACTCCATCACCTGGAAATATCATCAAAGAAATCATTTATACATATAAACAATTAGTCTCAATTTCATTTAAGGCTGAAAAAAATAAATAATCTAAAAGTTAAAGCTTATTGAAAAAACTAAGTAGGTAATTTATGCAGTGTGTCAGTTTGATCTCAGCTGACACAGCGTGTCATGTTTTTATTCTCAGCTGTAAATTACAAACATCACAGTTCAGGAGTGTTTTTATTTATACCAATTATTGTTTGTGGAAATCTGATTTTAAACAGATTATCAATTTTTGTCCTTCATACAAAATAAGAAGGCACCCCCCCCTCCCCGCATCCCCATGATGTTACAGGCCTGGATAAAAAAATTGATGTTTTTATAATAATGGAAAGCAATATCTAGGCTTGTAAGTAAGTAAAGTACCCGTCGGACCGAGTTGATCCATAGGTCCGATGAAGCAGCGTTCACCAGTTTCTGTGGCCACAGCATATTAGGTGATTGTGTGGCCAGCACTATGCACAGCCGCCTTTACTTTACCCCAACTAAGGTCAGGTACCCATCAGAGCTGGGTAGACTCAGGGACACCCTCCAGACCCGGGAAAAAATCCCGCACCAGGATTCGAACCCGGGACCTTCGGCTCGCCAGTCGAACGTGCTGCCGCTCGGCTACCGTTCCCCCATCTAGGCTTGACTCCTGTTAATACAAAATGATTCTTGAAAATCCTTTCCTTCAGTAACAATAAAATCAATTGAGGTAAGAGATTACCCTGCACAAATAATTGACAAGTTTCCATGAACAAAATCGGCTTTTGAAACGGATAATCGAATTTCAAATTTTTGTTTAACGTCCCCAAATTGCAATTAATATTTTTTCCATAAAGTAAAGTTGGGCCCATGAAGCAGCCAAGACAAGAGCAGGGACACCCTCAAGACTCAGTAAAAAATATTTGCCTTCACCAGGATTCAAACCCAGGACCTTCATGGGTGTAATTGTGATACAATTTGCATTAGTGCGTTTACATGGTATTATTTTTCGAGCGTGCTAGCAATAGACCATGGAGCCCCATAAAAGTAGAATTTTGAAAAAATTGAGAAATAGATTTGTTTAGCTTTGCATTGAAGCCTGGCCAGTCCTTGTCTAGCTGGGTAAACACTGGGACACAATAAAGACCCAGGTATAAATCCTGGCATTTTTTTTCTAGCTAGACCTAAAGTGCTTCTGTTTTGCCCACCACATTCCATGTTCAAATAGAAATGGCTGCATTATTTAAATAGCAAGGAACATGTGTATGAAAAAGAAACGAAGCAAATAAATAAATAAAGATGTGTATAATAACTATGTAGAGTGTTGAGATTCCAATCTGTCACAATGTTCAAATAAACATAAGGAGAAAAACACTTAACTTATTCCTTATGCGAGAAAGATGCATATAAGTACTCTTTCTTCCCAGCAAAAAATGGGTTGCCTGAACAAACCAGGAATTCAAAATCATTTAAAACACTAATAGAAATACAGGACTAGACTCAAAACACAGATGAAATAATCTTCTTTACAGAAGGAGCAAGTGTAATATGTATGATTCCATGAAAGTGCAAGGATCTTTTAACCACTTGACAGCTGAGTTTGGTTCCAGACACATTAAGGGCTCACCTTCTTTTTAACTTTCTTGCCTGAGTCAGGGTCAATGACCTCTTTGTCTGCCTCAACCATGAAGTAATCATCCAGGCACAGCATTCTTGGGGCTGACCCACCATAGCTTGTCTCTTTTTCCTGACAACAAAAACCACAGCCATGTTCCAGTCAATACAACTTTATGTATTTCAAATAATACACACACAATTTGATGAAACTAAAACAATTTAATCTTATTTTGCTAAGAGACTGCAACTCTCCGTAACAAGAGAACGCTTGTTGTGACATGCACCCCTCTCCATTTTTTCCAGTAAAATTAATCCAGTGTTTCATAAAGTATAATTGATGTTTTTCTCAAAGGCTTGGCTCAACATTAATTCTAAGGGGAACTATAGTAAAAAAAAAAGTTTTGCATCGGACCGGACTGATCAGTGGGGCTGTGACCACTGCATATTAGGGGGTTGGATTCGAACCCAGGACCGTCGGTACACCAGCCGAACGGGCCGCAGCTCGGCCACCGTGACCTATCAAGCGGAACTATAGTAGATTATATTAAACATGAGTTGCTAACCTTGAATATATTTTCTCAAACTAGAACATAAACAAATGAAGATCTTATTACACAACCTCATTCAGGGCAAACTATATAATTATGATGTAAAACGTATCATACTGATAAAAACAATAAAAAGCTGAGCACATAAAAATAATGTATACATATGGTAGCCACTCACCCGTATCAGTTTGCTGACGTAAGTTTTGCCACTTCCTGGTAGCCCACGAATGATGACAACGATCTGTGGTGGTCTGCTCAGACGGGCAGGAGGACACAACACATCCTCAACCTGTGGGTTTCATATTGGAAACGAAAAACATATGTAGGCCTACCGACACAATTCCCAGACTACCAACCCCAGTTAAAATGGTTTGAGATCCAGTCTTTACAAGAAACTCGATGAAGTGTAAAGTATAAAAAGCATTGTGTGTAGGTGTGACTTACTTTAACAACTTCTGAGACGGTGGAGGCTAAGATGGAAGAGCCTGATGGTGGAGTGCCAGGAACCGGTGACGGAGCTCTGTTGTATCTCTCTCTGGAAGAAATTGTAAATTGTAATAGTAGTCAGAAAAAAAAAACAGCAACCAATTGTACTTTCAAGAATTATTTTTTTTTAAAGTCAGGAAAAAAAAATGGTTATACAGTATTTGGTACAAAAAGAATATCAATCAGATAGCTAAATGCTAAAGCCAATCTTACATGTGAATAAAAAGAAAATATAAAGATGAACAATTTCTGCATTTACTAACCTTTCACCTCTATAAGGATCTCTGTCATCCCGGCTATAAGGATCTCTGTCATCCCGGCTATAAGGATCTCTGTCATCCCGGCTATAAGGATCTCTGTTTTCTCGGCTATATGGATCTCTGTCCTCCCGACTATAAGGATCTCTGTCATCTCGGCTATATGGGTCTCTGTCATCTCGGCTGTGGGGGTCTCTAGGATAGTTCTCTCTAGAAGACAAACCGCTGTCCTTAATATGGCCACGCCCACCCCTTACATCCTCATCATGTAGCCTCGGGTAGTCGGAGCTTGGGTCATCCCTTCTTGAGCCATAAGAGGGTCTTTCATCAAGTTTAGATGAGAGGGGCTCGATTCCTCGGCCCGTGAAATCTGGGCCCCTTCTGTCATCACCTCTGGCGCCGTACCTTCCCCGCCCACCAAAGTAATCCTCTCCCTCTCCTGCCACCACTCTCTCCTTGTACTTTGGCTCGACATCCTCCCTGTGCCCATATCTCATGTCTTCGTCAGGCTGCACCCTGGGCCGGTAGCTGGGCGGCGGGGCGTCCTCTTTGTCACCCCCGTAGCCAAAGCCAGTAGGGCCCCCAGGGTCTCGGCTTCGTAGATCCATATCCCTAGATCCCCGCTCTGGATAAGATTCTCTGTAGTCAGCATCTCTGTAGTCCCTACCATCTGACCATTCTCTGCTACCTCCTGCATTCAAAACCATTAAAAAAAAAGAGATTTTTACTCTTGGGTTATGACTTTTTAGATTGGCAAAAGTTGGTATTTATTGACAAGACTTAACAAATATGCATGCATAAAAGGTCGACAAGAAAGACATTTTCAGTCTTATTCGATCATTTAATTAAAAAAACATGTCTGTGTGCTACGTTACTATTTGTACCAAAAGATGTAGGAGGTTAAATCTCATTTCCAAAAGATGTTGCCAAAAGAAAATGATTGATTGTGAAAGTCAAAAGTGAAATTTCACCTTTTTATAATATGAAACTTATTGCTTAATGCAATAGAATTTTTGTTTTTATGAATCTACGCATTGTGTTTTTTAATAACCAAGAAACGCAACTCTTGACAAATTTATTTTATAAACAAAGTTAAATTTAACCTAACGCGGCTAACACTTTGAGTATTAATTATTGCCTACGCACTTTTGATGTTAAAAACGTATTCCTCATAACTAATCTTGTAGCCTTTGTATATTTCTAAAAGACTAGAACTGGCCGTCGAGGTTGAAATCAATTGTCAAACACCAGCAAAAGCATGCTTTTTTGTTTACGGAAATGCCTAAAATAATTAAAAATTAGAACCGGAAATGCATGATCTCTTCCATTTGAAAAGGTCACGCCTAATTAAGACTTGTCAATAGGAGTTGTTCTCTTTACTTTCATACAGAATCAACTGACAGACATACAGAGACAACAATATGTTACTGTAACACAAGTAATATAATGTCAAAGTAAGGCAGAACTCTTTTAGACCCTTTGGGTCGATGGTGTTCATCCGCTGTGATGGTTACAAAAATGGTGATTGTGTGGCCGGCATATTGCCCAGTCATCTTCACCTGTAACTGTGCTGTACGTTCTGCTTAGCTTACAGAGTAAGAAAACAGAGCTGAATTTCCACAAATTTACATGCATATTGTCTAGAAATTCAGGGACACAGTCATGAGGCCTGGTGTCCACACACCATACCCTCTTATGCAACGCTACAGAAAACACTATTGCCCAGAACATTTTGCTAAGAGTTTAGTCAATGTCGACAAACACAATACAAATAAATTTTTGCCATCATACTTGGTTACCCTATTTTCTCCCCTTAAAATGAAAAGAACTAAATGGGTTTTTTTGCTTACAATTTTCTCATTTTTCATAAACTTTAAATAAAATTTCAAAACTAATATTCATTGTAGTCTTCTGGTATTTGAACATTCTCTGTTAACTGGTAGTCCAATTGAAAAATTGTAATTGTGAATTCTGATCAACACTCATGGAGCACATGAAAACAGCACTTAAATAAATACTGAAAGGATTTATGCACTCGACAAATTCTTTAAGTTTCTCAAGCCGTTTGAGACACCATGACTAGAATAATCCCACTGAAACCCTACCTCGATCAAACCCAGACTACACTAATCCACGCTCACACCCTGACTTGATTAAGCCACGCTCAAACCCTGACTAGACTTATCCAAGCTCAAACCCTGAGTAGACTAATCCACACTCAAACCCAGACTACACTAATCCACGTTCAAACCCTGACTAGACTAATCCACGTTCAAACCCTGACTAGACTAATCCACGCTCAAACCCTGACTAGACTAATCCACGTTCAAACCCTGACTAGACTAATCTACGTTCAAACCCTGACTAGACTAATCCACGTTCAAACCCTGACTAGACTAATCTGACTCAAACCTGTGTTTCTGTTCCTCTCTCTGTGCACCTCCCCAGCATCAACATCTCGGTTTCCAGCAACAGCTCTCTCCCTCTCTAGGTGAGACAAGGGAGGCTCCGCAGACTTCTTTTCAGATGCCTGTCCGTGCCCATAGTCAATCACTTCGGCTGGCTGAGCCGCTGGGACAAAAAACATCAACGACAAAAACTTTTAGTTTAAAAACAATTTAGAAACCAATCTTGGCACACACAAAAAACAGCATTAAAAGACATAAATAAAATTATTAAATTTACATGGTAATAGTAAACTAAATAGCAAACAACAAAGAGATAACTAACCCTCCCCCCCCCCCCTCCAGTACTAGCCAACTCTTTTCCTAATCATAGTACATACTCCCAACAATTGTTTAACTATTACCCCGAGTGCCATGCATTATTTCCCACCAGGCAAGAGTATATGTTTGAGAGACCTGCTAATCCTGCGGATACTACTATGGACTGTCGATAGCCCGGGTTCTAAAACAATCACCATCAAATGCCAGCAGGTGGCTTGGGCAAGGGGTGCAATAATTTTAGTCTAGCACTTTATTATAATTTATAAGACTAAGAATTACAGCCCCACACAATAACCAATTACACAATAGTAGTTGGTCAACTTAGAAAACAATTTTAAAATGTTAACTTATCCTCTCTCCTATAAACATTCTCCTCGATACTTGGGTCAAAGGCCAAAAGTTACACCCTTAGTTTTGTGCCAAAATGAAATATCCTTCTATGAGGAAATTATCCAAGCCTGGGCCTACACGAGTCAAAACCTCCGGTGGAAATGTACCACCAATGTGCATGGCCTGCTACCGCTTACCATACACCCTTCTCTAAGGGAAGACTGTGAATCTGTCTGGTCTTGCGGTTAGTACACCGGACTGTTAACAAAACAGCCTGGGTTCTAGCCCTGCAGGAGTTTTGGACTTTGTGCGTAATAATTTTCTACCTAGAAAGAACTTCTATAAACTTATTAGATAAAAGGAACTTGAGTTCTTTCAGGCACTTGACAAAGAAAGGTGGAAATGTACAATCCTGGTAATGAAAGGGTCAAAGACGCTTTTCAAGATTTCCTGTTTTCAGATGCCTACCCAACAGAAAATTGGTGTGGCTGAAACAGTTTTGGGAACACGATGGTAGACTTAGCCTCCTTCACTTTTCCCCATCTGATGTCAGGGTAACCTCGGAGTTGTGCAGAATCATGGACAAAATAAGGACCCCCTTCAGCATTTCAGTTTGATCAGGTATGAGCCAAACTTCTTAGGAATGTCAAAGCAATGCTCAACACCCTACTCAACACAAGAGGTAAATATTGTAGCCTAATAACAAACGACAAAATTAAACAGTAAATCAAAAAGTGAAAGTTATTCACATTTCTTTTCCTTTCCAATTCCTCCATGGCCGTAGTCAATACTTTCAGCAGGTATAAAAGGTTTTCTCTCCAACTCAAATCTAGGAGGCAAACTACCAAATCTGTGGAGACAAATGCAACGGCCAGTCAGGAATCAATATTGTGATGTATGAGGTTAGAATTAATTAACTCCCTTGTTTTGTTTAGTTGTGATTACCTTCCTTGATAACAAAGGGACACATTCGTTTTGGTGACCCTGGATGACCCTTGCTTGTTTGACCATGTAGTGTGTATGTAGAGAGTAGAGTGTATGTAGAGAGTAGAGTGTATGTAGAGAGTAGAGTGTATGTAGAGAGTAGAGTGTATGTAGAGAGTAGAGTGTATGTAGAGAGTAGAGTGTATGTAGAGAGTAGAGTGTATGTAGAGTTAGAGAGTAGAGTGTATGTAGAGAGTAGAGTGTATGTAGAGAGTAGAGTGTATGTAGAGAGTAGAGTGTATGTAGAGAGTAGAGTGTATGTAGAGAGTAGAGTGTATGTAGAGAGTAGAGTGTATGTAGAGAGTAGAGTGTATGTAGAGAGTAGAGTGTATGTAGAGAGTAGAGTGTATGTAGAGAGTAGAGTGTATGTAGAGAGTAGAGTGTATGTAGAGAGTAGAGTGTATGTAGAGAGTAGAGTGTATGTAGAGAGTAGAGTGTATGTAGAGAGTAGAGTGTATGTAGAGTTAGAGAGTAGTGTGTATGTAGAGAGTAGAGTGTATGTAGAGAGTAGAGTGTATGTAGAGAGTAGAGTGTATGTAGAGAGTAGAGTGTATGTAGAGAGTAGAGTGTATGTAGAGAGTAGAGTGTATGTAGAGAGTAGTGTGTATGTAGAGAGTAGAGTGTATGTAGAGAGTAGAGTGTATGTAGAGTTAGAGAGTAGTGTGTATGTAGAGAGTAGAGTGTATGTAGAGAGTAGAGTGTATGTAGAGAGTAGAGTGTATGTAGAGAGTAGAGTGTATGTAGAGAGTAGAGTGTATGTAGAGAGTAGAGTGTATGTAGAGAGTAGAGTGTATGTAGAGAGTAGAGTGTATGTAGAGAGTAGAGTGTATGTAGAGAGTAGAGTGTATGTAGAGAGTAGAGTGTATGTAGAGAGTAGAGTGTATTGAGAGAATGGTTAGGCTGGGTTCACTACTACTTGTGTTTTTCTTAAATCGTATTATCATTATTGACTTTTGTTGAGATCGATGTTATGTGTGATGTTAAATTAAAAGTTTTGTTGTTAATTGTTCCTAACATCTTTCTAATTACTTGGATGGAAGTTTGGGCGAGAGAATAAGGATTCTTCAAGCGAACTAAGACGTAATTGTGATAAACCCGCCCACTCAGACAGCGAGACCTAACAATATCTGTAAAATTCTCTTTATCTTTTTTGGTTTCTTTTTAAAGCTAAAAACGCAAAAAAAAAATTGCTAGCAGTAAAATAAAAAAATGGAATAAAAGAAATTGTATATAATAGCATCATTAATTCTTTCTTTCGAATGAAAATGGTTTTAAACTGTATAGATTCTAAACAAGTGTCAATGAGTTTAACATGAAGTAATAAACTCTGTAAAAATAATAAAAACATGTGAGATTATGCTCTAAATTTAAAGGCCTACTAATTACCTAAAGAAAAATATAGAACAATAGTAAAACACAATAATTTAATGCAGCAATACTTGAGTTTCAAAATATTTATAGTATTACAGTCTCCTTTTTTATAGTCTACAAAAAACAAATAGAATAATGGTCCACAAAGTGCTAGATCTATATTGCATGTGATAACAATGCACTAGATCTATATTGCATGCTGATAACAATGCACTAGATCTATATTGCATGCTGATAACAATGCACTAGATCTATATTGCATGCTGATAACAATGCACTAGATCTATATTGCATGCTGATAACAATGCACTAGATCTATATTGCATGCTGATAACAATGCACTAAGTCCCAGTAAAAACCTAATAATTAGATTTAAAAAAAAATGAAAATTTTTTTTTTTTTTAGCTACAATTGACTTTTTAAAAGCTTTGAAAATTAGTCTAACAAATTAAAGATTGAGCTAAATTTATCTTGAGTTATGTAGGCCCTATTGTAAAATTGAAAAAATACAACAAAAATGTAAGCAGAAGAGACATTGCTAACATTTTTAAGGCAATTGTTTTGTTGATTTGTTAGGTTTTTATTCTCTTTTATCTGACCTGTCAAAAGATGCTGCATTTTATTTGGTACGAGAATTTAAACAGATTTTGAAAATTGAGTGTAGGCTATAGTATCGTAAGTCATATTAAGTGGCATTGTCGTAATTATGTTTTTATCTACCTTAAAGCGAAGCCATCCAATAAAGCAACCAAACGCAGCCTACTTTTTCTTTTCCTAATAGGCCCGCCTATTATTGCTACCTATAAATCGTATTAAAACATGCTGCAGCCTACTACTGTTCTCTTGAAACCTAATCATTTCTAACAATCTGAAATAACTTTTTTCCAAATAGGCAAATCCTGTCATAATTTGATAAACCTACGATATTAATTGTTACACATATTATATGCAGTCTAGGTTTTAGCTTTTTTTTTTCTTCATACTCATACGCATAGATTTGTCAGCTTGCATGTTTTCATAAAGCTAATGTGACAATGATGTAGGCTGTGACAATGACCTGCGGTTAGTACACCAGACTGTCAACAAACTGGTCTGGGTTCTAGCCCTGCCGCCGACCAATTCAATCCGCCCTGCAAGAGTTTTGGGCCTAGGACTATAATAATCTTCTATCAAGAAGGAGCATCTGTAAACTTATAAGTCAAATATTATATAACTAGATCTAATAATTATACATCATACATAATAGTGTGAAGCCGGCTGGTCCAGCGGTTAGTTCACCGGACTGTCAACCAAGAACTAACTGACACGTCGCGGGTTCTAGCCCGGCCACCGGCGGATCCCTGTCGCCCTGCAGGAGTTTTGGGCCTGTAAACATATTTGCGCCAGCAGGCAGCATTGTGTTTACAGAGCGCACTGAGCATGCTAAAATAGCATGGATAGAAGCGCTATATAAGTAACCAATTTAATTTAATTTAATCTGACAATTTATCGTCCGCCACCAAAGTCTAACAAGATAATAGGCCTATGCTATGTAATTTCCTTTTTGTTAGCCTAGGTACGACCGCTGCTTGATTTTTTTTAACAAACGATGTCTAGTCTTGTATTTTTAGTATCTAGATTGGGTCATCTAGTGGCGTAAAAAAAATAGTAAACAACATGGACAACATGTTGGAAAGACAGGATGCCCATTTGTTTTGGCAGAGTAAAAACAGATTTAAAAACAAATGATCTAGACAGAAAATTGTGAGGAAGCATTGTCAATGCCAATCTATTGAGTTATTTAAATTGAAGAAGTATTTTGTCAAAGTGTTTTGTTTTTTTAAATCTCAGTTGTTGAAACAACAAGCTGTCAACTCAGTCTTTGAACTAAAAGAATGAGCAGTAAGATTGTTTAGGCATACTTAGAGCAATAACACCTACTAAAGGACGAATAATATTTAGGCATACTTAGAGAGCAATAACACCTACTAAAGGTCGAATAATATGACAGCTTCAATATTGTTCTTACCTGTCATAAGCAAGTCTGTCGTAACCATAAGGTGGATCTAAAAATGGGTCCCTGTAGTAAGGGTCAGGAAATCTTCGGTAGGGATCCACGAACGAGTCCGGGTACGGATCAAATGGATCTCTTGGGAATGGCGGAAATGGCTGAAAAAAAAAGATAAGCAGCTCTGTGCTATTACAGTAATCTGTATTCATTTGAAAAAAAAATAGTGCTATACTAGAAATACAATTATTTTATTGCATTATCAGTCATTTGAAAAAGCAAAAAAAATCTAATATATAAAGCTCAAGAATGTTTGTCTAAGAATGGAACTTAAATCTCTCGATAAAAAATGATTATATTTTTTGTGAATATTCCATTTTTTCCCACTTGGTTCACCAAGCTATTTATTTTTTAAAGTTTCTATAGCCATGGCATGCTATGGGATTGTGTGGCCAATACAATGCCCAGCCACCTTTACTTTACCCATCCTAAGGTCAAGTACCCATCAGAGCTGGGTAGACTCAGAGACACCCTCCAGACCCAGCAACAAATACCAGAAACTGGGGAACGCTGCTTTGTTGGCCCTATGAATCCAT
This sequence comes from Anisus vortex, assembly GCA_949126835.1. NCBI lineage: Eukaryota > Metazoa > Mollusca > Gastropoda > Planorbidae > Anisus > Anisus vortex. Next base: position 52,548,780 of record OX421495.1, read on the forward strand.
TTAGTCAGACGGGATACTTATTATTAATTTGTTCACAGTGAATTGTTTAAGCCGTCCCTCAGACACAAACTGGAGCAAAGTATAGCTTGTCACCAAACCAACAATGTTAACAACAAGCAGGAAAAATGATGAAATGTAAACAAATGATCAACAAAAATTTCAACCATATTTTGACGAGAAGAAATACCAGACTTACCGGCTTACCCCTCCTGTCTGTGTCAATGGGGGGCTCGGGCTCAAACCTCGATTTCTTGACCTCTGGCTCAAACCTTGATTTCTTGGCTTCTGGCTCACCTTCTGGGGGGCCCATGGGTGGCTCTTGGCCTCTAGGAGGCCCAGAACTCATCAAACTGTTTCCTTCCTCTGGGACCTAGCAAGAGAAGAGAAGTCATTAGACATGCAATCATTCTCACCAACAATATATACTTAATCAAAACTTTTATATAATAGACATGTTTTCTGTTCCTTCATTGGTATAGTGAGATTACTTTTCTTGAAGACCAAAAGCTGAAAGGTAGTCACTAAAGACGAGCCATGGGTTAGAGGCCAGGACCAAGAAAAGGGGAGGGGGGGGGACATCAATGTGAGATTCCTAACTTATTGCACAACTAGGTCTGAAGATTAGAAATAAGACTGAAACAACCGCATGCAAAAGTAAGATTAGAAATAAGACTGAAACAACCACATGCAAAAGTAAGATTAGAAATAAGACTGAAACAACCGAATGCAAAAGTAAGATTAGAAATAAGACTGAAACAACCGCATGCAAAAGTAAGATTAGAAAAAAGACTGAAACAACCGCATGCAAAAGTAAGTTTAGAAATAAGACTGGAACAACTACATGCAAAAGTGAGTTTAGAAATAAGACTGGAACAACTACATGCAAAAGTAAACTTGGAAATAAGACTGGAACAACTACATGCAAAAGTAAGTTTAGAAATAAGACTGGAACAACTACATGCAAATGTAAGTTTAGAAAAAGTACTGGAACAACTGTAAGCAAAAGTAAGATTATAAATAAGACTGGGCAAGCAAAAGTAAGATTATAAATAAGATTGAGCCCCTCCGCCTAATATGAAGGAACTGAACTGCCAACTTTCAATTTTAAGTAACTCGACAATATTGATATTTAACTGGTAAAAGGACGGGGGTGGGGGGTGAAAAAGAAATCAAAGTTCAATAACTTCAATGATTTGATAAGGATCACAGATTTAGAACATTTGTTCTGGATGCAGTCAAACCAACACGTAACAGCAGTGTGAAGTTTGTATGACAAAAAATATATTAATTGAACAAAAGATTTCAGTGAATACCATCAATAATAATATTTAAAAAAAAAGAAATATGTTCTTTATTTTTTTTTTCATTAAGAACATTACCTAAAACTTTGTAAAAAAAAACACATTATATTCTTTAAGTTTTTTTTTTTTTAAATAAATGTTACTCATGTGAAAGTTCGGTCCCCCTCCACCCCCGCCCCTCCCAAATCAAATCTTTGGGTTCGCTTATGTGTATGTGAGTGTCAGATAAAATTAAATCGAATCTCTTCCTTGTGTCTAACACTAATATTTTCTTATTAGCCTTAAAACACCATTGTTTTTTAATGTTCAATTATAACCTAAATGATTATTTAACTTTCAGTTTTTCAAGCAACAAATATAGCTTTCAGGCTAGTTTGGTTCAGAGAGCTATTGAATTGGTATTTACTAGTTTACATGACTGTGGCCTACATAGGGAATATGTGGCCACCACAATGCCCATCCACCTTCACTTTTCCCTGACTAATGTCACGTACCGTAGTTATCAGAACAGGGTAGACTAAAAAAATACACCCCCCCCCCCCGTTCTGGGAATAGTGCCCTGATGTTATCACAGGTTTGAGCCCAATACCTTTGGAATGGCAATTTGAATGCACTGCTGCTAGACCCTGCATGTACCGTTGCCTTCATGTGATAAGCTGATAAGCTTACATTTTAAAGTTCTAACTCAAATGTTGCATGACACTAAAATGACACCAATAAATGAATCCGAAAGATGGTCTGAGCTGCAACAAAACAACCCAAAGATTGATGCTTACTTTAAACTCTCCCGCCAATTTCAACACATCATCTTCAGGCTAAGGACTGGTCATAATAGGTTGAAGCAACACATGTTCCGCTAACTAAGAATCGGAACAGCTCCAAAAAATGTGGAACATGTCCTTCAGTGGTGCCCCCTGTATCACCTGGTCAGCCATATGGCCCCAGGAAGCTACCTTCAATGACAAACTATATGGTGGACTGGAGCAACTGACAACTTCAGGGCAGTTCATTACAACTATTGGACTTGTTGTCTGAGTCCTCCAAATCATAAATTTTGAGAACGAAGAAGAAGAAGACGGCAATAGATAGAAAACTGACTAGTGTCACCCCACCCAGAGTAAATATTGCATGTATCAAATTTTAAAACAATGAAAGCTACTCTTCCCTTTACATTACAGATTCACAAAAACTAAATACCAGTATTTCTTTTTACATATATGGGGACACAGGGATCTTTTGGCAGCCTGCTTTCCTGGCAGACTGGAGGCCCAGGGTTTGAACTCTGGGTAACAGGCTAGAATGTTTTTGTCGAGTTTGGAGGGTTTCCTAAGTCTACCTAGCTTTTGAAGAGCACCAGACATCAGTTGGGGAAAAGTAAAAGGTGGCTGGATAATGTGCCGGCCGCACACTACCTTTGTAAACTGTGGCCATGGAACCTGGTGAATGCTGCTTTACCAGCCTTACGAATCAACTTGGTCAGACAGGTTATCTTACTATAACATTTACCACAGCATTAAATAATAGTACTTTAAAAAAAAATGTACATCCTGAATCAATTGCTTCAATAGTATTATAGATTATAGACAACATACTAAAGGTAAGGACTTATGTTTACCACTAATAGTCTTAAGAGTTCAGAGTTCAAGTGTTTCTTGAATAAGAATTTGTTTTTGTAGGATTAGAATTTGTGTGTAGGTGTGTGCAGGTCTGCAGGGCACAGATTAATTTGATGTCCTTTATACTTGTATTTTATTTTATACTTGTTTAAAATAAAACAGACAGCCATGCCTTTGCTCAACAAACTAATTGGAAAGATTTGATAGTTTGATGTGCGCGTCGGTGTATGCAAGTAACCAGTAAGTGAGAGAATGAGGTTTTTTGTTTTGGGGTAAACCAGAGAAGAGAGACAAGACTGCCTGGAGATGACCAGTTGTTATGTGATGGTTCTGTGGTACAGACACGACTGGACTTGAGCTGTGGTCTTGACAGATGTGATTTGGTTAGACTGAAGGTGTGACTGTTTGCTGATCATTGTATATACTAGACTCATGTGAATAAATCAAGCATCGCCTCTGAAAAAAACTTGACTTATGTTGCTACTTTGTTGAAGTTTTGTTTATGCTATCAAAAGAAACCCAGACTCTTATTTCAAAATGATAAAAGAAACTATTTTTTCTTCTACTTGGATAATGTATCTACAAAAAACAAACATCTATAGTCCTCTTTTCACAACTTAATTGAAACAAACAACATTTAACCCCTGCGGTAAAAGACAATAGACTAGAGAGGATGTACCAGAGTGAGCACTGCAAGGTCGAAGAAGATCAAATGTGGAAAATTAATACAAGAGGCCCAGAAAATGAACTGAAACAAAAGCAGCAAATTCTCAAACAGTGCAATGTTAGGCTTACAAGAAACAGCACTCACATGCTAGAACCCACAAGGTGCTAGAAATCAAGAGGAGTCGATGCCAAAGAATTGTACATCAATCTAGTTAACCATCCCAAAAATTTTTCATAAGGCTTTATGATGCTCAAAATTTTATCTTCAAATCTGTTATTATTTAATTTCTCTTGTTAATAAATTATTGAATTTACAAATAGTTTTAGTATATTTCTACTCTCCCTTCATAGTACCAAATACATTAATCTTTGAAAAAAAAAAAGGTTTACTCACCAGATCGTCATCTATGTGTAAAGGGTTCTCAGCCTCTCCCTCGTTACTCCACGGTGCTGCAGTCATTCCACGGCCTCTGCCACGCCCAAACTGTGGTCCTTGTCCTCTACCTCTAAAAGGGCCCGCGATGTAGTCGTCAATAGGGTCCACATTTTGTGATTCTAAAAAGCCTCCTCCCCTTCCTCTAAAGCCTCTTCCTGCACCCCTGCCCCTGCCTCTGAAACTCTCTTGAAACATTTCCTCCTCGTTCCCTTCGGCTTCTAGGAATGGTTCATTAAAACCTCCAAGGCCACTGGATAAACGCCTCCCGCGGCCTCTAGACCCATAATTAAAGTCTTCGGGCAGCTGCTCATTATTAAAGCCACCTCTGGGTCTAGCAAAACCTCTTCCCCGATCCATTGGTCCTCTACCTCTAGGGAAACCTCTGCCTCGTTGAGGGGCATTGATCTCAAGGTCCACTGCCTCGTCAGACTCTGGGAACCCCCTGCCGCGACCGCGCCCACCAGCCATGGGCCTGAAGTCATCATCTCTAAAATCTCTAAAATCATCTGCTGGGAACCCAGGGCCAGCCTCAAAGGGCTCATTCTCATAGTTCTGATCCTCCTGGCCAATCAGGTCAGGGTCTAAATCTGGGAACCGCTCCCTCACGCTCTCATCAAAGTTCACATCCAGCAGAGACAACGGCTGCTGTCGCATAGATGGGGGATGCCCCCTGCCTCTGCCTCGAAATTGGAGTCCTCCTCTGATAGGACCCTCCTCTGCATCAAAAAAGTTTGAATCAAGTCCTTCGTGAAACATACCACCCCTTCCTCTTTGAAAATCTCCTCCTCGTCCTCTCTGAAATTCTACGCCTCGTCCTCTCTGAAATTCTCCTCCCCGTCCTCTCTGAAAATCCCCTCCACGCCCTCTCTGAAATTCCCCTCCTTGTCCTAACTCAAACCCCACTCCTTTGCCACCTCTTTGCGAATCACCTCCAGGCCCCATCTGGAAGTCACCCCTGCCTCTGTCGCTTCCTCTGCCACGCTGAAAGTCACTTCCTCTTCCCAGTGGGAAGTCAGAACCCATTCCGCCTCTCTGAAATTCTCCACCATGTCCTCTTTGAAAACCACCTCTCCCTCTGTTCCCCCTACCACTGTCCATTCCTGGGCCACTAAAGAACTGGCCATCTGGAAAATCGGCATCACAACCATAATCCGCTTGAGCACTGTCAAAGTCATCATTTGGAATTTGGTCAAATGTGTTTTCCTCTTGATAATCAATTTCATTATCAGGTGGACCAGGAAATCTAGGTCCTTCATTCATACCTGGCCCACCCCTGCCAAATCTTGGTCCACTGCCACGCATGTTATTCCAATCACCTCTACCCCTTCCTCTGAAATTATCAGGTGGTGCTTGCAATCCTCCTCGATTTGGAAATCGGGGTCCACTAAAGTCAGGACCAGGTCCTCCACGGAAACCAGGACCTGGTCTAGGCCCACCACGGAAGTTGGGACCTGCTCCAGGCCCACCACGGAAGTTAGGACCTGGTCTCGGTCCATTACGGAAGTCAGGACCTGGTCCAGGCCCTCCATAGAATTCAGGACCTGGTCCTATTTGAAAATCTGGGCCTGATCTGGGCCCTCCTTGGAAGTCCGATCCAGGTCTGGGTCCACCTTGGAAGTCAGGACCTGGTCCAGGCCCGCCCTGAAAATCAGGACCTGGTTGAGGCCCATCCTGAACATTGTTACCCATTCCAGGCCCAGCTTGATAGTCTTGTCCGAAACTATCACCTTGGTTGTTCCAATGATTAGGACCTGGCCCTTGGTTCCAGGAATTCCAATTATTTGCGCCTGCACCTGGGTAGGAGGACATGTCTTGTGGGCCAGATGCTGAATCCTGAGGGCCACTGGATGGCCACACTTTGCCGTCGATCTGTTCCTGGCTCTCTATGATGCCGCCCACGGCGCTTTCGTCTTCGTCGAGGTTCATGTCCTCAACACAATTGTCATCGTCCCCTATCCCTGGAATCTTTGTTTGGCGAGACGGTGAGGACACCTGATCTCGGATATTGCCAAACTGGTGGCCAAGCTTTCCTTGTAAGTTGGCCTGCTCTTTGGTTATTTGGTCATTATTTAGAAAGGGTTTACCCCCCTTCAAACTGGTGTCACTGTTTCTGGCCAAAGTCTGGTCATTGTTTCTCTCGGGATTTGACCTGTTGAAGCCTTGTTGAGCAGGAGAGCTCTCCTTCTTACCACTGTCCCATCTGGACACTGTATACTCATCCATGGTCCTCGGCACGCTAGAGCCGAAAGACGTCATTGACAGCTTCTCTTCCAGGATTTCCTTCTGTGTCTCTATACTTTTCCGCCGAACCTCCATTTGCTGCTCATAGGTTTGCCATTGCACTAGGTATTGTTGAAACTGGTCCTTGTTAGGGTGATCTGAAGTTTTCAATACAAAAACTCTGCATTAGTTAGACTAAACATTAGACTAACATAATAGCATATTTGAGTAATTCACTTTGAAAATGCGCTAAGTCAACTTAAGCTAATTTTACAGAAATTGACTTTTTACGTCCAAGTTTTGGTATCTTATGCAAGGCGCCAATAAATATATTGAAATACTAAGAACTTTGGGCTAAACATCAGCATATAAAGAAACAAATATTCATAAGACTTGACTTATAAGTTTACGGACGTTCCTTCTAGATAAAAGATTATAATGGCCTAGGCCCAAAACCCCTGCAGGGCGGTAGGGACTGGAACCCCGTCCGCTTTGTTGACACTACAGTGACCTAACCGCAGGACCAGCCTGGCCTCACAACGGAGATTACCAAATAATTTTTAAAAAGATGACTTAACGCCCTTTAAAGGTGGACTACTCATATTATAATTAGACAAGATTATATAATAACAAAAAAGAAAGTAAACCCGCTCTCCAATAAAAGTAAGAGTAAGTGCAGTCGAGTTTTCACATTGAATTTCTTGCACTCTGATAGATCGGTGGGGGCATTGGGTACAAAAAAAAATCCCAGTTTAACCATCTATAGCAATCAAGCATTTCTTTCCTCTGGGTATTTTCCAATCAAATTGTTAATAACTGCCAAGTGTTTGTTCAGATGAAAAGTTTAAGTGAATAAAAATCAGTTATAAATCAAAAGTTTAAATGAATAAAATCCATTATAAATCAATAGTGAAATTGAATAAAAACGCTAAACATAGTGAATGATAAGCTATTATAAATCTTATCTTATACATTACATAGGCTCCTTCTATAGAGAAGATTTGTCAGATCTTGATTAAAGGAAAAGGCTTACTTTGGTTTTGTTCCCGCCAGTCATCGTACTGTTTCTTCCACTCCTTGTACTGCTCCAGAAAGAGTTGTTGATCTTTGTTTACCCGCTCAAAATCAGCCAACAAGGCTGGATCTAAAGACAATGAGGAATACATTTTCTAATTTACAAACAAAAACAGCAAAATTTGTCATGGGAAACAGTGTATTGCCAATCGACTGATTCCTTTTCATTTCAAGTAAACACAAGTGAGAAAATATATCTTTCAATCTTTTGAGAAAAATGAAATAAAAACTTTAATGAAGCTTTAGAACAATATTTCACGCTGTGTCATGATGGATTTTTCTTACTATAGAGTACTGATGCACACCTTTCAGCAAGATGGCAGGAAGCTGATAATATTTTATGTATGAAAATAAGCATATCTTGCTACTATTTATCAGTAATACAAATGTAATACAGGAATACTTTATTATTTTAAGTTCACTTTCTTGTGTTCAAGAAATAAAGTTTATGCCCAAGGTAAAATTCATTAGATAATACCAATGAAAATTTCAGTGTTGTCCATTTAGCATTCACATTTGTTTAGCATGTACTACAATTATCTAACATGAAATATGATTTATCATCTGATAGATTTTCACCCAGTTTGATCTTTTTGTTCTTTTGATAAAACTTTTTAATTTTAAACTTATTTTTTTATGTATGTTACAAGTTGAGAATTATTTGAACGAAGTAATGATCCATGCAACCAACCGCTCAAACTAACCTGGAGGAGGCTTTCCTGACTGATTAAACTTCGGCTCCGGAGGCGGCTCCGGTTGATTCGGTGGTGGAAAACGTGGTGGTTGGGGCTGCACAGGGGGTGCTGCATTGACAGACGGCTTAAACTGATTCTGCTGGAACAAGTAAATCCCAGAATCATGCTTTTTCTCCATGTGAATACAGCACTGATTACATTCAGTACACAAATATATTTGGGGGTCTTTTTTAAAAGTATATCCTACAATCATGTATATGTCCATGTCAAATATGTACTAATTACATACAGTACACAAATATATATCTGGGTCTTTTTTTTAAAGTATATCCCAGAATCATGTATATGTCCATGTCAAATGTGTACTAATTACATATAGTACACAAATATATATCTGGGTCTTTTTTTAAAGTATATCCCAGAATCATGTATATGTCCACATCAAATATGTACTAATTACATACAGTACACAAATATATATCTGGGTCTTTTTTTAAAGTATATCCTACAATCATGTATATGTCCATGTCAAATATGTACTAATTACATACAATACACAAATATATATCTCTGGGTCTTTTTTTTAAGTATATCCTACAATCATGTATATGTCCATGTCAAATATGTACTAATTTACATACAATACACAAATATATATCTGGGTCTTTTTTTAAGTATATCCTACAATCATGTATATGTCCATGTCAAATATGTACTAATTACATGCAGTACACAAAATTTGCCTTTTTAAGACACTTATAGTTGTATACCAGAAAATAAAAAAAGAAACCTCGTACATTAGGGACAGCCTCTTTACTAGTCTGGTCCCACTTGCTTTTATTCTGACCCGGCATGGGGGGTTTCACTTGCTCTTGTGGCATTGGTGGCTGAGATAAGGAAATGTCATTCAAATGCTTTTCTCATTTTAAACTTCATTACACCATTATATTTGTGAGATTATTTCAAAACCAAATAAGATATAATGTTCAATGAACACATTTTTCATTAGCTGTGTATGTTACACATTGCTTTTCTTATGACAAGAACCCAAGTTGAGAAGTACTGAAGTTAGTAAAAAAAAAAAGTCATATATCCTGGGAACTATATCCTAAGCTATATATTACATTCTAAACAAATTGTAATTCTTTTGCAGACCTGCCAAGTTGAAAACTTCAAAATTAGTAGTGAGCCATCCCAAAATTCGTATTTTGACCCCCAAATTCGTATTCATTAGACCCCCAAATCAGTAGTCAATTAGTAGTAATATTTGTAAGCATTTTTACACGTTTTACACGGTGTATTTATTTCACTCATGAGTCATATGCATTTCAAAGAAGCCTAAGAAGCTTCATAAAGTATACACTATTTAATATAACATATAATAGGCCCATAGGGGCCTATTTTAATTCAATTGTAAATTAAATGAGTTACTAGAACTTTGGAATTAGAATCCATTTCAATTAAATTTTAATTAGAGACGAATGCTAGCCAAGAATTTGAAAGAAACCCTTGGCCGGACTTGGGCTTATCCGCCTTGTCTTAGCCTTAGTATAGTCATTAGTAAACATTAGCATGATTAGCGCATTAGGTTTCATGGCTTCATTAACCCTACTCTCTTGCCTAGCCGTTGGAACGAAAGATAATGCTATTAAATTTATTCATTTGTTGATAGAAACAATACAGTAGCCAAGAATAATCCCAGTTTTAAAGCATGTGAACTTTTTTTTATATAGATCAGTGAGGGACACAAATATTTATTAAATGCAACTTCCGGCCGGAAATCGTAATTTTAACTCAGAGAGCGTCGGCATGTGTCCCATTCGCATTTTTATATATACAAAATTTGTATTTTTCTTAGAAAATCAGAAAAAAATCGTAGTTTTTTGCTTTTTATCGAAAATTGCAGAAAATTCGTAGTTTTTCTGCCCATTTCGTAATTTCGTATTTGGACCTTGTTTTTCGTATAAACTACGAAAAATTCGTAGTACTTGGCAGGTCTGCTTTTGTAACTAAACACATTTTATCCACACTTTATAAAACAAATATCACCATAATTCGTGTGAGGGCCTTGCAGAGGAACGTGCCTCCTGATGATCAAAGGTGCGAGCGGGTGTGAAAGTCGCAGAAGCCACCCTTGTATAAAGGAGCAAAGATAGGCAAGCCATGGAGAGAAAGAGGGGCGGGCAGAGGAAAAGGAGATTATGCCATCGTCCCTTGAGGACAGACAGATGCCATACATAAAACAATACTTTACACATTTATTTTTTAAAAGCCTTCTCTGGAATGAATTTTTAATAAATATCACATTATACAGATAGCAGTAAAATGTTAAACTTAGTCATATCAAATTTCAAATTTCAGCACCAAGCTATTTAGTGTGACAGCATTAGCAGTGCTAACATGTTTATTTATTTTTGCCTATATAATGCCAACTACGAAGTCAGTGTACCAGTATAAAAAAAGAGCAAACCAACCTTTTCACTTGGCAGTGGTGGTGGTGGCTCAGCTGGTAGCGGTGGTTTCTCCTCTGGCGGAGGGTGGGATGGCGGCATGGGATTCACCCCTCCCATGATTCCAGACATCGCCATTGGATCCTGGGGGTAGCCGGCGTTCTGGAACACACCCGACGCCATCCAGGGTGCCCCCATCATCATCCCCATGGGCTGGGGCTGCATCGGCTGGAAGCTGGCTTGCTGCTGAGCCCAGTTCTGATGCGGAACAGCCCCTTGAAAAGGCATCCCGGGTTGGAAAGTCTGTTGCATGCCTGAAAACTGCATCATCTGCTGAGGATGCATGGGGTAGCCAGCCCCGCGCATCTGAGCGTTCCAATTAAACATTCTTTAAGTTTCTTCAGCAAAAAAGTTCTTTTGAAGTTTGTTAGATATAAAAGCAGTTGCACAAATAGTTGTCCAAATTTTATTTACATTTCCTTTATACTTTATGTTTCTGACCACATTTTCAAACAATCTACTTAAAAATTCTGAAAAGTATAAAATAAAAAAAGTATTTTATTTTCAATTTTATTGCGGATTATACATAAAATACAAAGAGATACAAATAGGATATCTCACTATAAGTATTTTAAGTAAAGTATCCTTCGGGCCCGAGAAGCGGCGTTCACCAGTTTATATGCATACTAGGGGATTGTGTGGAGGCACAAATGTCCAGCCATCTTTACATTTTATTTACCCTAACTAATATAAAAGCAATAAGCCTATTTTGTGTTTTTCCCCTCTTTTTTTTTTTATGATAATGGGTTCTAAGTTCTAAGGAATTCCGACTGAAGCTGGGTCCGAATAGCCATTTAGATCAGTAAAAAATCAAAGCAACATTTTATTTTTTAGGAACAATTTAAAATAGGCCTAGCGACATAGCCTAGTAGGGCCTAGCCTACTAAGCCTAAGCCTACTTGGACAATTTTCGTGTTGTTTTTTTATTTCTATTTAATAAGATTTGAAAGCATTTTTTAATGATCCAATTTTCTCACCCTACTTTTGACTTTGACACTTTTGTTTTTCTGCACTAAACCAGATTCAGCCTACACCTACACTCCTACTACACTATGACTATGACTATGAGTATGACTATCTATGGACTACAATTAATATTAATGGTTCAATTGTTTTTTAAACAATTAAAATTGTTTTTTTTAGGCTAGTTTAGTAGTTAAAATATATTAAACCTTTTAAAGCCTTTTTATTTTTAGGTTTAAATTTATATAATACCGTTAATTAGACATAGGACATAGAGTTGATAGAGTCTATATAATATAGACTATATATATTTGGCTTGGGATTATTTGATTCTTATTACAAATTTGACTAAAATGAGTCGTTGATCATAAATGGAACGGGCACTTTTGCTAAGTCTAAGTTACAGTCAATATGAGTCAATTGAAATTCAATTCACTTGGTCTTGTCAACGACTTGTACAAAAGTGACTTCACCACTTCACTTCAGACTTGTGATCCTTCTCCAATTAAATATAAAACCAATTATATTACTGTCATTAAGTTACAATTTTAATAACGTAATAAATACGTACGAAACCCGTGCAATATATTTCAGAAATGAACGATTGCATAATTATTAACAGAAAACCAAGATGTAACGATTACATTCAGAGATTTATCCAAATAAGAATAATAAAACGCGTTCGTTTCCGCCATGTTGAATTTTAAAAGAGGAGATTACTCATGTATTTTAGTAAACACTAAACTTCTTCTTAACGCCCTTGGAAACGTAAAATAAATATATAAAAAAAAATAGCAGCTTGTATGTTTATTAGACTTTTAATTAATTTTAATTCATCTCACCCCCCCCCCTCTCTAATCTGTATGCTAGTCTATCTGATCAGACTTCTCTACGGTGGTCGGCAACCTTTTGCTAATAGTGTGCCAAACTAAGATTTATAAAACATTCAGCGTGGCGACAGCCTTTGAGCAGCCTGTTCTATTATATTATTTTTAAAAGCCAAAAGCCAAGGAGATGTATAGAGAATAATTATTGTTAAAGCGTTTCAAGTTTAATTTTTTTTAATTGTGATTATCATCGTATTTATTTGCATTAATTCAAATAACAAAATTGTAATACTAAACTCTCACATTTATGGTTGATTATTGTAAAATTGTAGGCCCAATCATTTAATTGTTGAATTAATATTTTTATAATTTCAGCTTACCGAACTTTTCTTTATTTGCAACAACAAACAGCGAATATTATTATTAATCGGATTAGATCAGTAGTAATCATACAAACTGGGTAGTTAATGTAATGTTTAAAATTGTACATATTATAAATTCGTATGATATATAATAATTAAATAATTTTCAACTTTTTTTTTTGCAGTTCGTTCATTGCAAAGTTGTAAGCCATTCATTGTTTTATAACAAGAAAAACAAGAAACACATATATTAGAAATATTAGTGCAAAGTAAAAGGGTTGATTATCTCCCTTTAGGTTAAATAAAGTTTCTAAATTTGAACAATGTAATATACCGGTAACTAATATTACTGACTAATTATTATTTAATAATCAAAGGTATACCGTAAATTTACGTTAAACATTTGTAAATATACATTTCCTGCATTAATTGTTTGTCCATTTAAGGAGTTTAAAATTATTTTTAACAATAATTACAACAATGCTACTAAATAAATCTCTTATATTTATTAAAGTAATCAAATTAAATAAATTAGTTTAAAATTACCTATTTTTATGTTTAATTAACAAAGATGAGCATAAAAACTATTGTGTACGTAATAAGTCTGTATCAATAATAAGTGCCTTGCCTTGAATGCCATTCACTAATTGAAAAATGTCAGATACAAATTTAGTCACATCTGAGTGGTCAAATGATATAAGTGATCTTTTGTATGCTTGAAACAGCTTTCATGAGCAATAAAATATGTTCACAAGTGTAAATTTAACCAAAGGCTGAAAGTAGAGCGAATGCCTAGCAGTTAATAATAGTAGGTGACTTTCCTAAGCAGCTTCCTTCCAGATTTTTCCACTAATTGGCTAATTTTGATGCCCATTTTTTAAATTCAACTGGCTGCAATTTTTAAATCAACAATACTCCTTTGTTTAAAAAAAGATCCACATCTAAGAAGGTTGTAGTAAGTTCAAGCCAGTCAGGCTTTGTGTAGTATGAAAACATGAGTCCCTGAATTAAAAAATCTTGCCTTTGTTTAGAGAACTCCTCTTTGAGTGCTTCAATGTACTTCTAAAAAAAAGCACATCACTCTATCATAATTTATGCCTTAATTTAGGTACGTGCAGTTAAATGTTTTGAAATTCATTTCAAGTCAAGATATGTCCAAATTAAATTCAAATCCATTTCATTGGTCTACCAGTTCAATCGCTGTTTGACCCCAGACCTTAAATGCAAGCTCAACTCACTTAAATGTGTCGCTAGATCATTCAGAAACATCAGTTTCAATAGTAACTTCTCCCCATTCAATACCAGAAAAGATGTTTTTCATTAAGAAACATCTAATGGAGGTCTCTCACGAGCCATTGAAAATCGCCCTGCATGCCTAGTCTGGCACACGTGCCTTAGGTTGCTGACCCCTTGTACAGACTATAATATATAATATATATAATCCCTGCCGTCCTACAGGAGTTTTGGGCCTAGTGGATATCCTTTTATCTAGAAGGAACGTCTGTAAACTTATAAGTCTAGTCCCAATTAAGTCAAGTCAAAATAATAGTATTCAAAAAGAAATATTAGAAATTCAAAATTCATTTTCTTCTTTTTATTAAGCCATTTATGGATTTCAACAAAAAAGGCAACAAATTATAACAAAGCGTTAAAAGTTTGATAAGAATATATTTTTTTCATGTGATTTAAAGTTTGAAAAAATAATACAGATGAAATTAGAAATATATAAAAAATTATTATTTTTTTTTTATGGAAGCTCCAAAAAATGTAATGAAAATGACATAACGTTAGGCCTATTTTATTAATTTTGTTACGGAAATAGAAACTTAAAAATGATAAAAACACAATACTCAAGTTAACCATGATTATCTTTTTCAAAATTTCTTTGTGCATGTAATCTCATATTTACTTCATCATGGCATCATAATTGTATACATTGAATTTTATGCCTGTACATTTTGGCGTTTAAAAGAAACAATGATTGTGGAGAGCAATGCTAAGAATCACCAAAAACAGGCGTCGAGCAAACCTAGAGATATTTTATTAGCATGCTGTGGGCAGCGTGCTTTGGACTGCATATTCTGGGGTTGGAATAGGAACAGTGGGACTAAAAATAGAAAACTAAAAATAGAAAACTAAGATATTTATTTGCTTCACACTTGATTACACTAATTGATCAAAATTATTTGGTCAATTTCTTATGTTGAGAACAAAATCAAAGATGCCTTAGATTGAATAACTTTTGCTATTTAGCAGTTTATGATTAAGATTCCGGACATGGAATGGGTTGGCTGAACAAACCAGGAAAACCAGTAACTTAACATCATTTAAAACATTAATAAAAATGCAAGACTAGACTCAGACCACAGATAAGCGTAGCACGCAATAATCTTCTTTATAGAAGGAACGTCTGTAATGTATAAGATAAGATAAGATTCTCATTAATTATTAATGGTATAAAAAATTTTCTTTTTGCACGGTGCATACGTAATGCACATGGAAACAAGATGGGACATCACAAAATGTAAAATCACTTCTTTTAAAAACACTTCAGTGAAATGGTAATAATACATACAACATTCAAAGGTAGAATACAAAGTAAAATAGTTAAAATCTAATAAATTACCAAGAAAGACATCTAGTGATAAACACTAATTAATGCAAGGACTCTTTTTGAGTGACATTAAGACGTGGAATGGGTTGCCTGAACAATTCTTGACAACCAACAACTTAACACCATTTAAAACTTTTAAAAAATGATTTAGGAATAGACCTGGACCACAGATATAGGTTGATCTAATAACCTCCTTCTGAGAAGGCAATTCTGTCAAGTACAAAGATAAGATAAAAATACCAGAACTTTAATTTGTGCTTGTTCATTTATTTTCTCCCATTTTATTGTTGAAATTGAGTTTTTGTATACAACTTCATTGTTTTTAATGACTAGTTTAAAGCAACACAAAATAACTCTGAAGTTTTAGTCATTTTACATTTTCTTCTGATATTTTCAATTCTCTTTAAAAGAAAAAAAAATTGTAAAAAAAATAAGTAATCTGGTAAGACCAAATTGATACATAGTTTCTCTGGCCATGACATACTAAGGGATTATGTGGCCAGTACAATGCCCAGCCACCTTTACTTAACACCAACTAAAGTCAGGTACCCATCAGACCTGGGTGGACTCAGGGACACCAACCAGACCCAGGAGCAAATCCTAGCCTTCACCAGGATTCGAACCCAAGACCTTCAGTGAAATGAGTTGAGATGTTGGATCAATACGTACTCTGAAGCAAACAAGACAAGGGGAGAGAAAGCACACAAAAAGAAATGACTTCTTTTTGTGACAACAAAAATTAAATCTGAGACAGTTTGTTCCCCTCTTTGGCTTTCATTGCAATGTGCTTTAACTGTATGACAGAACCAACAGGGATTTCAACCTAAGACTTCTGTATAATAACTGGACAAGCAGAAATTTTTTTCTCCTAACAAGGCAAGAATGATATTGTATCTTAAATCACTTATTACCAAAAAAGTTTTTTGGTTTGTTACTACTGGTTAAAACTTTTCCATAAAGAGTCTTGAGGCATTAACGAGATATTAGGTATTCTATTTTCAGAACAAATCCGGCTCTGAACTAAAGATAAAGTATCTTAATCATTTATTCAATACAATTTTCTTATAATAATTAATACAATCGAGCACAAGCTGAACAAAAAAAAGTAAGCAAAGATCAAAGGCCACCAGGAAGAAGCAATGGAATAAATGATGTGGCAGAAAAAAAGGCTTTTCAATAAGGTACAGTTCTTTTTGCAACAGGAAGTAAAAATATGGAAATTGCATGCTGAAAGCAAGAAAAAGTAACTCTTCTTTAATTGAAAAAGATTGTCTCCACACTAAAAAAAAAGAAAAAGGAATTAACGTTTCACTGTAATAACAATTTCAACCAATATATAGAAAAGTCAAAAGCAAACTAAAATATTGATTGGAATTATCAAAATTTCAAACATTGAATGTCTTAAGAACTTTTTCTTTTTGATGCAGCTTTTGTGACTGGGAGGGGAGGGGGGCAAATCAAGGGATTGAATGGCCAATACAAATACAATACAGGAAAACCAGTTTAAAATCCTAGCTGATGTCATGTAATGTTCAGATTTTGGCTAATCTGGCAGATGTTCAAGAAAAACCTGGCCAGGATTTGAACCTTGAAGCTCCAGATTTAACTCTACCACCTGATAAGGGATTATGTTTAAAAGAAATTTTGAATTATCTTGAGAAAAACAAAACAAAAAGGAATAGCAATACAACCATAGATCTAGTTTAATGATGACAAAGCACCTTTGTATGACAAACAACATAATCTGGTGAAAACATGGATCAAATTTTCTTTAAAAAGTTAAGAATTTGTGGGGATGAAAGAGAATATATAAGAATTTTTATTTTTGCAAACTATATAAAATTAAAGAAGTCGAGATATTAATACTATAATCATGTAATGTATTGTGTATTGTGGAACAACTTACCTCTTGCACTAAAGCATACTGAATCAAAGTGATTTAAAAAAGAACTTAAAGACATATCTGTTTAATTAGTCATTGTCTAAATAGTCTAGATGTGTTCTTGTAATCATGTCAAAACAGCGCACTGAGCATGCTATTATAGCATGGAATGATGCGCTATAGAAATGGTCATTATTATTATTATTATTAATGAAATATAAATAAATGTGAAAGGGTTAAAAATGTCAAAATATATATCAAACAATTGCACTCAATATAACAATATACCCATCCTTAGTAGCTGCAGACAGAAAATAAATAGTACACTGATTAACTCTTTGTTCCCAGCATTCACTGGGATATAATATTTTACATACGATATGTAAATTAACCCTGTCTAACGATATACACACGAAAATGTAATGCGTTGAAATTTAAAAAAACCACTTAGCTTCAATATTTAACATTTGAGCTGTATAGAGGTTACTATTTACATTTGTAATTCATAATTTTAGGGAAAATCAAGTTAAAAGAAACTGTTAAGTCAAGTGAAATTAAAGCTTAAAGTTAAGTTTGAAATAAACCATGAAGTAAAAATAAAGCTTTAAATTGAAAAATTTAAAATGAAATTATTTGAAAACAAATGGATTTCCTCAAAGCATTATGTTTGCTTGGTAAATTCAAGTTGACAACGAACATAAGAATCTGTAAACAAGTTAATAATACTTGTTCTTTTTAACAAAATAAAACATGTTTATACGGGCAGAATGAAATCTATAAAGATAAGTGGCTTTTCAAACTATCTCCCAATCAATTTCATCACTGCAGCTGTCCGTGCTGTGCAACCTGGCAACAGGCACGTTCCCGACCTCATGCTGACGGGACAAGCTCCGAAGGCTGCACTGCATCAGCTGGCACTCCCTGTTTATCGCCCAGAGTTCATCATTGGCGGATGCTGAAACAAAAGGTTAGGAAAAGATAAATATTGGTAAAGGACAAAAAGGTTAGTAACAGCTTGAAGGAAACAGCTAATCTATTGAAGGAAACAGCTAATGTATTGAAGGAAACAGCTAATGTATTGAAGGAAACAGCTAATGTATTGAAGGAAACAGCTAATGTATTGAAGGAAACAGCTAATGTATTGAAGGAAACAGCTAATGTATTGAAGGAAACAGCTAATGTATTGAAGGAAACAGCTAATGTATTGAAGGAAACAGCTAATGTATTGAAGGAAACAGCTAATGTATTGAAGGAAACAGCTAATGTATTGAAGGAAACAGCTAATGTATTGAAGGAAACAGCTAATGTATTGAAGGAAACAGCTAATGTATTGAAGGAAACAGCTAATGTATTGAAGGAAACAGCTAATGTATTGAAGGAAACAGCTAATGTATAGAAGGAAACAGCTAATGTATTGAAGGAAACAGTCTGTATCACAGAATATGTATAGATCAGAATGCGCAATCCCTTTATGCGCAGTCACTAAAAGTGAAGCTCGGCTTCCGCCATTTTCTTTTGACTCAAGGCAGCGGTCACTAGAGACCCTACTATAGTAAAATGAGAAAGGCTTATTTATTACTGATATCTAGTCTTAGCAATCTTAGGACTAAAGCTAGGCTACTAATATTAAGTAATATGAGGTTACAACTTATCGTTGTTTATCCTTTACAGGGTCAAGGAGCCATGTAGTGACATTCTTATTTGCACGATTATAATCAATCGTTTTCGCATCATTGTTGCAGTTTATTACACAACAGCTTTTGTACCTTTTGCCCAAAACATTAGCATTGGGTGTTCAAACTTGTAGATTTGATGAATAAGACATTGTTAATAAGCATACATATATAGCGTAACCAGGTACGCTGAGTCTTAACAGTATTGCGTCTGTATTACTTCAGGAAACGGACAAAAATGCGATTGCGCATTCTGTTCTATTTTTATTCTGTGGTCTGTATGCATCCGGAGCACTGTGTGTTAAATGAAAATAGTAGACGTAAATTATCCCGTCAGACCAAATTGATCCATAGGGCCGAAGAAACAACGTTTACCAGTTTCTGTGGCCACGGCATACTAGAAGATAGTGAGTCCAGCACAAGGCCCAGACGCCTTTACTCCACCCCAATTAATGTCAGATACCTACCCAACAGAGCAGGGTAGACAACAAACCCAGGACCTTTTCTACTAAATTTCTACGCTAGCCGAACGCAATGTCGCTCAGCCACCTTGCCTCTTAAGGAATATAAATTTACCTGAAATTTTAGTAAATATGCCAGGAATCTTCTTCCAGTAGTCCCCACAAGGTCTTTCCTTGGAGATGCCAAATCTGAAGAAAACTTCCCCATTTGGAGTTAGTGCCCAGACACCAGAGTTAGTCAAAGCCATATCTATGGCCTGAATTCCTGGTGGATAAAAATGTCTTTTGAAAATAAATAAATTTATAAAGTTACATTCAGTGCATAAATGGTGGAATAAAATCATGATCACTTAAAATAGACCAACAGAGCTGAGATTATCTCCGATTGAGCCCTGGACATAGATGGTAGAAGGGGCTGGATTCACCATAAGGCAAAAAAAAAAAAGGATGTTTGCTAGGGCATCAAGCAAAAAAAAGTGGGGGGGGGGGGGGGGGGGGGGGGAGAAAGGGGAAGTAATTGACCATAATCTGCAGCCAATTTGGTACAATAATGCTCATTGTGAAAGTGAACCAGAAACTGCAACAAAAGGCCTTACGAAAAAAAAAAATTCCATTTAAAGAACCCGTCAGACCAAATTGACCCATAGGGCCAGGGAAGCAACGGTCACCATTTTTTGTGGCCACAACATACAAGGGGATGTGTGGCCAGCACAATGCCCAGCTGCCTTTACATTATCCCAACTAAATGTCTGGTACCCATCAGAGCTGGGTAAACTCAGGGACACCGTCGAGTCCTAAAAAAAATAAATCCTAGCCTTCACCAGGATTCGAACACAGGACCCTTCAATACACCAGCTCTGCAGCCTTGCCCCCTCCCCCAACATTTTTTTTAAAAATATAAAATTAATAAAATGTGGAAGTGCACAACAACAAAACATCTGACTGTATGCGCTGTACATCTGACTGTATGCGCTGTACATCTTACTGTATGCGCTGTACATCTTACTGTATGCGCTGTACATCTTACTGTATGCGCTGTACATCTTACTGTATGCGCTGTACATCTTACCGTATGCGCTGTACAACTTACTGTATGAGCTGTACATCTTACTGTATGAGCTGTACATCTTACTGTATGAGCTGTACATCTTACTGTATGAGCTGTACATCTTACTGTATGAGCTGTACATTTTACTGTATGAGCTGTACATCTTACTGTATGAGCTGTACATCTTACTGTATGTTTTGTTTCAATGCAAGGAATATTTGTTTTGTTGGTTTATTATTGTTTATGTTTTGATTTACTTGTAATCTTTTTAGTGCTTAGGGCCTCTCAGGATCTTTATACAGCCCTGGAAGAGGGGTGGAGGATGGAGCTTAGGTTCAAATATAAGGAGAAAAACTCTTGCAAAGGGCAAGAAAGACAGAAGAAGAAAGAAGAAAGAAAGAAGGGCAGTAACTTTCAGCTCACCTGGTACGTGAATCCACTCTTTGCCAATGGGCATGTCTTCTCGAATACCAGCTCTAACGTAGACAAGTCGACGATTATCTACCGCCCAGACCTTGAAGAAAAAAAAAGGGCCCAAAATTAGTATACTTTATGAAGGCCTCAGTTACAGAGTTTATTTTGTATTAAAGAAGTGTTTTATGTGTATTCAAGGCTTAAGTGACAGAGTTGATTTTGTTTTAAAGAAGTGTTTTATGTGTATTCAAGGCTTAAGTGACAGAGTTGATTTTGTTTTAAAGAAGTGTTTTATGTGTATTCAAGGCTTAAGTGACAGAGTTGATTTTGTTTTAAAGAAGTGTTTTATGTGTATTCAAGGCTTAAGTGACAGAGTTGATTTTGTTTTAAAGAAGTGTTTTATGTGTATTCAAGGCTTAAGTGACAGAGTTGATTTTGTTTTAAAGAAGTGTTTTATGTGTATTCAAGGCTTAAGTGACAGAGTTGATTTTGTTTTAAAGAAGTGTTTTATGTGTATTCAAGGCTTAAGTGACAGAGTTGATTTTGTTTTAAAGAAGTGTTTTATGTGTATTCAAGGCTTAAGTGACAGAGTTGAATTTGTTTTATATGTATAGCATGTTGAAATATTTAGGCTGAATTATGTTTAGAAATTACATTAAGAATTAATTTTATAATTCATTTAGTGTAAAATCTCAAGTATAAGCCGCACACGTGTATAAGTCACAGGTATACACCGGAAGGCAAAATGCAAGTAAAATTTAAGTTTATTTGTATAGGCCGCACTTAAAATCTTTTTGATGTGCTTGCATAGTTTCTTGATCCATATTTTATTTTTCACTGGTGCTGTTTGTGAATTTTAATTTATATGTTGTATGGAAGTTCAGATATCAGATACTGATATAGATACAGATATATTATATTTAAAGCCCGTATGCACAGGATTTTCAAGATTTAGTTATTTACGAGTGTAGTCTTTTCAGTGATGTTGATTACCTGGCCCACGGCATCGATTTCAGTATTAATCTGAGCTTAGGAAGAAAACCTTTTCTCAAATTTATACACCTCGTTCTTGAACCAAAAAATTTGGTGAAAAAAGTGCTCCTTATACTCGAGATTTTACGGTTTAGCTTTTATTTATATTTGGTTATGGCTTAAACAACTCAACAAGTCAATATAACAACATCACATGGATATCAGGTCATTATAAAAAATACAATCCACCATGGGTCAATAGGTATAAGTCAGTACATAATTTCATAATCATTTATACAAACATAGTTTACACAGTCGCTCTTACTGTCTCATTCAGTGTACTATAAGTCTTCAGCATTTTATTTATTGTAAATGAGTTCATTTGTTAAATTATTTAAACTTGCATAAAGTGGCTTGAGTGTATTATTTAAACTTTCATCAAGTGGCTTGAGTGTATTATTTAAAAAATAACCAGACCCTAGAAAGAAGATAAAATACCCAGGACATAATAGAAGGCTGAACAAAATATGATCTCAAGCAAAAGCAGTATAAGGCTAAAATATGGTGGACAGTTATACAAATACTGAAATACTTTAATAATGTTTATATAACAACCAAGATATGGTGGACATTAAATTTTTACAATTTGATATATATATCAGTTGATTTAAAACAAAAAGTTATTTTTGACATATTAA
Source organism: Anisus vortex (assembly GCA_949126835.1). NCBI lineage: Eukaryota > Metazoa > Mollusca > Gastropoda > Planorbidae > Anisus > Anisus vortex. The sequence goes on from OX421495.1 coordinate 52,571,212, forward strand.
AATGGATTGTGCTTCCACCTTAATACACGACACAGAGATGTAATTGCCCCGACCATGGCTGACAATGTGTGCCGTTAAAGTTCACTAAGAAATGTTCATAGTGTACTGACCATCCAGTCCAGTGGCCCGACGTGTACCCTGGTGAACACAATGTCTCCGAACGTCTCGATGGGAAGCCACACCGGATTCAGGTTGTTTTCATCCGGGGCCTTCGCCCCGATTCTCTGGTAGACGACCCCATCGGACTCCACGGCCCAGACATACAAGGAGTTGCAGCTCAAATGGACAAACTGGGCATCACCTGAAATAGCACGGGCAGGGAGAAGCTAAGGATCAGAGAGTTACTCAATGATCAAGCTACAGTATAAAAGTGAACCATTTAATTACACCCATGAACGGTAGAGTTTCATGGCCAGAAACAGAATATCTTATATATTACAGTCGCTCCTTCTATAAAAAATATTATTGTGCCCTATGCTCATCCGTGGTATGAGTCTAGTCTTGCATTTTGATCAGTGTTTTAAATGTTGTTCAGTTACTGGTTTTCCTGGTTTGTTCAGGCAACCCAATCCATGCCTGGATGCCACTTGGAAAGAAAGAGTACTTATATGCCTTTGTTCTCACATGTGGGATAAGAAAAGTATATTTGTTCTTATTTTTATCTGAGCATTGTAACAGATTGTTATTGTGTTGTATTTCTAAGTTAGAATTTAATGCCTTATTCATTATTTAAATTACTACTTTACTCTTTGCCCTTCTGTCCTCTAGTCGGATTCAAGATTTACTGTAGTTTCCCAGGTCTACAGGGCCACTTTGGCCTAACCAGCTCTCAGTATACCAAAAGAAAAAAACAGCTGACAATCTTTTTAGTACATCATGAATGCTAAAAAGCCCACTAGTGCTATTGACCAAAATAGATTAGTTAATAGACTTAGCATCTAATGTTTAAGGTGGTATAATGTAACTGTCATATTACACTAAAACTATAAAAAAAAAGGTTTAAAAGAAAAAGGTTTTGTTACCGACCTAACTGAGAAATGTCCAGATTGACCCAGCTGGTCCCTTGAGGACAATGCGGGCCCATTCCTGCCCTGACCTTCACCTCCCCTCTGTCGGTCAAGGCCCAAGTGGCCACGGGGCTGACTGAGATGCAGCAGAAGACATCCTGGCCGGGGGTAGCTGGTACCATAGTGGCCTCGGAGCGAGCTCGCCTGAACGTGTACATCTCAGATGTTTTGGTCTGTTGGGCCCACACCAAACCTGAATACAGGGGGAGAGAAGTCAAAAGAACAAATAGGAAATCTGATATAGAACATATAAACATATAAAGCCAGGTAGCATCCAACAGGCGTCCTTCTCTACCCGAGGTCATCAGCTCAAACTGCATGTCCCATATGCACGCACAGACGACTACAAATATTCTTTTTTCCTCTGTCCTACTGGGTCTCCACAGTATCTTCTTATCTTATACATTACAGACTCTCCTTCTATAAAGAAGATTATTGCGTCCTACACTCATCCAGTAATATGAAGAAGAAGATGTATACACTGCCAATAGAAAGAAATCTGCCAATACTGATACTGCTTAGCTCCAGATCCTCAAACTGTCATATGTGTACACATGCCCAAAGAGCAGTTTGTGGTTTGGTAGATTACAAATCAGGCAAACAGGAAAGAGATCAGTTTATTATAGTGCGATACTAAAAAAGCACAATCAAAATTATGGGAGAGAAAAAGGCCATGAGTTGCTGCTTTTTAAGGATTACCTCAAGCAGCTTTGGTACAATACAGAAGTTGCAACAAAATAATTTTACAAGTAAGGCCTACCACTAGCGTCACAAGATAAACAAGGCTGGAAGGATTTAAAACCAGAGGAAATGTTACATGTTTTTAAACAGTAAATTTAAACATCTGTAATAGTTAGCTTTACCAACCTAGGTTTGTAATTTTTAAAATTTTGTTTTTAAACCTCCAAGAACACTAATATTTCATACTTTATACAAAACTAACAATTCATTAAAGAAAACTGCATCTCTTACCCCAGTCTAAATGTGAAATATTGGCACAAATATGTTTCCATGTAACAGATGGTGAGATCTGCGCAGGCTGAGCCAACAACCAGAGGTACCCTGGGAAATAAAGAATAAGAAATGAAAAAGTCGTTTGGCTCAAATATTTAATGGCATATTTTGATGACCTGGCCAACTAGAAGGCACATCTTAATAGAATAATTTGTGTCAATGGTTCAACAAAAAACGTGTAAGTCTCATGTTTAGTTTTATCAACAGAGTCAAAAGATTAAAATGTGTCTATCAGTAATGGGGAGGGGGGGGGGGGGCAGTGGTTGGGCGGCAGAGCGCTTTGGTGGCGTACCTAAGGTCCTGGGTTCAAATCCTGGTGAAGGATAGGATTTTTCCCGGGATCAGAGGGTGTCTCTGAGTATGCTGTGCTTCTCCAGCCCTATATGGATCAATTACTTTCCTTTTTTCCTTGTTTTTTTTAAAACAGTAACAGTAAATGACAGAAACTAAAATTTGTCACTGACCCTGAACACTGCCTCTGCAAACTTGCAAAACATTCCTGAAGTCCAGTGCCAGCCAGACCCCCTGGGTGCCAGCAGTGATGAGCCCACCTCTGTTTGTGCTCAGGATGTAGGACAACTTGGTCGGGTCAAACTTCTTAGCCACGGCCCTGATCATGTCCATGGTGGTCTCGTCTTGAAGAATATATTCACTCAGGGGCAGCTAGAGGGGAGATAATCAATTAGATCATTGAAGAATATATTCACTCAGGGGCAGCTAGAGAGGAGATAATCAATTAGATCATTGAAGAATATATTCACTCAGGGGCAGCTAGAGGGGAGATAATCAATTAGATCATTGAAGAATATATTCACTCAGGGGCAGCTAGAGGGGAGATAATCAACTAGATCATTGAAGAATATATTCACTCAGGGGCAGCTAGAGGGGAGATAATCAATTAAACCATTGAATAACATATTCACTCAGGGGCAGCTAGAGGGGAGATAATCAACTAGATCATTGAAGAATATATTCACTCAGGGGCAGCTAGAGGGGAGATAATCAATTAGATCAACTGCCATTGACCTATAAGTTTCAAGTTGTTCAAAAATTTGACATAATATACATACATACAAGCTAAATTCCCCGGCATTGCCAGGGGGAAATAAACCAGGCCTGTATAAGCTAAAGATAAAATATGTATAATCTACAATGAACAGAAAGATATCAATCGATAAATTTAAAAAAAAATTTTTTTACTGAAGACTTTTAGGAAAGTAATTTAAAAAAAATATTGTAATGGGGTTCAAAATAAGCAAATCTTTTTATTTAAATAAAACCTACATTGCCCGGTATTGCCCGTGGATTTACAATCTTTTTTTTTTTAAAGTAATATTAATTGAAATAAAAATTTTGTTAGAAAACAAAAGCTACAGCTTAACTGGAGAATCGAACCCGAGTCGACCGCATGGAAGTCTGATACGTTATCAAATAAGCTAGTGAGGACACATGTGCTAAGTCAAATTGTAAGGGTGAAATATGAGACAATAAGTTCACATGTCTTTAAATAAACCAATTTGCTTGGTTAAACACAGAGCTATATATATATATAGATATGTGTGTATACTTGGATCAAGGGTTATAAGTCGAGAGGGAGAGAAATCTCCTCATGAATCTCTGTCGGGTTTGAGGGAAAGTTATTTATACTCGCTTATTTTCTAGGTGGCCGAGCGGCAGCGCGTTCGGCTGGTGTACCGAAGGTCCTGGGTTAAAATCCTGGTGAAGGCTAGGATTTTTTCCCGGGTTCGGAAGGTGTTTCTGAGTCTACCCAGGATACCTGACCTGTCATAAGTTCATCTAAGTCTGCAGTTGGCCTATGCCTGTCATAAGTCCATCTTAGTCTGCAGTTGGCCTATGTCTGTCATAAGTTCACCTTAGTCTGCAGTTGGCCTATGCCTGTCATAAGTCCATCTTACTCCGCTGTTGGCCTATGTCTGTCATAAGTCCATCTTACTCCGCTGTTGGTCCAGGGATTCTTAGAAGTTGATTCTTAAGTAAATGAGATACAAGTAATGAAATCCAAAGGAGAAAATTCGAGATAAAACTTAAATAAAATGAGAAAACATATAAAAGTGTTTCCAACCTGCCACCAGAGTCCGGAACCCAATGGGCTTTCCCTGCTGACTCCGTCACAGAACCAAATTTGACCAAGTAAATCTATCGCCCAGCCAATCTTCTCATGGTCAATGGCAACATGGGAGAACAAATAAGGAGGAGAGTCCCTTTGGAAAATGATGGGAAATAAAAAATTAAGCTTTGATAATTGAACCTGCTGAAAGACAAAGCAATAATATTTCTTCTCAAAAATGTCATTGATAAAAGTTTATGACTTATATAAGTTCACAGATGTTCCTTCTAGATAGAAGGATTATTATATCCTGAGCACAAAACTCCTGCAGGGCGGTAGGGATCGGTCAGCCACAAGGTTAGAACCTGGGCGGTTTGTTGACAATTCGGTGTATTAACCGTAGGACCAGCCGATGTATTCATGAAATAATTTGATTTTACACAATATTTTTCACTATCAACAAAGGTATTTTTCTTTTAACAATACATATTTATCAATCAATGTCCAGGGTTTGAACCCCATAACTTCAGGATTGAAATGCAGAACTGTACAACTACATAATTACAATACAACTACATAAAAATGGTATTAAAAAATTGTGAGAATAGTTTTTATGACAAGGCTCACCTGTTGTCCAGGAGCCAGTCATCCCCCTCTGGGCAACTGTTTGTGATACCTGTTCTGACCACAAGCTTGAGGCCCTCCGTGATTGCCCAAACAATGCCATGCCTGCATATGATATGTTTGAGCCTGTAGGGGCAGTCCACAGCAACAGACTTGTAACAAGGGCGGTCCTGTGACAAGCCTGTCTGCATCATCACCTCTCCATTTTTCTTGATGTACCTGCAAGGCACAAAGTATTCTTGTGAACCTTTGAACACTTTCATCAACATCAATAATGAATTAGATCTACACAGAGAACTTGCACTAGCTTTATTATGGCCATACAAAAATAGAAGTGTTACTGAGAAGATACTGGTCATAATAATAATGAGTTATTTATATAGCTCTGCCAACAAACATAAAAAATGTAAGCTCAGAGCACATCTAACATTGAGCAACAAAAACATACACGAGCACTTTTTTCATTCTTTAGTGACTTTAGGCTAACCTGAGTTTACAAAATATTTTTTTAATTATATAGCACGGATTGAAAATCACCAAATTTTATGAAAAACCTGGGATAGAACAAAATAATTTAGTTTTTAACAACTTAATATAAAGGTAAAACAGTAAGGCTTAACGATGGTAGATATTCAAGTAATACATTTTTCAGTTCTTTTTAAAAATAATGATGCAACTTGTCTGTTTGCTTTGAATGGGGAGCGAATACAGGACTTTCTGACCAAATGTATACCAATGACAATGATGTTTGTTTAAAATTTAAACGTTCTACTGTAAAGGAAGAACTAATGATGATTCTACAGTGACTGACTAAAACTGATGTTTACAAAAACAGGTCACTTTCTCCTTGTTTAACAATTACAAAACTCCAAACACCAGTGACACTAGTTCAAACAGGAAATATCAGTAGTGGGGGAAGAAGTAAATTTTTATGAAATAATATGGGTATCTGAACAAACCAGGAAAATACGTAGCTAGGAGATTAAAACCTGTCATTACTTACCAAGCACTCGAATCGTCCACACAGATCATCTCTACATCTTTAACAGCCTCCACCCACTTCATACCTTCGGGGTGTCTGCTGCTTATCTTGGTCCCCGCGTAGACCACCCCATGGTGTAGCCTCCACACCACCTGGCCGGACGGCGACACAGAGATCTGGTTGGCCTTGCCCGTGGCCTTTCTCCACACCACCCCCTTCGGGCTGCCCAGCGAGGAGTAGTAGATGTTCTCGCTCTTGTCGGTGAACCACACGTGGTTGCTGCTGACCACGAGGCTGTAGATGTTTGCTGGCGTGGTGAACTCTGACCAGGTGTTGGCCACCGAGCGCCTGGCAATGTCCCTCATCTCCAGCCTGTCATTGTCAAGAGGTGGAAGAATGGCCGGTGCTCCAGGAATGCGCGGTGCTTTGGAAACAGGTGACTCGGGAGTCTCAGGCGAGGTGTCGAGGAAAGGGGAATAAAAATCATCTGACGTGTTGCTTCGCTTGTAATTCTTCCTGAATGGATCAGAGGCTTCAATCGCCTTGACCTCACTGTATTCATCATGGTCACTTGCCAGCAGTCTATTGTTGACTCCTGGCTCAATACTGTCTACATTGACTTGACCATCGTCCGCAGAGGATTTCATCTCAGACTCAGCTGATGACTTGGCCAGCTCCAGGTTGCTTAAAGCTGTGTCGATAATGTCCACATCGCTTTTAGAAAACTGGGGCTCTCTGTCCACTTTCTTAAAGTTCTCCTCAGTTTGACTAGAGATAATCACGGCCTTAAAGCCGGCCGTGGCAGTTGGTTGCTGATTGGCCGAGGCTGAGTCATTCTTTTCGGAACGCTGTGGTTCCGAACCACCTCCAATATCCTTTGCGACATTCCCAGGTAGCCCTTCAATTTGCTGGTCTGCTTCTGCCAACGAACATCTTTCTGAGTTCGTCACTGATAAAGTATTTCTTTCCTCTGCGACAATATCAGCATCTTCTGGGAGGGTGAATCCCTGGGCGGTATCATTGGCTTTTAAAGACAAGTTGATCACTTCACTGGGATAAATGAAATCTGTTGGATAGCTCTCTCCCTCTATTCTATCCTTGAGGCCGTCATCTCGCAGAATGCTGGCCATGTGTTGAAGGAACTCGTCCGCTTTCTTCAAGGTGGCCAGAGGTGAATCCACGGCGGGTGTGTTGTTTGGTGTGATGGTGCCTGATATGTCGTCGGAGACCTGACTAATGGAATCCTCATCTCTGTCTTTTGACCCTGGGGATACAGGTCACAGGTTGTGTCAGTGTATAGTCAGAAATAAACAAGATAACTTTGCATACTATGAAATTTCAACATGTCTCATTACCTCCCATTAATCATCGCTGTATAAGATGGACAAATTTAGTGGTGACAATTTGTTAACAATGTAGGAAAGGAATCACCTTTTTGTTCACCATGTAGGAAAGGAATCATCCTTTTTGTTCACAATGTAAGAAAGGAATCACCCCTTTTGTTAACAATGTAGGAAAGGAATCACACTTTTTTTTGTTAACAATGTAAGAAAGGAATCACCCTTTTTGTTAACAATGTAAGAAATGAATCACCCTTTTTGTTAACAATGTAGGAAAGGAATCACCCTTTTTTGTTAACAATGTAAGAAAGGAATCACCCTTTTTGTTAACAATGTAAGAAATGAATCACCCTTTTTGTTAACAATGTAGGAAAGGAATCACCCTTTTTTGTTAACAATGTAAGAAAGGAATCACCCTTTTTGTTAACAATGTAGGAAAGGAATCACCCTTTTTGTTAACAATGTAAGAAAGGAATCACCCTTTTTGTTAACAATGTAGGAAAGGAATCACCCCTTTTGTTAACAATGTAGGAAAGGAATCACCCTTTTTGTTAACAATGTAAGAAAGGAATCACCCTTTTTGTTAACAATGTAAGAAAGGAATCACCCTTTTTGTTAACAATGTAGGAAAGGAATCACCCTTTTTGTTAACAATGTAGGAAAGGAATCACCCCTTTTGTTAACAATGTAGGAAAGGAATCACCCTTTTTGTTAACAATGTAGGAAAGGAATCACCCCTTTTGTTAACAATGTAGGAAAGGAATCACCCTTTTTGTTAACAATGTAAGAAAGGAATCACCCTTTTTGTTAACAATGTAAGAAAGGAATCACCCTTTTTGTTAACAATGTAGGAAAGGAATCACCCTTTTTGTTAACAATGTAAGAAAGGAATCACCCTTTTTGTTAACAATGTAAGAAAGGAATCACCCTTTTTGTTAACAATGTAAGAAATGAATCACCCTTTTTGTTAACAATGTAGGAAAGGAATCACGCTTTAACTATCCTATTAAAAATTGCTCAATGATAACAAGAGATCACCTAAAATAAAGTTAAATAAAATTAATTTTAGGCTTTACAGTGTAGACAATGAGTAACTTTTCCATCTCTATATATTAGGTGACTAAATTATTTTTAAATTGTGAAAGGTGGGGTGGGGGGGATTATTGAAAGACCAATTAAAACAGACATCAGTCAAGAAAATCAGAGTGAACACTGGGATATCTTTTAGACTAGCATTTACCAAATTTTTTTTTTCTTCACAATCTTGTTATTTGTTTACATCTACAACATGATTCACAAATATTTATATTGCCTAACTGTAAATGAATAACAGATATGAATTTACTACTATAATATAGCTGCATGTAGCTACTCAAAGGTTGAAGTTAAAATCAAGTTAAAATACATATCATAAGGTGTCCACTAAGTTCAAAAAATACTTTTATATACCCTCTTTTATCTTATCTTAAATATTACAGATGCTCCTTCTATAAAGAAGATTATTGCGCCCTTCGCTCATCCGTCTATGGCTATTACATCAAGATAATCTGAACTAGATTTTGAACTTTTAAATTCCTTTTGAGACCCGGTAATGTTTGCTTTTGTGGCCTGTTATGGAGTTTCAACCGAACATTTGAAAGCCGCTATGTGAGCAATTAATTATACTTAATATTACAATAAAACAAAATCTATTATAAGGATCATATAAACATACAGATACAAATAATTGCCTTAATCCATATGCAAGAACAAATGCTGTTATAAGTTCGCTTTGTTTCTGATCACCATCCAGGCATGAAACGGGTTGCCTGAGCAAACCAGGAAAACCAATACCTTGACATCGTTAAAAACACAAATAAAAATGCAAGACTAGACTCAGACCACGGATAAGGACGTATGACGTAATAATCTTCTGCGACCCATAAAAGTCAGCACTGGCCTGTATAAGTATAGTTGTAAGAACTGTAACACACCTGATTTGTGTTTCCTCTTCTTCACTTTTTTTCCTTTCTTGAAGACAATGTTGTCGTCTGCTGGCTCTAAGTACTGCACTCCTGCTCTGTGTATTTCCTGGTAGACATTCAAGACTGTGGCAGGGTGAGCCTCGGTTGCCGTTGGAGATTCTAGAGGATAAAATAAGACAGTAAAAAGTAAAGTACCCATTGGACCAAGCTGATAATAGGGCTGGTCAAGCAGCGTTCACCAGTTTCTGTGGCCATGGCATACTAGGCGATGTGTAGCTAGCACAATGCACAATTTGAAAAACTAGTTTTTAGACTATTTACTACAAAAATCAACTATTAAGTCAATTAAAAAAAAAAACTCTTTAGTTGGCCTTTTAAAGAAAATTTCAGTTAATCGTAAAAATTACAAACTAAGCATTCTAAAGATTCTGATGTTTCCTCTAAACAGACACTTTACTGTTAGTTCGACACTATATACCAAACTTTACCTACCTATGGCTGTACTAGGTGTGCTCGGACACTATATACCAAACTTTACCTACCTATGGCTGTACTAGGTGTGCTCGGACACTATATACCAAACTTTACCTACCTATGGCTGTACTAGGTGTGCTCGGACACTATATACCAAACTTTACCTACCTATGGCTGTACTAGGTGTGCTCGGACACTATATACCAAACTTTACCTACCTATGGCTGTACTAGGTGTGCTCGGACACTATATACCAAACTTTACCTACCTATGGCTGTACTAGGTGTGCTCGGACACTATATACCAAACTTTACCTACCTATGGCTGTACCAGATGTGCTCGGACACTATATACCAAACTTTACCTACCTATGGCTGTACCAGATGTGCTCGGACACTATATACCAAACTTTACCTACCTATGGCTGTACTAGGTGTGCTCGGACACTATATACCAAACTTTACCTACCTATGGCTGCACTAGGTATGCTCGGACACTATATACCAAACTTTACCTACCTATGGCTGTACCAGATGTGCTCGGACACTATATACCAAACTTTACCTACCTATGGCTGTACCAGATGTGCTCGGACACTATATACCAAACTTTACCTACCTATGGCTGCACTAGGTGTGCTCGGACACTATATACCAAACTTTACCTACCTATGGCTGTACTAGGTGTGCTCGGACACTATATACCAAACTTTACCTACCTATGGCTGTACCAGATGTGCTCGGACACTATATACCAAACTTTACCTACCTATGGCTGCACTAGGTGTGCTCGGACACTATATACCAAACTTTACCTACCTATGGCTGTACTAGGTGTGCTCGGACACTATATACCAAACTTTACCTACCTATGGCTGTACTAGATGTGCTTTGTGCTATGGAGTCTCCACTTGTGTAAAGCTTTATGCCTTCAAGCTCAGGGGAGCTAATTTTCACAATGGGAGGTAAATCTGGAGAAATCTGCTTACCCACTGACCTGTACAATTCAAAGTTTATATTTACTGACTATACAAAACTAACCTATATCTAAAAACGTAAATGATATTCTATTAAAATCAATATTCTTAAAACAAGTAAGGACGAAGGTTTTATAACCAGGTCCAGCAAGAAAGTTCTTGGAATGGAATAGGAATGGTGGTCCAGCTGAAGAAGGTTCTATTGCATCCTCTGGTCTAGAAGGCATCTCTGATTCTACAGAGATCTAAAAGGATGCCACACAACCAGTGTCAATATAAACTCATCAATTGTAGTTGTTTGAAAAGGACAAACATCTCTCTGCCTGCCTAATAGTATGGGACAATATAGCAAAGCCTAAACAGCTTCATAATGTATGCTTAATAAAAACATAATTAAGAGAAAGAAATACAAGTTGTGTTTTCTAATATCAAAAATAAAACACTGAGAAATCAGATTTCAATATTCAATGGGAAAGACACCTAACCAGAAGCTGCCTTGGCCCGACCCTGGTCTAGACTCTGCCCGAGCAGTCTCCTTTTAAAGAACTTCCTTTCTAGAGACAGGCTTGCCACCATCTTTTGGACTATATGTATATGAATTTTTTTAAGTGGTTAGGTACACACTTACATGACGGGTGAAGGAATGTTAGCAGATTCAGTACTGTGACTGTCTGCTGCTGAAGGCTTTTCAAATTTCTTCAGTGGAATGGCCAGTTTCTTAAAGAAAGACAGGGCACTGCTGCTGATGTCTTCTGCTTCCTTCAAAGACTTTTCATCCTCTTTGGCATGTAACCAGGATTTTTCCTCATGTGTGGACAATAACGTTGACATTAAAACTTCTGATTAAATAGATGTTTTAAGAAAAAAAAAGATCGTTATAACGTCTTAATAAATATACATTTATTATTATTATATTCTACATTATTATACATTAAATAGGTACTCAAAACTGGCTTCCGTTTTTTGCGCGATTTTAAGTTTTCGACCCCTCTTGTACTAAATCGTCTAGGCAAAAAGTGCCATTCATGATAGAAAGATAATTTTTTCACTCGATTGTACATGAATAAATGGCCTTTATCACCACATGTATTTAAAATTGATTGATTATGTTAAACATTTTTAATATTTAAATTATCTAAGAAAAATAGTTTATTTTTTAAGAAAAAATCATTTTTAAGATTTTTTATAAACACCATCAAAAAGCTGGTCCATTTTCCTGTAAAAATCTGAAAGAATTATTAGTCCATATATTATTAGTCTATATATTATGGCACATTTTGCCCAACGCGCAAGATAAACCCTATGAAATAGTATTTTACTGCCGTAAAAACATGTCTGCCGCGATCTCCGCTATTTGAAGGGTCGTTACCAATAAAGGCGTCGTATCGGATTTTATCACTGTAGTAGTTAAGTAAAACTATTCAATATCATAGATTAATAATATATACCGGGTAATTAATTTTATGTTAAAAAATGTATGTATATATTATTATATTTATTTAATTTTAATAAAATTGTTTTAGATTTACCACCTAAAATCACTTATTCTCGAGTCTCCAAACCCCTATTAAGTTTAAGGATAAGGCTAATTTTTTTCTTGTCATAAAATAAACTAAAATTACATTTTTTTTAAAGTAGATATGCTAAAGATATTGAATTGATACTTTTTATTTCCAGGAAATAATATTATAATATGTAATTTGACATGCAAAAGGTATCTTCAATCTGTTGTCAATGTAAACAATAGTAAATTTGACCTTTGGTGGACTAGCGAAGCTATGGAAAATATTATGAATTAAACGAATTAAGTATAAAATTAAGTAGTTTTACACACTTTTAATAACATTTAAATAGAACCAGACAGTATTTTATTTAGTTTTTGTGGAAGCGTAAGCTATTTTCAGCACATAAATGTACAAAAATATTGTCTAGTCTACACTCATAAGGCCTACAAAATGCAATAGCTATAAGACTATAAGGCCTACTCCGACAAGTCTAATGTGGGTAATAAAAGACATATTTTACTCTTTAGAATAATACAATACTATTATTATATCTGCACTTGAAGAATATTTCTTCCATGGCATATGTTTAATAATTCATCGGTAGGGCTAAGTCATTTTTTAAAACATTTATTGAATAATGGTTTGTCATGCGTAGGCCTAATAATAATAATTTTAATAAGATTATCAGATCTAGCATGAAATTAAAAGTTTATTGTATACCCCCGATTTGTTACACGTTTATTGATTGTTATTATATATATTTATTTTGTTTGTGAATTTCTATGTATTGCCTAGGAAAAAGTCTAATTACAATCAGTCATAATCAAATAGCCTACATAGGGGGTCGTATATTAATTATGTCAACAAAATACAGAAAACTGGGTTATTGAAAAAAATTACAGTTATTGAAATGTGGGAGGGAAGGGGGTCAATAAAATGACTTTATAGGCTAATACATTTTATTTATACATTTTCATGCGTTTATACTAATTCATTCATCAACAGCCTGCCAATAAAATCATAGATTTTACTGCATTGCCAACTTCGTGGCCTATATGCATATAGGCCTACCCTCTGGATTCTGATCTGGACCAAATAAAAACTAAATAGGAGGGTTTGGGAGGGGAACATAGGGTAGAATCGTACCACTTTATATGTGTGTGTGTGTGGGGGTGGGGGGTAAGGGCGAAACGTGCACGGCAAGAGGTCGAAAAGACGGTTTGTTCTGATATTAAAACAAATATATTTTTGCGAACAACTAATAGATGAAAGTTAAAATTAGGTCGATATAAGAGATATGTTTCATAATTGTTACTATATAATTAAAATAAAAGTGTATGAGCTAAAAATGTATTATTACTAGTAGCGTAGTGGGGGTGGCAAATAGTGAAAAGTAGGAAAGATAGGTGGACAGCGAACACAACTAGTATAAAGTGCGGGGGTGGGCAAAGTGCAATAATGAACGAACGGGCAAATTCTCAAATAATGCACAATATCCCCATAAACTACTGAACAATTAATCTGTTATCGAAATATCAATAGTGAAACTAAAAATGTGATTCTTTAAATATTTGTCTATACAAAAAACTATAGCTTTGAATATAATGCTTGTGATAGGCGTTCTTGGTTAGTGTTAAGGACCATTATATATTGGTCTTTATACTTAATACTAATGAAAAAAAATAGAGAAACCAAATCAAATCAGATGTACAAGTAATATAATGAACAGTTTTAAGTTTATATTGTAATAATATATTTTGTTTTTAGTTATGGGATATAACTGATTATTATTATTATTGTTACTACTATCAATAGGATAAATGGTCTTAACCTAAACAATAGTCAATGGTTGTTATTTTAAACCTTTAATTAACATTTGAAAAATTTCTCTTTAAAATAAAACACGTATAACTGTTACCTTAAAATGTGTATTATTAAATAATGTACTAACTTGCCTTATTTAATGTTTAATGCTCGAGTCTTACACTATATAAAAACTGCTTTTGTTTGTTTTACTTCCAAGTACATGATTGACAATCTTTGTCCGTATAACTACTTATACAGTACATTTTAGAACATTTTTTACTATTAAAGTTGTGTACTTTAAATGAACTTCAAATAGATGTAATATTTGTACATTTACAAAGTTTTGTTAAATTTTCGCGAATATTTATAAATGGCTAAAAAACGAAAATGTTTGTTAGAACACTTTGTTTCAATAAAAATAATTAAATGTTGATAATTTGAAACAGTGCCAATTTAGTATGTCTATATAGAGCATTGAATTTCCTTCAATTTGATATATAACATAAGCTTCTACTAAAATTAGGTAATTTTTTGGGATTTTTTAAAAATAGGTCAGATTTGCGTTTTTTGTCTCCCTTGAAAAAAACTGTAAAAAGTATGAAAAATGATTTTTACATCGATATTTTTATATTTTTCAAATGCCCCACATTCACGAAAAAAATTGGGTCTCTTCTCTACAAACTTTTGTGTTTGTAAACAAAGTAACTTAGCCATAGCCAATATACTTTTTGAGATAATGACTTCTAAAAATAGGACTTTGTGAGGTGGCTAAAGGTAACCCACTTGTAAAATTTCAAAATTTCATAACTTTCTTAAAAATTAACATACAGTCATAAAATTGGTATCAAAGTTCTTAGAATCATTTTGTCCTTCTATTAAACATAAAAAAATCTCAATAGCTTGAAAAATTAAAATCAGTTTTGAGTACCTACATTAAATATATTCTTTTCAGAGGTGAAATTTGAAGGAACCAAATTTTAAAGAGTTTTCATGATAGAATTTTTTTAACACACACAATTTACTTACTCTTTTAAACATCTTTGAATATACCCAGTATGTATTTTCAATAGGTAAAAAATTTTTATAATATTAAAATGACCATATCTTATAAGTTTACACACATTCCTTATAGATAGAAGATTATAGCTTCCTTGGCCCTAAACTCCTATTGGGCAGCAATGATTAAATGGCGGCAGGGCTAGAAACAGGGTTGTTTTGTTTGACAGTCCGGTGTACTAGTAGCAGGACCAGCTGGCCAACTTTTAAAAATACTATTACAATTTTGACCAAGTACTACTATTTCACAATTGATCAAAGGTCATTTCAATATTTTTAAAGATTAGTTTTATTGCTGTTACTATGATAAATTAAACCACGCACTGAAATGCAAGACTAAACTCACATCACAGAGAACTGTAGGACACAGTAAACGTCTGTATAGAAGGAGCATCCGTAAATTATAAAGTGATTTAAACACTGTCTTATTGATAATTTTAATCGTTTTAATAATGTGCCATTAAGGATAAGCAGAAATCAAAGTGTGAATCGGCTATGAAATGATGCCCATCAGGGAAATACTTTAATGACGCCCATCAGGGAAATACTTTTATGAAAATCAATTTGTGATAGCTAAAGAGCAACTAACCTTTGTATGGTTTTATCTCTGGCTTGTAGGCTATTCTTATCACTCTGGCCTCTGCGTGGCGCCTCAGCAGAAAAATCTCCCCTGCATCCTCCACAACTGCCACACCCACAATTCCGCTGAGCCTTCCCTGGCGTGCCATCACCCGATTGGCTAGTGGGTCTAGGACCACCAGGGCAGTGCTGGACCAGGTGACCACTTCCCTTTCCCTGAACCACTTTAAGTTTCCGAACTGGAACTCTGCCTGCACTGCATTCAGCTTGCCGGCACACAGGAGTGGGATTTCGGGAACGGATGGGGACATCGGGTCTGAGAGTATTAGCGTGTTGCTGACCACGCCTTTCATGTCTGCTAGCCACAGCCGACAGCCGGGTCGAGCAGCGTAAAGTTTGGCATCATCAGTTTTACAAATCCCTGGAATAAAGCAGGCCCCAAATGTCCCTGGTCTAGAAACAAACAGTAAAGCAAATAAACTGTATTATAGTGTATTGAAATCTTTTCTCAATTAGCAAACAACACATTTAGGTAACAATAACATGAGTTACAAAATAACAAAAATCAAACAACACATTTAGATAACAATAACATGAGTTAAAAAAATAACAAAATATCAAACAACACATTTAGATAACAATAACATGAGTTACAAAATAACAAAAATATCAAACAACACATTTAGGTAACAATAACATGAGTTACAAAATAACAAAAATCAAACAACACATTTAGATAACAATAACATGAGTTAAAAAATAACAAAATATCAAACAACACATTTAGATAACAATAACATGGTCTAATAAATAACAAAATATCAGAAGGAAGGATTATATTTATGAGAAAAGAGCAATAGTTGTTATAATGTTTTTTGATCATTTTGTCTTAAAGACATTTTAATGTACATAATTTTGAAACTGATTTTCCACTGTAATGTATTACTTAAAAATATACATGGGTGTACAAAAGTAAAGTAATTATGTTGGACCGAATTGATCCATAGGGCCATTGAAATAGCGTTTTCCAGTTTCTGTGGTCATGGTATATTAGGGGATTGTGTGGCTAGCACAATGGCCAGCTGCCTTTCCTTTACCCCAACTAATAACAGGAACCTATCAATGTGATGTAGACTCAGAGAACCTCCAAACCAGGAAACAAGTTTTAGCCTTCACCAGGATTCAAATCAATGACTTCCATGGGTGTGAATGGTAAAAAGCTTGATACAATTTTTATTAGTGTCATCATGGTATTAGTTGTTTCAACACCAGTACTATCCACTACAAAGTAGGTTTTTCAGTTTGAGACCTAAAGGAAGGCTACGCTCCTGTGAGTTTTTCAGCAAGTATAAAAATACCCAATAGGTCTAACTTTCCTTTAAACAGTTCTCATAAGCGAATCATTAGAAGTAGCTGAGTTCCATAAATCTAACCAATACTACTCAAGGCTGCCGAGTGACGGCTCTAGATTTAATTCACAGAAATTGACATTTTTACTTTTTTAAATTATTTTTTTTTCTGCAAGAAACTTCTTCCTTCACCAGAACAAAAAAGATATATTCAGCTTACATTTTCCTTTCTTTACTTCCGACGTTGATTGTTTCGGATCTCAGGTCTAGCCTCACAATGAAGCTGCGTTGACGAGTGGACACCAGGAGGGCTTTGTGCCTGTAGTCCAGCTGTACAATTTCTGTGTTGGGCTCTATTAGCAAAATACTGGACGAGCACTGACCCTTAAAAGCACACACACAAAAACACACATCTGGACAATATTGCTAAGGTATTTCCTGTCTTGTTACAAACATTTTTTAACGTTATTTATAAAGTGTGCATTATTTCCCTTCTACCTACCATTACCAATACACTTTACAGTAATACAGAAAATAAAAAGACATTTCATCAGGCATTGACTGCAAGAGAGCTTACAGCTATACAGACTCATTAACGGAAGAAGAAGAAGATTCAAGTGAGTATTGTGTCTTGTAAATCGTTACGGAATTATTCAATTATAATCATTGAATGTTATGTAAACAAATTGTGTTGATTTTTTCTTGTTTACTGATTTTGAATCCCTTAAGGTAAGAAATTCCCCCTTCTGATCCTAGATCGGGTGAAGCAGCGCTCACCAGTTTCTGTGGCCATGGCATGCAATGTGATTGTGTGGCCAGCAGAATGCCCAGCTGCCTGTATTTTACCCCAACTAAAGTCAGCTACCCATCAGAGCTGAGTAGACTCAAGGACACTCCTTGGTAACAAATTCCTAGGCTTTACCAGGATTCAAACCCAGGACAGTATGTACGACAGCCGAACACACTGCCGCTCTGCCACCGTACCGCTTTATGTTTAAAGTATAGTCTGATTGTATTGTGTTGATTTTTTCTTAACTGCCACCTTTGAAACCATTATGGTAAGACTTAAATGTGATTTAAATGTAAAGTATTACATAATTGGAAGAATTGTATTTTTTTTAAAACAAATAGTTACCTGATAAAAATCAATCTCTGTTGTAACCACCTGGCCAATTTTGTCTCCGCTGTAGAGTTTCATGCCATTGGTGCTCCACTCCAGGCAGGTCACGTAGTGCTTATGTAAGCCCATAACATCAAATTTCTGAAGCTGCGCAAAGGAAAAAAAAACATCAGACAAAGAAATAACAAAAAAAAGTTTGTGTATGAATAGATGTATAAAGACAACCTAACGATGAAGATAAATGAAAATAAACAAGCAGGGTTCAAAGTTCAAAGGTTGTGATGACTTACTTGTTTTTTCTGAATGGAGGTGATGCCAGGTATGCAGAACACAGTGACATCCCCTGACGCTGTGCCGGTCGCTATGAGATCATCTATACCATGATGCAATCTGACAGAGGTTATGACATCACTAGTATTCTGCAATTTTATTCAGATTTGAAAACTCAGCACATTTATTTTGTTTTAAAGAAGAAATAAAATGTTCAATGTTGCTATAAACATAATAACTGCAGTGTAATTTATTTTGTGCATTTTTCTGTCCTAAAGTGTACATTTAATGTTTAAGATGCTTTTTATTGTATTTGAAAAATATTGCCCTGCTAAAAATTATTGGCCAAAATAGCTTTTCTGGATAACCTTATATATCTTTATTAATATTGGCAATCTTTAGCTCTATGTCTGAGAGAATGAAAGTTTAAAATATATGTATGGACAAAAAGTTTATGTTGTTTTTGTGTCAGAAATGTGAGTATTTTGCAAACAATTATGGATAAACCCGACCAAAACACCTTCTGACTGGCGAGACACAAAGTGGCACTGTAATATGTAGGGCTTTGCGTTATACCTGCTCTCTTCAAATGTGAATACAAAGTCATTTTTCATTGGATTAAGACCAAATTTTGGGAGCAATCAGAGGACATCTTACTGAGCAGTTTATAGTATGTGTATATTTCCTATAAGTTGGATCAAAGCAGAGAAAAATGGTTTTAAGTTTGTGTCATATTTTCTGTTTAAATTCTAAGTTATTGAGATCCAACATTTCCTAACTATACATATATTGTCAGAATCTGTATTATTTCAGCTTTTTAGTGATATAATTTTTATGTTAGGATGTTGTGATCTCGCTTTGGTATTAAGCCACAAAGTTGGGTACCCTAATTGAAATGACGCCTGGTCTTTGCAAAGCCTTGTTATTTATATATGCAAATCATAATTTCAGTGCCGTTGCAAGGGATTTGGGTGCCCGGGGGGCTTGGCCTCTTTAGGGGCCCATGAATTTTGACATTCGACATTATGACATGAGAAAAAACAATTCGGACACTCCTTTGGGGGCCCCCCTCTAGTAGGGGCCCGGGGGGATTTTCCAATGTTAACCCCCCCCCCCCCCCCCGCCCCCTCTCTTAGCTACGCCACTGCATAATTTCATGAGGAAATGTCTGTCCAATTATTAAGTGCAGGACATTCTCATGAGAGTGATGCAAAAATTATGAAAATCGTACAAAAAATAAGAAAGTTATGGCTATTTTTAATATTGGCCAATCTGCTTGCAATTTATTTTGTATAAAATATGCAAATTTTATGCAAATTAGGCAATTTTTACATGCTGTGTGGAGTTTTTGAGCACACCATTGGATTTGGCATGTCTTTTTCTTTAAGGATACCAAATTTTATCAGTTTTTAATAACAAACGATGATGATAAGAAAAAAAAACTTGTTCTAAGCCAGAAATGTTCCACAAAATGGTCAAAATTTACGGTCTTTAATTACACATAACTCGCTTATTATTTGTCAGATTTTAAAAAATCAAAGTGTTCTGTGATCAGCTTTCTGAGATCTATACAGAAAACACAATAATTCAAGTAGAATTAAATAAACAAAAAATCATGTGGACATGCTAATTTCTAATATTTTTATACATACTTACAGCTGATTTGAATTTTTGAACAGTGTTCAGTTTGCGGTTGAAAAGAAAAGTTATTCCAACGTTAGATCCTAAGGCTATAAAATAGATGTTGGCATCAATGCATGTCAGAAGTAAGTCACATGACATCAAAATACCATGCTGGGCTTTACGAGGTATTAAGCACAGGAGATAATCTAATTTTTCATGCTCTCTTAGTACATCACAGGCTTGATCTTCAGTGTTTGATTCCTTTTTAATTTCATTAAGGTGTGTCCCGCTACCGTCTCCAGATTCTGCCATTGTGAGAGTCTACTTCTGAAATCTGAATATGTCAATTTTAAGAAGCCTGGCCCATGGTCATGTCAGGTCAGTTAGGACCACTTAGAAAATTTTTTTTGTTTTCACTCTGCATCACTGTAAAGTTAAAAAAAAAAAGAAAGACAAATTGCTTTAATAAATTTAATGTTCCTCAACATTTATTTTTGCTTGAAATAGTTATATTTTATAATATTCATATATCTGACTGAAAATATCAAATAAATAGGCCTAGTCAATTACTTTTATACTATAGTCTATTGTTGTTTTTCAAAAAAATATATCTTTATTATTATAATGTTGAATGTTGATTTGAAAACTATCTAATTGTTAGTTATGTTACAGATTATAGACACATAAAATATTGACATATTCACCTATACTATAGACTATAGTAGGCCTATAATTGAATATTGACATATTCACCTATACTATAGACTATAGTAGGCCTATAATTGAATATTGACATATTCACCTATACTATAGACTATAGTAGGCCTATAATTGAATATTGACATATTCACCTATACTATAGACTATATAAGTAGGCCTATAATTGAATATTGACATATTCACCTATACTATAGACTATAGTAGGCCTATAATTGAATATTGACATATTCACCTATACTATAGACTATAGTAGGCCTATAATTGAATATTGACATATTCACCTATACTATAGACTATAGTAGGCCTATAATTGAATATTGACATATTCACCTATACTATAGACTATAGTAGGCCTATAATTGAATATTGACATATTCACCTATACTATAGACTATAGTAGGCCTATAATTGAATATTGACATATTCACCTATAGGATACTATAGCCTATAGTATAGTCATAGTTGACACAGTATCATTTGTTTTTATATAATCATTATAATAGGCTATAGACTATAGATAGGCTAATAGGCCCTAATCATATAAAATATTTTATAGAAATAGAATATAGGCCTACTTTTAGTACTTTTAGAAATATACTCAGTCTCAGTTATATAGACTATATTAAAATATATAATATATTCATATAGAATTGAATAGTGAATAGTCAATTTAATTTTATTCAATAAATAAAGCAAGGTCTCTTCACTGTAGGTCTAAATAATAATATTGAATAATAAGTTGGCAAATGCCTCAAATGGCAATCTAAAGCCAAGGCCCAATCATCATTCATGTAATGAAATTCATTGAAATGCAATGAAGCAATGTCTTTAACTTTTGAACTAATTGCTAAGTCTAACGATCTAACTGCTAACTAAATCTGTCCTTAGATGTCCGTGCAGAATAGATGCTAATAAGCTAATGTAATGAATTTCATCTAAAATTTAATTATTTAAACTATGTCAAGTATGTCTGAAATGACAGTATTTATATTGAGTTTATATACTGTATATCAGTATTTATTATCAGATAGTAAATAGTAAAAGAGTATTATAATTTAAAAGATTGTGGGTCCAGTCCAAGTTCCTGAAAAATGTGAAATATTAAAAAAATATTGAAATTGAAATGTTATTTAATACTAATAGTTACACTAATATTGTCCATATTTTCAACACAAATTAGTAAATATTTTGGGTTCAAGTAAAGATTATCGCCGTCTGATCAAGGCAGATTATAAAAATAAGATTCTGCACTTTCTTTTATCATCATGTGATTTTTGTTTACGTTCACGTTACTTTTCTTTTCACATATTGAAAGTGTGCGAAACTTTTCTGTTATGTGGTTGTTTTCCTCGGAAATTTTCGGTGATAATCTATGAATAATGCCCATATTTTTTTCCCATTTGAAGGCTGGCCTATTTTTTTTCTTCTAAATAAAAATATATATTGCCTGAAATTACACACCCAAGCTTCAAAATCTGTGTATGGCGAAAATTTATTTTCACCTTAGCGCCTTTTTTTTTTTTGTTGATCTAAAAAAATAATGTTAATAATATATAAATGTAATGTCGATTTCTTTTCACTTTCTCCATAATAGGTTATCTTAAGTTATAGCATTTACCCATTCCCCCTCTCGCTAAATGCACTCAAAATTTTAAGTGCCCATTAAAGGACCATAAAAATGTCACAGTGGCACGACAATTGGGCCTTTACTTTATCAATTTACACTGGGAGTGCAACACGGAGTGTAGAGCCCATAAATGAAGTCATAGGCCTATATAATAGGCCTAGGCCCTGTCATATGTGCAGTAAATACAATGTTAAGCGTATCGACGCACATGCCTTTTCCAAATAATAATTGATAGGCCTACATCGATGCGTGCCAGTTATTTTTTTTTTTTTTTAATAGGCGGTGAAATTTCGTACAGCAAGTATAATATTATAAGAATTTTATAATAATGTATATAGTAGGCTATATAGGGCTACTAACTAAGTATAACATAAAGTATGGAAAAACAGATTTTTTAAGACACTGTCACTCTTTTCGATAAATCGATTATGTAGATAAGAGAGCATCATTTTAAAAGCCTTTAAAACTTCAAAAGGGAGGTTAAATTTCGATTTTGGTAGGCTTACTTTTTACTACTACGTATACATCAGTTATATGCTACTAGGCTAGTAGGCCTACTAGGCTATAGCCTACTAAAAGACCTAGATTATACCATTTAAAAAAAAGTTGGGCCCTCCTGGAAAATTATTTAAATAGACAATCCCCTTCCCATCTACTTAGAAAAAACAAAGTGTGGACAGTGGACGCAAATAAACGATGGGGAGGAGTCACTGATCTATATATGAGTGGGAGGAGTCGACTAAGTCAATATTATTTTTAATTAACTCCGTTAAAATTTTCATTTCATCAAGGGGAGCCTACTCTCAAGAAACAAAATGTCTGATGTGGAGAATGTAAACTATGTTTTGGTTTTCGAAGTTTCATCTAATAATTTATAAAGTTAAATTCAAATGAATTACGTGTTAGTAAATAGACATAAATCCAAAATAGTTAAGGTCTATTTATTATAATTATTTTTTTTTAAATTTCAGTTTAAATTTTAAAAGAAAATTACAGAAAATAATGGACGAGTCTAAAAATCCAGAAATAATTCTTTCGAAACAGAGCAAAATACCATGCAGTAAAAAAGATAATGTAGCCAAGTCCACTTCAGACACTAGTCTTTTAAGTAAACGTAAAGCCCACAACAAGGCTTTTTCTACACACAGACTTGAAACCAATCCTCAAACTATAGGTGGCGAATCAATGAGCAGTTCTAATAACTCATCACCAGCAAGGAAGGATTCATTAGAAAATTTTGAAAATAGTGACTCAGAAAAGACAATTAGTTCAAATAAAGTCATACAAGAACCAATGAAACCATCTATACAAAGCAAAGAAAACCAGCCAGAAGCAAAGCCTAGAAAGGACGTCCAGTCTGCAAGTCTTCAGCAAAAAAATGTGAAAGAAAGTTGTAATGTAAAAAAAGGCAAAGGCAAAGACGTGAAAGCTTGTCAGGGGAAACATGCACAGACAAAGGAAAATTTGAAAAGCTCTATTGACGATGATGTTGATATGTTTGATGAAGAACAGACATGGACGGACGCTTTTCCTTATTATATTTGTTGGTTTATATTACTTATGCTTTCATTGATAACAAGAATTTATAACATTGAAAAACCCGCTCATGTCTGGTGAGTATATATATGGCCTATATTATATATGATATATGAATTTATTTAAAATGAAATAATAATTTAATTACCATAGTTGAATGATAAAAGGAAATTGTGTCATTGATCGTGTTAGTACTATTATCATTACCATTATAAGTGATATATATTATTCTTCTTCTTTATGTGCCAGGTCTGGAACAGACATCGGCGGTCATGACTCTCCATTCTTTCCTGTTGTTAGCTTTTTGCAGAAAGTTATTATTACTTATGTTGTTGTTCGTGGCCCATTCGTTCAGGTTTTCTACATATGTTAGCCTTTGTCTTCCTCTGTCTCTCTTACCAGATATTTTCCCACCCAAAGCCAGTCTTTCTATACCATTTTTCCTATAGATGTGTCCTAGAAATTTCATCTATCTATTCCTAATGGTGTTAATGAGTTCTCTTGAGGTACATGCTGTTTTCAACACCTCTGCATTATATTTCTTTTCAGTCCATGATATTCTCATCATCCTTCTTAGAAACCACATTTCTACTGCCTCCAATCTTTTCCTTGTTTCATTATCAATAGTCCAACATTCACATCCATATAGAAGAACAGACCAAACATACCCCTTCAGTATGCGCATTTTGGTACATATTCTGATATTCCTGTTTTTCATGATACTGCTTAAGCTCATGAAGCTGTTTTTAGCTATTGCGATTCTTCTCTTTATTTCTTTGTTGCATTTGCCTTCCTGTGTTATTGTATAGCCTAGATACTGGAAAGAATTGATTTGCTTGATGTTTTCACCTTCACTGGATAAAGAGCATCTTGGAGGTTGTCTTTTCTTAGAGATTACCATTACTTCGGTCTTACTGAGATTGAGTGTTAATCCTTTAAGTTGGCTCTCTTCTACCACCTTATTTAGAATAGTTTGCAGGGCACTTTCTGATTCTGCTATTAGTACTGTGTCATCTGCATATCTCAGATTATTTATATTCTTTCCTCCAACTTTAATACCATCTAGTTCATCTAGGTGTTCGATATTCCGGAGTATTATTTCACTGTAGATGTTGAAGAGGTCTGGTGATAAAACACATCCCTGTCTTACTCCTCTCTTTATTGGTTTGAATGCACTTAACTCCCCTTCATATCTAATGGCAGCTTCTTGCTCCCAGTATAGATTTCTTATTATTCTGAGGTCTTTACCATCTATGTCCAGATCTTGTAATATATTAAATAGATCTTGATGTTTGACTTGTTTCTGAAATTTCCGGACGGATTTTACTTCTTATTCTTTCCATGATTATTCTGAGGAGTATTTTTGTGACATGATTCATTAAGCTAATTGTTCTGTGTGATTCACACTCTGTTGCTCCAGGTTTCTTGGGTATTGTGATGAAAATTGATCTGCTTAAGCTTGAGGGGATCTTACCAGTATCATATATTTTGTTAACAAGTTGAGTTATTTCATTTATGCCTATTTCTCCCAATGCGTCATATATTTCCACTGGAATGTTGTCTGGCACTGGGGCCCTACCATGTTTCATTTTCTTGATAGCATTCTCAACCTCGTCTTTTAATATTGGTGGGCCTTCAATATTTTTGGTTAAGCTTGGTTTTTCTTTCCTGTCATCATCAAATAGGTCCTCAATATATTCTGCCCATCTGCATAGTATGTCTTCTTTGTCTAACAGAATATTTCCTTCTTTTGATTTAATGCAGCTTGATTGTGTACCTTTTCTTTTCCCAGATATTTCTCGTATTTTCTCATATACTAACTTATTATTTTCAATCTTGCTGTTTTCCAGTTCTGCGCATTGTTCATTAAGCCAGTTTTCTTTGGCTTCGTTGCACTTCTTCTTTATTTCTTTATTTAGTACTTGATATTTCTTATCGTCCTTTTTTGCCAGTCTTCTATGTTCCATAAGTTCTAGAATTTCTGTCGTGATCCATTTCTTGTGTTGTTTTCTGTTTTGTTTTGGTAAATTTTCTTCAATCGCCACCCCAATGCATCTATTGAATTCCTGCCATCTCAATGCATCTATTGAATTCCTGCCATCTCAATGCATCTATTGAATTCCTGCCATCTCTCTTCCACTTCGCATAAGTTGTCAAGTGCTTCAAATTGATTTTTTACAGCTATTGTAAACTTCTCTTTCAAATTATCATCTCTTTTTAGAATGCTAGTTTCAAGTTTGGGTTTAATTTTTGATTTCTTGAGTTGTTTTAGTTTTAGTTTTAAATTACATATGACTGGGATATGATCACTGTCACAGTCTGCTCCTGGCATTGATTTTGATGATCTTACAGCATTTCTGCTTTTATGTTTTCCAATATATATTATAATGAACCTTAATTACCTTCAAGCATTAAACTAACACATATTTTTGTTTCAATCACTGCAAACTTTCAAGAGAATCAACTCATTGATTGTGATTGAATAGTTTTTTCCTGCCCTTGTTTTTAAAACTAATAATAATTTATCTAATTGATTTTAAATAAAAGCAAAGAATTTTATTTTTAGTGATGTTGTTTGTTTTTTCCACCTGTAGCTGGGATGAAACTCACTTTGGTAAAATGGGCAGCTGGTATATAAATCGTACTTTCTTTTTTGACGTCCATCCTCCTCTGGGCAAGGTATTCATTTTTTTAAAAATATTTACAGAGTCTATTCATATGAATTGAAAAAGTATAAATATGATGTATAATTAAAAGATCTGTTGGATTTTAAGGTTCTGTTTTAAAGAGGTGCTCATTAGTTGTTGTGATTTAAATATATATTTTTTTTAACACACAAATTCTTTATTTTACTTGCTACTTTTTCTTTAATACAAAAGTGCTTAGAGATATGTGGTATTGCTTGCTTACTTGCTTAACTCCTCGTGGAACTTAGGGCCTCCACAACATAGGGCCTCCACAACTTAGGGCCTCCACAACATAGGGCCTCCACAACATAGGGCCTCCACAACATAGGGCCTCCACAACATAGGGCCTCCACAACTTAGGGCCTCCACAACTTAGGGCCTCCACAACACAGGGCCTCCACAACACAGGGCCTCCACAACATAGGGCCTCCACAACATAGGGCCTCCACAACATAGGGCCTCCACAACATAGGGCCTCCACAACATAGGGCCTCCACAACATAGGGCCTCCACAACATAGGGCCTCCACAACATAGGGCCTCCACAACTTAGGGCCTCCACAACATAGGGCCTCCACAACATAGGGCCTCCACAACATAGGGCCTCCACAACAGTTCTCCAGCACACCCTGGGCAGCCTCTTTCAGTTCACCCCATGAAAGCTTGTATGCTGCGTTTCATGTCCTCCTCCCAGGATTGTCTCCAGGTGGTCTTAGGGTGACCAATCAATTTCCCTGGGGGTTCCAGCGCAAAGCCTGTCAGATGATGTTCTGTGGGGGTTCCAGCGCAAAGCCTGTCAGATGATGTTCTGTGGGGGTTCCAGCGCAAAGCCTGTCAGATGATGTTCTAAGGGGGTTCCAGCGCAAAGCCTGTCAGATGATGTTCTGTGGGGGTTCCAGCGCAAAGCCTGTCAGATGATGTTCTGTGGGGGTTCCAGCGCAAAGCCTGTCAGATGATGTTCTGTGGGGGTTCCAGCGCAAAGCCTGTCAGATGATGTTCTGTGGGGGTTCCAGCGCAAAGCCTGTCAGATGATGTTCTGTGGGGGTTCCAGCGCAAAGCCTGTCAGATGATGTTCTGTGGGGGTTCCATCGCAAAGCCTGTCAGATGATGTTCTGTGGAGTTTTGCATAGGGTGTGTCCTACCCTCTGCCATTTTTGCCTGGCAATCTGCTGTTCAAGGCGGTCCTGGTTTGTTTGCCACCACAAGTCTGTGTTTTGTTACTTTTTCTTTCCACATATTCATTAGTATGTTTGTGGTATTAAGTTTATTAAATTTGGTCTTTCACTGAACATTTATCATAAAAACAGATTCCGATACTAATGCTATCTAATAATATACATGTGATATGCGATTTCACTTGTAGATGCTGATTGGATTAGCAGGTGCACTGACTGGCTACGATGGGAGCTTTCCTTTCAACAAACCTGGGGATCAGTATGAAGATGCCAACTATGTTGGAATGAGAGTGGTAAGTGAGTTTTAGAATTACATTTAGCAGTCGCTTTTTATTTCTGCACTGATTGTGTTTGAGCTAAAGGACAAAATGGGGGGAACTTTACTTGATTGGCAGCTACTTCAGTCTCTTTAGTAAATAAAAGTAAAGTTTATGACTATTTCTTTTCTTGAAGGGTTGTGTAGACAACATTATGCCCACAGGTCCATACAGTTTTACTTTATTCAAACAGTCTTTTCTCTATTACCTGGCTGCAGATTATCCAGTTGGCGGCTTGAAAATATGTAAAAGTTAATTATTTTTTTAATGATGATGCGCAACTCTTTTGACTTATCAAACACATGGTGCAGTGTACAGTGTGTTGTTGTTTTTTGTTCAGATTTTTCTTTGGTTTTGTAAGATTTCTTCACAGATTTTATTAAGGAATTGAATAATATGATAATTTGCATTGTACACATACTATACTTACATGAGTGGCCAGCTAATCCTGTGGTTAGTTCACAGACTATCAACCGACATGTTGCGGGTTATATCTCTGCTCATCGACCAATCCCTACCGCCCCGCAAGAGTTTTGGGCCTAGTGGACGCAATGATATTCTATCTAGAAGATACGTCTGTAAAAATTATGAGAATTGCATACATATGTATTTTTTTTAAAGCCAAATAAATATTTATAGTTTAGATAAGCCCATGTTTTACAATTATCTGTGCTCAGTTTTCCTTGTAGCCCAGCATGAAATTTTACTGCTTAGTGTCATTTAATTACTATTATCTACTATAATGACAAGAAGCCGTATTATGTGTTTTTACATTATGAAACTATTCATGATACTTTCAGTTCTGTGCTGTGCTGGGGGCGCTACTTGTCCCGCTTGCATACCAGTGTGTCTGGCTGATGACACACTCCATCCCAGCTGCCATTTTCTCTGCAGCTCTCATTCTGTTTGGTGAGTATCATGGTGTTTTAATAGCAATTTACTAATTATAGATAGTGAGTTAAGACCCTCTAGCCTTGACCTATTCAGAATTTAATTCATTCATTGGTTTAATTTGGTACTTGACGAAGACATGGCTTGTAATGCCAACTAATTCACTGACAAAGATAGCTTTTCTTAAAGAGAGATATATTTATTTAAAAAAAAAGGGAGGCAGCACAGAACTTTTCAGGAGACTGAAGACTAACTTTTATGGCAGCAGAGTCTATTATAAAAGACATATTGTAGATTGCACCGCTTGACAGTGTGGCATGATATGGGGAGAGCTAAATCAGTCCACTTAAAACTGAATGAGTTAGAGACAAGTTGCGGAGGACCCTTTGTTCCACAAGGAATACAAGGGAATAAGTCACTACAGAGATAATAAGCAATGACTTCCTCACTTGGACTCTTTGACAGACCAAATTTTATTGTGGCTTCTTAAAATCAATGCCTGATTTGACCCCTGACCCCCCTCTACAGATACTGGCACCCTGACTCTTTCAAGACACATCCTGCTGGACCCAATCCTTATGTTTTTCATCATGACCTCAACTTATTCCTGCCTCAAGTTTTTGACATACAACAAAAGGTCAGCTCAATGAAACTCCCTTTATTTACTTTCTCTTTAAAAAACATTAATTTTATCATTTTTGTTTTCTTATACTATACATTATAGAAATGATAATAAATAAATTTTAAAAAATTCAAAGGAGAAATCTTGATAAAGCTCCTTCCCATATTTAAATTGTACAGACAATTTCTCTAATATATTAATATAATATAATAATAAAATATTGACATTTTTAAAACAAAATTTACAAAATACTAATTTGATTTATTTTAATAACATATGGTAAATGTAAAGCGCATTCGAAGACTAATTGTTACGAATAGCGCTATATAAATATGTAATTTGTAAAAATGCCTGCCAACTAATAAACTTCCTATCCAACTTTCTGTTTCAGCCCCTTTTCCATCCTGTGGTGGCTATGGCTGATAGCAACTGGTATTTCTTTAGCGTGTGCTTTAGGGTGAGCTCCAGATAACTAGAACATTGTACTTTAGACTAATGCTGAGTTAGGAAACTAATTGACCAGAAATATAAATAATTAAATGCAATTTAATGAAGAAGTTAGTGAAAGCCAAGACTTCATTGCTGTATTTTCTTTCACGTTTAGCGTCAAGTTTGTTGGGCTGTTTGTCATTTTATTGGTTGGCTACACTACAGTGGCTGACCTGTGGAGGCTCCTGGGGAATATATCTCTGACCTTGGTGAGCATTTTAACAGAAAATGTCAATGTTTTATTTACATAGCATGCGCTTTATATTAATGCCTTTTTGGATAGAAATTAGCCTATTTGTTTTGAATTGTATTTAAAACTATATACCAACAATTAAATTTGTTTACTGCCTATACAGATGAATGTGCTTTTAAACAAATATGTGCAAGTGTTTATATTTCATAATATCATATTTGATCTGGTTGCCTCTGAAAGTTGTATACATTGCTCTGGTATGATAATCTCAACTAGGCCAGCAATATAATGTTTATTTAGCTGGCATAAATTAAACATAGAAGTAAGTAAAGTATCCTTTGAACCAAACTGATCACAGGGCCGGTGAAGCAGTGTTCACCAGTTGTTGTTGCCACGGCATACTAAGGGGTGTGTGGCCAGCACAATGCCCAGCGGCAGACAGCTTAACTTTACCCCAACTTATGTCAGGTACCCATCAGAGCTGGGTAGACTCAGGGACACCCCACCAGTCCCAGGAACAAATCCTAGCCTATACCAGGATTCGAAACCAGGACCCTTGGAATGTCAGTCAAATGCTCTACCGCTCGACCACCGTGTCCCTGTAAAACCATAGAAGACATAATTTTAATATTTGAAATGACATGAATGATGCCAAAGGTAAAATCTTGTTGCCATCCCATCCCCCTTCGACACATTACCCATGTACCAATGGACGGGGACCTATTGTATTTAACTGGGTTCATGTAACAATAATTATGTCTCAATTGCACATTTTTTTTAAAGTACACTATACATTTAATGTAATAGTCAAGCTCATTCAATACATAAACACTATTTAAAAAAAAAAGTAAAATTAAAGTATTCTCGTCGTCTAATTTGTTCCATAAAGCCAATGAACCAGGTTTCGCAATTTTTCATGTGCACAGCTTACTAGGGTATTGTATGTGGCCGGCCCAATGCCCCAGCCACCTATACTTTTACCCAACTAATGTCAGGTACCCATCTAGCCTTCAGGATTCAAACCCCTGGATTATCGGTACAGCAATCTGAGCTGACTGCTGCAAGGCCGCCTCATAACATAAACACATACTGGTATCTAAAACAGATATTGTCCCATCCCTCAAAATAAGAATTCATCCCCTTGCTTAAAAAAATGTGCAGCAGAAAATGAAATGTGTTATGATCCTGTTCACTGAAAGTAAAGTGTTGTGTTGTTATTGTTTTTTAATACTAAGAATTTAGTTTGAATTGCGTTAGTAGGTTTATTATATATGTGTCAGTGCTGCTCACGTCTGCAGTTTGTTTATCTTGCAGATGTCTCTTGGTAAACATGTTGTAGCCAGAGTCGTCGGCCTTATCATCATACCCATTATCGTCTACTGCATTTTATTTGCGATACATCTGAAAGTTCTGGACCACAGGTTGGTTGTCTACTTTTATATATAACAAGCTACATTGCCCGGCGTTGCCCGGGTGAAAAAAAAAAGGACTGTCTGGGGTGCAGATAACAAATTTATAAACTACACTTAGGCCTACTGAATACTTTTGGGAAAGTAAATAAATATTGTAATAGGGTAAAAAAAGAGTCAAATATTTTTATTTAACAAAATCTACATTGCCTATAGATTTACAATGTCTTTTGTTTTTAAAAGTTTGAAAAATTAATTGTCGAAAAAAAACAACGTATAGTCTAACTGGAGAATCGAACCCTGGTCGCCCGTATAGCAGTCCACTACGTTTACCACTGAGCTATCGAAGACACATGTCCGATGTGAAAAATTATTAGACGGTATATTGGGCTAGGCCTAGATAGGTCAGTGACACACGTGTTTTCAAATTGACCAATGGGGATCCTCGCCGGGCTTAACATTGTCTTTTTATATATATAGATAATTATTTTTTTAACCCTTATGACCTTTAACCTTTAAAGCTGTTTGATATGTGGGTGTAAAAATTCTATTGTGGTCTACATGATAGGTATCTAAGTATGACCTAAAGTTTTCATTGATTTCACATTGAATCTAACAGAGTTATTCGGAGCCTAGCTTAAAAATCTTTTTTTTAAAAGTTAATTCAGGAACCTTAGCATTAATTTTCTTCTTTAGTTATTATCTAGATCATACAAAGCCATTGGTTTACAACAAGGGTGTGCAACAGGCGGCCCGTGGGCCACAACCCGGCCCGCCAGACCAGTTAGTGTGACCCCAGCTAATACTTACTAATAGTGTTTTTCAATATTTTTTTGCACACGAATTTTGATTTTTTTTCATTATCGTAAAACCAAAAACAGTTTATGATAAATAACCAACAGAATATAGCCTATTTAATAGCCTATTTAAGCATTGATGACTGGTTAAATGACCTTGCTTTTCTTACTGACATCACACAGTATCTGTTAATTTAAATGTGAAACTGCAAGGTAAACATCAGTTGGTGAACAAGATGTATGAACACATTTCTTCATTTGAGAATAAATTACATTTTTTTAAGAACCAGTTGAATAGAACAACACTTATTTTCCTACTCTGGTTCCCAGAAAAGCAGAACTAGCAGATTTTGATGGCTCCAAATATGCTGAAAATGTTGACAAGTTGTGTACTGAATTTACAAACAGATTTAATGATTTCAGAAAATGTGAAAATAATTTTAAGCTGTTTTCTCAACCATTTGATCTTGTGCCAGACGACAGTTCTGAGAGCTGTCAAATGGAGCTGACAGACTTGCAGTCTGATATGGACTTGAGAAGAGCATATGATAGCGATGACTTTGTAACTTTTTACAAAAACTATGTATATGTATGTGGAAAGCATCCAAATTAAGATCAACATGCCAGGAAAATGATCTCACTGTTTGGCAGCACATATTGTTGTTAGCAATTTTCAAGGATGAAATTCACTAAAAGTCAATACCGAAGTCAGTTCACAGATAAACATCTAACAAGGCAGAGCTGACATTGATAAATTGTGCAAAAATACTAAATTCCAAGTTTCACATTTAAAAAGTAACACAATATTTGATTATCTTTTATTTATTTCCAAATGTATTTACAATGCACTTAACTCTAGTTATCATGAGATTACATTTTCCTATGGTAATTGGCCCTCTTTGTCTTTAAAAAGTTCCAATGTGGCCCAACATTAGAAAATGTTGCACACCCCTGGTTTACAACAAGTGATTTTCTTCTATAGTTCATGAGCAATCAGCAAACAATGGGAAGTAAATCTGATGTTTTACTGTCTTATAAACAATTGATAAGTCTTATAAGTTCAGAAATTGGTTGGCATGGCCAGACTGATGAAAAAAAAAAATTTAAAGTGACTTGGCCATAAGACTTAAGTTGGACTTAATGATATACTTTAATAATTAAACAAAAAACTTGTACCTTACTTATGTCAATTTATTTTAAGCATCTCTCTCTCTTGTTTAAATACATAACTTTCAAAAAAATATTTAATTTTTTTTCTGGTCTATAATTATATAAATATATAAATATATAAATATATAAATATAGAACTAAATATTTTTTTTACAGCGGAAATGGGGACGGCTTCTTCAGTTCAGCCTTCCAGTCTCAGCTGATTGGCAACAGGCTTTATAATGTCAGCATGCCCCAGTGTAAGTTTTAGCTTATCTTATTTATATGTTACAGACACTCCTTCTAGAAAGAAGATTTTTGCATTCTATGCTTATCTGTGGTCTAGCCTTGCATTTTGATTAGTGTTTTAAATTATGTTAAATTGCAGGTTTGTTCACGCAACCCATTCCAGGCTCGAATGCCACACGAGAAGAAAGAGTACTTAAATGCATTTGTTCTCGCATAGGGAATAAGGAAAATGTTATAACTAAACACCAAAACAAAAAGACATCTTTATTTTCTAAGTTCATGTCCAGTATATTTTATTTGTTATTTACATTTTTATATATTTTTTTTATTAAATTATAAGTTAAGCAAAGTACCCTTCGGCCCATATTGATCATACGGTCGGTGAGGCAGCGTTCACCATTTTCTGTGGCCATGGCATGCTAGGGGATTGTGTGGCCAAAACAATGCCCAGCAACCTAAATTTTACCCCAACTAATGTCAGGTACCAATCATATCTGGGTAGACTCAGGGACACCCTCTAGTCATGGGAACAAATCCTAGCCATCACCAGGATTCAAACCCAGAACCTTAGGCACACCAGCCGGACGTGTTGCCGCTCAGGTCATTGTCAACATTATTGTAGTAATGTCATGGTTGTTTTGTAAGCCAATGTCAAGGTTAACTTATTGCTTGATGTCATCAATACAGTTCATGAAATTTCGCCCACTTTGTCTTGTGGAGCTAAAGACTTTTGATTTAAATGCTCTTCTGTTATCTCCAGATATTGCCTTCGGCAGCGAGATCACGCTGAAGCAGAGAAGAACTGGCGGAGCTTACCTGCACTCTCACTATCATCTTTACCCAGAGGAGCATCCACCAAAGCAGCAACAGGTGGGTCTGGTGGTTTCTTTCAACAGTGAGCCTCTTGGTCGAAACTTTTTTAAATACTCAACCGTCGCACCCCAGAAGGCTGGCCCTCTTGGCCTATAGCTGCAATTGATGAAGTGAATTTAGTTTGGGCCACAAACTCTCTCTAATTCTCTTTAATTCTCTCTCTAATTCTCTTTAATTCTCTCTCTAATTCTCTTTAATTCACTCTCTAATTCTCTTTAATTCTCTCTCTAATTCTCTTTAATTCTCTCTCTAATTCTCTTTAATTCTTTCTCTAATTCTCTTTAATTCTCTCTCTAATTCTCTTTAATTCTCTCTCTAATTCTCTTTCATTCTCTCTCTAATTCTCTTTAATTCTCTCTCTAATTCTCTTTAATTCTCTCTCTAATTCTCTTTAATTCTCTCTCTAATTCTCTTTAATTCTCTCTCTAATTCTCTTTAATTCTCTCTCTAATTCTCTCTCTAATTCTCTTTAATTCTCTCTCTAATTCTCTTTAATTCTCTCTCTAATTCTCTTTAATTCTCTCTCTAATTCTCTTTAATTCTCTCTCTAATTCTCTTTAATTCTCTCTCTAATTCTCTTTAATTCTCTCTCTAATTCTCTTTAATTCTCTCTCTAATTCTCTATGAATACTAACCCTGGAAGAAAACAAAAAGTAAGTTTGACCAATTCCACCCCTTCGCCCTAAAGCCTAGAACACACAAGAAGAACGGAGTGACATACAGATCTAGAGAATACCTTGACATTGGAGATGTACGGTCAAATGACACAAATGCAAATTTTTACATTAGAAATAATTATTCTTTAACCGTTTACATAAAGAAATACCATCTGTTCAACATACATTTATAATTAAATATATATTTACAGGGAAAGTTTGTATCGCTATAGTGGACGGAGTGATGTGAAAAGAAAAGTTAAATAAATAACCTATTTTGTTAATAAATTTAGGAGTCCTTCCTTAACTTTAATCATGTATTTTCATGTAACTCTACGAGTTCTATGAGTACTGAAAGCAAAAAAAAATATTTTCATTTGAACTTATCGATTAACATTAAGACATTTGAAATATACTGTAATGTATCGGTTTGTGAATTTTTCGTAATGTATGGAAAAGTTTTGGAATTTTAAAATGATTTCAGAGTAAGAATATATTTTAAGATGACATATGATTATGAACGTTAAATAAAAAGAAATGTGTTAGCAAATTTGGGATGCAGTGGTCTTGGTTGGACTTGTGTAATGAGGATCTCTGGTCAGGGGGAGAGTAAATATGTCTGTGTGTCGTGCTTGCAACACAATCCCATCATGAGCCGTTTCGGTTAATGAACTCAAATGATCATCAGTGAAAACGTTTTGTTTACTTTTACATTTTAACCCAGTAATAAGTTTGCTCAGCCTTAAATTTGTAAAAATGTATTTATAATTAGGTCACAACCTACAGTCATAAGGATGACAACAACAGATGGAAAATCAAACCAGCAGATAGAGAGATTGGACCCAATGATCCACTTGTCTATGTACAGAATGGAGACTTGGTCAGATTGGAACATGTATTGTGAGTTCTACTTTTTCACTTAAGTATTACTTAGTAACTAGTGGTTTATCAAGTTTTTCATTTAAGTATTACTTAGTAACTAGAGATTTATCAATTTGATTTTTTTAGGTGGCTATTCTAATATTGTATGTTATTTTAGTGTAGTTATGGACATTAGAAAATAAATAAAAAATTATTCATGAAAATTATTTTGATATGGTAAGTTAACTTTTTAGACCAATTAGACCAATTTGACCGAGAGGGCTAGTGAAGTAGCATTCATAAAGAGATGTGTGGCCAGCACAATGCACAGTAGCCTTACTGATCCCAAACTATCCACTAGACAATGTCATTTGCTTGACAGTTCTCCGCACAAAAGAAATTTGTTTAATTTAAAAAAAGAGTGACCTATCCTCTATTAAAACCAACAGTCTATTTGAGATTGTGGTGAAAGTCTACACCAGGTTTCAGGGCCTCTTAGGAACCAGCTTTTGGGTACTTGAAATGAAATTTGGGTTACTTGGGTACACGGTTCTGCAGTGCTCAGTTCTGCTTGACTGATTTGGGTACTATTTCTGTCTAGAACCAGGAGGAACCTTCACAGTCACAAGGAGCCTGCACCGCTCAGTAAACATCATTACCAGATCTCTGGCTACGGGCAGGTAAGAATTCTGTAAACAGTAAAAAAAAACAAAAAGTACCAAATTGATCCATAGAGCCGGGGAAGCAGCGTTTACCAGTTTCTGTAGCCACAGCATACTAGGTGATTGTGTGGCCAGCACTATGCTCATCCGCCTTTACTTTACCACAACTAATGTCAGGTACCCATCAGAGCTGGGTAGACTCAGAGACACCCTCCAATCTCGGGGAAAAATCCTAGCCTTCACCAGGATTCGAACCTTTTGGTACGCCAGCCGAACGCGCTGCTGCTTGGCTACTGTGCCCTCCTTCTGTAAACAGACTAGTCATTAAAGATAGTGGTAAAGTGAGAATCTTGGGTACAATGCAAAATTCAGAGATGAAACTAACATGCTTTAAACTAGGAAATGAAATATTACTATGGGACTCTTTTTAAATCTTTAAATGCTTTTATACCAGTTTACGTTTTTTTTTACAATGAAATACCGTAATATGTTTTTATCACAACTTTCATGACAAACTGGGAAGTCACTTTAAGAGAGTTTTTATAGCTTTTTTTCTTAGTTTAATTATAATTCTATAAAAAAAAATAACTATCACATTTTCAACAATGTCATTACTTTTAAATAACTTGAATTGAAATCAAGCTCCTTATGGTAAAATAATTGCCTTAACCCTTACAGTCCCGGGCGCGTATATAGCGGAACTGAAGGCAGCATAGATAGAAGTAGGTCGGTACGGGAAGGGTTAAAAGTAGTCATACTGAACTAACCAATGTAATGTTATAAGACATATGACATATGACACTAAGTTGACACTTCGCTGACACTATACTTTTCATTTTGAGCAGTTCACTAAAATGTAACTTTTCTTTAATTTGTTAAAACCACGAATTGTCTCCTCTTTGATTTTTAAACAACAAACAACAACTCTGCTTGTGCCCACAGAACGGCTCTGGAGATGCTAACGACATATGGATTGTTGATGTGGATGGCGGCAGCCAGGGAGACAAAATTCAGACTGTCCGCTCCAAGATCAGGTTCATTCATTACCACGTGCGGTGTCTCCTTCACTCCCACGACAAAAAACTACCCAAATGGTCAGTCTGTCATTTTGTTTTCTCTTTCTTTACCGTGTTACTGAGTGCTATGAGTGCTAAAAAAAATTATAATTGTTTACTTAGCATGATTTTAGTTTTTACATTTCCTGGGGCGCCACAAGTGGACTAACATAAACAGTTTTAGATGTTTATCATTCTGATTGCAATAAACGACACTGAGAAATTGGGACATTGCTATTGTGAAGCATTTCATTTCAGGATTTTCTTCTAGAGTGGAAGCACTTCACTTGCATATTTATATGCTTAGAAATGGAAAACCAGTTTTAACCAGGATTTTGAAAAAAACATCATAAGTCATCATCAATAAATTGAATTGATTGTCGAAGTCATTTTCAAATGGCATATAAAGCTTTTTACTTATTATTATTAACTTGAAAAAATAAATTAGCGTTAGTCCAGATTTAAAGTTGAATAAAAAGCAAGTTGTAAAAGGGCCACAGACTTTTCAATTCCTAACGAGTATTTTTTTTTAAAAAGTCCATACAATAGAATACAATATTTAATTTTTTACTCCTTACAACAGCCACAACAACAATCCTTAGAATTTAATCTTTCAATAGTATCAATGTTCATTTTATAAAATGTAATATATAATATAAGAAACGAGACTTGTGTGAAATTATTCTGCTCGAATTATTTTCCAACAGGGGCTGGGAGCAGCTTGAAGTAACATGTCAACCTAACCTGAGAGACCAGACCTCCATGTGGAGTGTTGAAGAAATTATTGATTCCAGGTGTAAGTATATTGTCTTTAGTGGTGGAGGCCGTTCTGTAAAGCCATATTGAAGAGGGGGGCGGTAAGGGCTCTGCTTTTATCTTACATGTTATGTTCCTTCTTTCAGAAGATTATTGCATGCTACGCTTATCTGTGGTTTAAGTCTAGCCTTGCATTTTGATTGTTAAAGATTTAAAAATTATTTTGTTGATGTTGAATAGAGAATGTTTATATCATGAATTTTCTTTTCAGTGCCGAATGTGAGTTTTGAGGTTTACTCCCCTTCCTTCATGGAGATGCTGGTTGAGAGCCACGCCGTGATGACTCAAGGCAACAGTGGCCTGAAGCCCAAGGAAGGGGAGGTCACTTCAAGACCCTGGCAGTGGCCAATCAACTACAGAGTAGGGATGAGTTCTCTTCCTTGTTTTTTTTTTCTTGTTCTTGTACTTACTCAAGCTTGGATCTAGACTATGGGGCATGGTGGGCAGCATGTTCAACTAGCAATCTGAGGGTTCTGGGTTCGAATCCTGGTGCAGGCTAGGATTTTTTATTAAAATTGCTTAAACACCTAATTTTACATTTGCAAAAGTTAAAAGAAAAATGAACAATTAGTTTCTCTGTAGCACTCGGCTTGTCCTAGATCACTCTGAGATTGACCTGACTACCTTAATACCTCTTCCCCCTCCAATTATACACCTTTGTCCCATTTAATATAGACCCTCTCAAAAAGTGGGCAAAGCCCACAGAATTTGAGAAACCCTTACGCTCTGGCTGCTTTGCCAGACCTATGGATCTTATCTTATACATTAGAGATGCTCCTTCTATAGAGAAGATTATTGCGTCCTACGCACATCCGTGGTTTAAGTCTAGTCCTGCATTTCTATTAGTGTTTTTTAAATTATGTCTAGTTACTAGTTTTCCTGTTCAGGAAACCTACTCCATGCCCGGATGCCACTTGTGAAGAAGGTACTTATATGCATTTGTTCTTGCATAAGGAATAAGGAAAGTGTTTTTGTCCTTATGTTTCTCTGAGTATTGAAACAGATTGTTTTTGGGTTGTATTTCTAAATTAGAGTTTAATGCCATATCTCTCTTTACTACTTTGCTCTTTGCCCTTCTGTCCTCTAGTGTTGCTTAGTTTTAACCAGGGGCGAAGCCAGAAATGTTTTCCAGGAAGGCTGAACTTTCATGTGACAAATATTTACCAAATTTTTAGTAAATTTAGTACATATTTAAAAAAAGACTTTGCCCCTGGATTCAACTATTAGTGTTACTCTTGTCAGTTGTGAATATTCACCAGTAATTAACCATGAAGCTCTTTTCTGAATTTGTTAGAATTTTATTGCTGCTAGATGTAGGTCTGCTGTGTTGCACTTATTCCAGAGATAAATTATTCTTTTAGATCAATTTAGATCCAACAGGTTTATGCATTTGGCTGGTGTTTATATGTTAAG
The DNA here is from genome assembly GCA_949126835.1 of Anisus vortex. Lineage (NCBI taxonomy): Eukaryota > Metazoa > Mollusca > Gastropoda > Planorbidae > Anisus > Anisus vortex. Next base: position 52,611,225 of record OX421495.1, read on the forward strand.
GCATCTTCAACTTTGCGATGTCTTTGAATAGATGAAAGAGCAATACCATTAAGTCAGTGCACTTGGCTAGCATGACAAAGGTCCCAGGTTTGAACCCTGATGAAGGATAGGATTTATTCCAGGGTCTGGAGGGTGTCCTTGAGTCTATCCAGCTCTTATGGGTACCTTACTTTAGTTGAGGTATTGTAAAGGTGGCTTGACATTAGCTTGCCACACAATCTACTAGTATGCCATGGCCATGGAAAAACTTGTGAGCCCTGCTTCACAGGCCCTATAGAGGAAATAGGTCTGACAATAATACTTTATTTTACAGGCATTTATTTATTTTTGTGTTTGTTTGCATTGAATTCAGGGTCAGATCTTCTCTGGTCAAGATCACAGAATCTACATGCTGGGCAACCCGGTCATATTCTGGTCACTGCTGGTCATCAAAGTTTTATTCCTCGTCCTGTGGCTTGGCTACTCAGTTGGACGCAAGCGGAACATTCCACTAAATAAAAGCTTGCAGGGTAGGTTATTTAACACCCTAGAAACTGTAGTCATTTAATACGCTAGAAAATGTAGTCATTTAATACGCTAGAAAATGTAGTCATTTAACACGCTAGAAAATGTAGTCATTTAATACGCTAGAAAATGTAGTCATTTAACACGCTAGAAAATGTAATCATAATTAACATGCTAGAAACTGTAGTCATTTAACACGCTAGAAACTGTAGTCATTTAACACACTAGAAACTGTAGTCATTTAATACGCTAGAAACTGTAGTCATTTAATACGCTAAAAAATGTAGTCATTTAACACGCTAGAAAATGTAATCATTTAACACGCTAGAAACTGTAGTCATTTAACACGCTAGAAACTAGTCATTTAACACGCTAGAAAATGTAGTCATTTAACACGCTAGAAACTGTAGTCATTTAACACGCTAGAAACTGTAGTCATTTAACACGCTAGAAACTGTAGTCATTTAACACGCTAGAAACGGTAGTAATTTAACACGTTAGAAATTGTAGTCATTTAGCATGCCTGAAACTGTAGTTATTTAACACGCTAGAAACTGTAGTCAATTGAATGCAATTGATAGGAAAATATTTGTATTTAATTTATTCATCTAGTTTACTGCCTCTAATCTTTCAGATGTTAAAGAAACACAATTTTTTTAAATGGTTATATATGTCAGTCATTTCTTGTTCTTCTGTAGTTAGTTCATTGCATAAACAAATAACTATTGATACAATTCATTAACAACTGTACACATAAGAAGTGCAGATGCATTTTTGTTTAAGTATCAACTGTGCAGGATATCAATAGGTTATATGCATATTTGTAAGGCTTATTAGAAATACACTGATAACACTGATAGGCGTAGCCTATTTGGGCACATTAGGCCTGGCCTACCAAGGGTCCTGGTTTCAGATCCTTGTGGTGTCTAGGACTTGTTATCAAGTCTGGAGGATGTCACTGAGTCTCCCCAGCCTTGACGGGTACTTGCCATCGGCTGGGCATTATGCTGGCCACACACTGTCCCCTAGAAACTGATGAACACTGCTTCGTCGGTCCTATCGATTAATTTGGTCCAACAGGACACTTTACTTTCTTATGCTCAGCCTATTGGGAACCACTAACCTCTTTGTATATTTTATTATTAGAGAATAAACTATTTCTGGTTTATCTCCTTCCATTTAAATGAATTGGAAAATTCACTTTCTCAGGGACCGGCAACCTTTTGATAATAGTGTGCCAAACTGGGATTTCTAATTCATTCTGCACATCAACCGGCAGAAAAGTCAATCTGCACCACCAATCAATTCCTTGTAGAAAAGACTTGAATTGAATTTTTGTGGGTCTTCCATGTGCCGTTTAAAATCATTCTGCGTGCTAAATCTGGCATGCATGCCGTAGGTTGCCGACCCCTGCACCAGCTCATAGACTCAGTAAAAAAGAACTTAACGCTGAACAGCATGGAAAAACTGGTGACGACTTCTTCATCTCTACATTACTAGATGTACACTCATTGCTGGATGCAGTATAATTCTAATTCATAATTTCCTAAATGAAAGCACAAAAATCTATGTCTGAAGCTGAGCTGTCATAAAAGCAAGTTACTGTTATTGTATTTTAATTTTTCCCATTCAGTTTACTGTGAGAGGTCTATTCGTGTGTGTTGGTGGCTGCTGTTGGCCTGGTTTCTGCACTACGCACCGTTCTGGACCATGACCCGTGTTCTGTATTTCCACCATTATTTCCCAGCATTCCTCTACAGCGCCATGTTTGCAGGTCGGTCGTTTGTTTACGCACATCATTTTGTTTTTGTTAAAAAAATATTTTTTTTATTTTGACATTATGAATTACATATTTTATATAGTGCTATTTATAACAAATAGTCTTCGAATGTGCATTGCATTGACCCTATGTTATTAACAACAACAAATTAATTAAGAAGAAAATATTTTGTCAACAGAGGGGTGTGTTGAGATCTATTTTGAGGAGTAGCAATGAAAGGGTTAAACTATTGTTGACATAAGGAGAAAGGGTGTTGCATGAGAAATATATGTGTGTGTGTGTTGCTTATGAGAAATGACAATGGTAGTGTTCTTGTAAATATAGGAATGAATTCAACTCAGCTATGCGTGAATGAGAGCGATGGACAGCTGACACATTGTGTAAGACGTACAGAAGGAACAACATTCAGGGTGGTATCTCTGAGCTGCTGACATTGAATATCGAATGTAGAAATAAAAAGTTGTCTCCGTTATATTAATAACATGTTTTCTATCGTTTCATTTGAAATGAATCTCTAGTGTGACCAAATCTATAGATACTATTGTAACAGGGTGGCATATGGTCGATATATATAAAGTTTGTTGTTGAAAGCGTAGTCATACGGACAGTGTTAGATTATTATGTACCAATGTACATGTGTACTTGTGTGTGTTACTGACCTACTAATGCTATATCTGTACAGGTGTGGTGCTAGACTTCCTGGTTGTGTTGATCTGTGTCTGTGTCCCCGAGCAGCTAGCCATCAAGGTGTTCCACCTGTGTTTTCTCCTGATAGCTGCTGGAATCTTATGGAGGTAAGTGTCGGCTGGCACTGAACTGAGAAATAGAAGCATCAGTCAAACAAACTCCAACCTTAACATCTGTGTAGTCCACCTATTCACTATAGTAAATTACCCTTCGGACCAAACTGATCATAGGGCTGGTGAAGCAGCGTTCACCAGTTTCTGGTGGCCACGGCATACTTGGGGATGTGTGGCCAGCGCCATGCCCAGCCACCTTTACTTCACCCCAACTAATGTCATGTACCCATCAGAGCTGGGTAGACTCAGGGACACCCTCAAGTCCCTCGAAAAAAATCCTAGCCTCCACCAGGATTCGAACCCAGAACCTTCGGATGGCCAGTCGGACTCGCTGCACTGACATAATCACTGTGCCGTTATATTAATATAATGTATATTAATAATATTTATCTTACTTAAGTATTTTTTAGACCCCTACTGTTAACTTTTAAATTAAGTTGGTAAAACATTTTTATTTTGTTCTATCTTATGCTATTGAAAAGCTTTGTGATTTTCATATGGCACTAAATCTTTAAATGTAATAAAAAAAACTTTTTTTTAAGGACTTATCAAGCCTAGAGAATTGTAGCTCTGTTTCTTGCATACAAATTAGTTCTTAGTATATTTTTGTTGCTTGGTGCAAATTTTTTTTTTACTTTGTGTAGTGGTGTACAATGGCCGCTGTATTAATAAAGTTTCATATAGGCTCGAGCTTTTTTTAAAATGATGTTTTGTGTTTTAAGTCTTATTAAGATATTAGCTATATTAGGCCTATTATCATAGACATAGATCATAGAAGATGATCTACTACTATTTACCTCCTTATTTTTGAGTAGGATAGCCAATATTCATAAATATGTGAATTTGGCATGATAAAGAACATTCGCCATATTTGTTCCTCAAGTGGCTTCTATTTACCAATAAAAAAACTTACAGTAAGCTCCGCCCATTGCAAATGCTCTATTGATTGGCAGCCCTATAGAAATAAACTTATTATTACTCTTTTCATTTCTAGTTTTTACTTGTTTCACCCACTGGCCTACGGCATGTCTGGCCGTCTGGCTGCGGAGGAGGGCAGCATGATGCACAGAGTGAAATGGCTGGACTCGTGGGACATCTAGTGGAAGGTCATTGGTTCAGCATGATGCACAGAGTGAAATGCTGGACTCATGGGACATCTAGTGGATGGTCATTGGTTCAGCATGATGCACAGAGTGAAATGGCTGGACTCGTGGGACATCTAGTGGATGGTCATTGGTTCGCTTCTTTTGTTTTGTTAGTGATGATGTTGAGAACATAGTCAAGAAGTCCAATTGTAGTCAAGAAGTCCAATTGATACAATCATTACCTTATCTATCTTATATATTACAGACGCTCCTTCTATTGAGAAGATTTATTGCATGTCTATTATATTTATTTTATTACCAATTCAAACCATGAAAATATTATCAAAGTAGAATAGTGTCAGGTTTTTTTTTTTCAACTAGTCACATTCTCTATGAAAATGAAAGAAACAAAAAAATATTTTAGTCACTGCTGAATGAATCCGTGTCAGTCAGGGTTTTTGTTGTTTTGCTGTGATCCGAGCCTAAGGCTTTAGTTTTTCTATAACAACTTTTTCATTTATTCTATTTCTATCTATATTCACATTCTATTTTGTTCGTGGTTTTTCGGTTAACTTGTTTAAATTTTAAATTGTAGCATTTCATCTGTGTTCTGTACTATATTAGTCTTCCCTTAGTGTCTAGTTATCTTGCAGTCACAGAAGAAAATGTGACAATAACTAAAGGCCAATGTTGTTTTGCAGTTCAGTAGGTTTTAATTTGTACAAGTTTTTTTTCCCTTTTTATCCATTCATTTGACAATTATTTATTATCCAGCTTTGTATCCTTGAGTTATCTTTAATTTGTATGTATAACATTATTTGTATAACTCTGTATCCATATTACAATGACTTAATTTATTTGTATTATTTTATCCCCATACCCCCTTCTTATTTACATTTATTATTTGAATTATTCAACTATCCATTCATTTTGTCATTCTTTTCTTATTTATACATTTCCCTCAGCATATGTTTTGTTCTCAGTTTTTAAGGCATCTTCTGCTCAGCCATTTAAAAACTAGTAAATGGGGAAAAACAATGTTTTGTTTCGGCTGCATGTGTTCACTTAAAGCAAATCTCATTGGCCACATTTGAAACTATTTGTGTGGTTCAGTTTTTGTTTCGTTCAATCTATTCAATATCTATCACATTGGAACATGAGCTATTTACAGATATTATAATGCTGTTTGTATGATTGCATATCCTTAATCTACTATTGCAATAGTTTGATGTGCACTGTTATTTTCATTTGATGCAATACAACCATTCATCAGCTCCAGTGTTAAGGTGCTTTTGTAGTTTCTATTTAAGTGAATAACAATTTTACCCTTACAATGTACGTGCTTAGGCAGATTTCTTTTTTTTTTTAAAGTATCTTGAAGGAAACGGTTTAAAACATTGCCTGAGAAAAAAAGGTTGTGATTATTGGAATGAATTGAGATTCTTCATTAGTTTTGTTTTTATGGCAGTTGTTCAGAGCAAAAATACAATACCTACAGTATGTTATGGGGCACCGCGACCGAGCGGCAGCGCATTCAACTGGCATACTGAAGGCCCTGGGCTGGAATCCTGGTGAAGACTAGGAATTTTTTCAGTCGGGTCTAGAGGGTGTCCCTGAGTCTACCCAGCTCTGATGGGTACCTGACCTTTTAGGGGTAAAGTAATGGCGGCTGTGCTTTGTGCTGGCCACACAATCACCTAGCATGCCATGGCCACCGAAACTGGTGAATGCTGCACCGGCCCTATGATCATTTTGGCCCAAAAGATACTTTACTTATTTTACATTATGTTGCTTTTTAAATCTTGTTACAGTCAAGCTACATTTTAAGCGGTTATGACTTAACACACTTTAACTGGCAATTTTTCAAAACCAAAAGCCAAATCTACTATCAAGTATTGAACATTTTGTTTTTCAAATAAAATATAAATTTTTACCAAGAGATGTTTAAAATTAACTTTCCCCACAAACTGATATTAATGAATTAACAAAATTTAGATGAAAGTCAACAATGATGAAGCTAGGAGCTCAAGTTTTAAAACTTACTTTATCTACCTATTAAGACTGAATTACTTTCTGTAACAACAGCCCTAGTGTCTAGGTATAGTCTAGTCTGTGTTTCCCACACTGGTGCGTGTTTAGTCTTATATATTACAGATATTATTGTGTCTTGCGCTGTAGGCCTATTTGGAAAAGATATTGATTAGGGAAAAGAAACTAATTTCTACTATAGCTGTCATTTTAGGCTTTAGAGAATAGAGAAATTTGTTCCTAGTTAAAACAATGTCATCCAACGTCTGAGGTACTAGAGCTTTAATTTCAATTAAACCTGCATTCAAGCAAAATGACAGCAACTAAAAACTGGCTCATAAACTAATCACAGACTGGACAGACACAAAGTTGATGGTTAAAACAAGATTAGAAATTAATTTTTTTTGCTCTTGTGATCAAATATTTTAAAAATGTGATGCAACCCCACGGAATGGTACTGAAGTCGGCAAAATAAGATATTTAGTTTTAGGTAATGAATTAAAGCTAATTCATTTATCTATATATTGGTGAAAAAAAATCATTAAAATCCATTAACTAGTTCAAATGTTATTCAAAATTACATACGGTAAGTAAAGGTAAGGGAAGTCCTTTTGGAGAAAAATGAGAAAGAAAACAGTACTGATTTTTTTAAATTTAACGTTGCAACAGAGAAATAATTATTTACAGGACAAACAAATATGAACTAATCGTCATGAAATTTAACAAATAATAATCATAATGAATTATTACTCAAGCTGTTAAAGTTTGAAATGTCTTAAGTAATATTTATTATATTTTTTAAACAATTTAATGTTTAGAGGACAATTTGTGTGATTTTATACAAAATCTGCATAAAAACATATTTTTTTGTAATTTCTAAAAAATCATTTTAGTTTGAAAATTTCACAGCTATAAGTTAAGGCATTCAACATTACAAATCAATAATAATCTAAAAAACAACATAGGACCCTTTTCTTCACATTTTTTGCATTTATTGAAAAATCAGTTTTACCGCCTTCCTTACCCGTACGTGGGGTTGCATCACAAATGTGAATCAAACATTTTTGATGAATTTTATTTGGTTTCTATTCTGTTTAAGTTTGAGTCACTGAAAGTGTAAGAATTCTGTTTCACATCTCTTTCAACATATTTACCGTATAGACGTTAAAAATTATCCATTTATTATTAAACATAGCATAGCCTTGTTTTAATGGTTGGGTTAAATGGAGGGTTTACTGTTTTTTGTTATGTCCAAAGATGAGGGCTTTTAAGCCTTACAGTCCCGGGCCCGTATATAGCGGAACTGAAGGCAGCATAGATAGAAGTAGGTCAGTACGGGAAGGGTTAAGCCATTGCTATAGTTTTTTCTCTAGCAACTTTTACGTCTATGACTTATAATTGTATTTTAATTAATGTTGTCTCTGATCATTTATATTTTGATTCGATGATATTATTTTAAAAAGTAATAAGAAATGCATAATGCTTAAACTTGTAACAATAATCAAATATATTCTGTATTATGTTAAGCTTTAAATATATTGGGAATTATTTTATAGTCATTCTATTGTAAATAATCCATAAAAATGTATAAACAAATCTTTCTAAGCCTGGAGGTTGTTTGTGGGTGTACCAAGCTCTGATAAATGCATAACATCATCATCATCAGACCGTTGGGGGAAGTGAATGGACATGTTAGCGGTCATCTTTCTCCATTTTTGCCTATCTTGAGCGGCTGTCACCAGTTCAGCCATTTGCAGCTTTGTCCAATCCTTTATATTGTCGAACCAGCATTTCCGTTGATAGCCTCTCCAACGTCCACCTTCTACTGTGCCTTGGAAAATGTTTTTTTGTCAGGTTATTATGCCGCACCACATGACCGAACCATGTCAGCTTGCACCGTTTTATTGTTGCCATTATGGTTTCTTTGAGGGCCCGCAATTGATGATATTCTGTCCCAGACATACTCATTAGGCCTGTGTTCTAGGTAGGAGAATCGAAGGATTTTTCTCATGCATTTATTTTCAAATGCCTGCTAATTGTTTTCAGTGGCTGCTAGCTGCGTCCAGGTCTCACATCCTTAAAGAACAATGGTTTTGACAAGGGCTCTGTAAAGCCTGATCTTTATTGGGAGATTAACGCTTTTGCTGGTTCAGATTATGTTTAGTCTAGACATTGCCGCCATTGCAAGATACTGCTGTTTCAGGAGCTCTATGTACCAACATGACATGAAAGAAGCACTTAATCTGTATGTTATGACTCCAGTAATGTTGTCTGTGCTGCTGGGAGTTCTAGAGACAGAATCCTGAAATGTCTGTTTTCAAAACTTTGTTAAATGCTGAAATGTTTTATTGTTTGTAATCCCCCAATGGCCACAGAATCTCAGAAAGAAAAAAAATTGTAATAGGAACTTTCCTTACTTCAGTAATATATGTGTGTAATAGGAACTTTCCTTACTTCAGAAATACATGTAGGAGATTGATTGCTTTAAGTGGATTCTCTATTAAAAGATGAAAAACTGACATTTCTTAGTTAATACCTTGTTATAAAAGTTAATGCAAATTTGACTACAGGTGAATTCTTCATATTATAATGAGTAAAAAAAAATAATTTGGCAGAGATTGTAGAGAAAATTCAATTTTTTAATAGTAGTTTCATGATATTTGATATTTATCTAAAAAAATAATGTACAAGTCAGAAATTATCAACAATGTTTGATTTGGTTAGAAATTAGAAAAAAAAATTAACTTTAAAAAAATTCCTTTTTTTTTGTGTAGAGTTTAGAAAGTTCCGATGTTTGAAATAGAGTTGATATGAAATCTAATGTTTACAATTCTTTATTGGGGGGATTTCTTTTTTCATGCTGCTGTGTATTTATTAATCTCAACACTTGGAACTAAATTAAACATGTGATTAGGGTGAGACCTACAATAATCTTTTTTAATTTGAACATTAAATATGTAATACGTGTAGAGGGTGACTAAAGGAACCATCTTTTATTATTTTGTCAGAAATATTTATTCACATACATGCTCCAGATAAAAATATGCTGATTCATAAATTATCCACCATTTTATAAAGTGTACAACTGCTGTGTCCATTTTGCAATTCAAGAAACTTTTATCTTAGTTATTAAATACATTTTGCTTCTTTAGTTTAACTAAAGTTAATGTTATATAACCTTTAAAAGCACAATTTTCTTCATGAATAAACATTCCTATATGGTTCATATGATGTGTGGATCTAATAAAACAAAACATATTTCTTTGTTTTACATTTATTTTATTTTAATATTTTATACATCAGTCTGTAATTAATCATAATTAATGCACAGTCTTTTATTCCAATAGTAATTGTGTACACATTGCCTTTTAAAATACACCCTATCAGACCATTCACCAGTTTCTTTAGACAACGTCATACAAAGGGATTGTGTGGCTGGAGTCAACTACATATACGGATTTTTGTAAATGGTGATCCCAAGTATCTGCCACTAAACCAGGTGGCCTCAAGATATCACCCATTCCACATGCAGATAGGAGTTGAACAGTCAACTTGATATTCAACAAGTTGAACAGTCAACTCGATATTCAACAGAATTAGATCAAATCTGACACTATTTGTGACCCTTTGCCGTAAATTGAGTCCCTTTGTCCCTTAAACTATTTTGAGCTACAGCCGAAAATATGACGTAGAGGTGTAAAACATGGATTTTCGGATTTTGATAATTTCAAACAATTTATTTTTTTCTGCACATTTCTGTGGTGAGTCAATTATAAATTATTTGTAAAAATTTGTTTAAGTATCGCTCGGTGCTCGGTATTGTATCTGTGAGAAGTAAAATGATCAATTTGAAATTTCTCAAAATCAGGTTACAGACATAGCTAAGAGACTATTTCACTGATTTCTGAACGGCTTTCACCATTGAATTCCGCATTCATATCACTATAAGAATAACTTAATAACTCAAAACGACCTTAGGGCACAATGCGACTCATTACGTGGTGGGGGTCACATTTCATGTTTAAATGCCAGTATTATCCTTTTAACAATTTGATGCTACACTTGTAGTTCACTTAGAACAAAAAACTATTTCTCCTTGTGTTGTACAAATACAATACTAAACAAATAAAGGAAATTAAACTTATATTATCACTTCTACTTTTACTTCCAATATAGGTAGTGCCTATTTGAAGCAATCTAACATTTAAAATAAATTCTAAGCAATCAAACATTACAAAAAATGTTTCTATAACTATAACTTAAAACTACAGAAAGTTCTTTTTTCACCATAAGAATATTATCAGTGTTTGTTTAAAGGCTGTCCTAGCACTAGAACTTCCTCCCCCCAATCCCACGATTGTCTCAGTGATACAAGCTTATATTCAAGGTACATACATATATATATATTATATGTATATAAACAAAATAAGTACAAATGCCATATAAGGCACTTACGAAAGAGGAACATCACTAAAATAATGCACATTTGTATCAAAATAACACCAAGAATAAGTTCCATACACAATAAATACAAATGCAGTTTTAAAGGACAGTCAAAGTTGAACACAATGTTGTTGAAGTTTTGGGAAACAAGGGTTATAAATCTTGATAACAAGATGCTTTTCAATATATTTATGAAATATATAGGTCATGGGGGCATTGCCACATTGTATTATATACACTTCCAGGGGAGCTGCAAATGTAGTCTAAATATATCAAATATAGCACTAAACAAGCAGTTACAGTATGCAAGGGGGCGGCGCTGAAACGTTTGCCCTGGGGCGCTACATAAGCTAGTAAAGGCTCTGCATGGGGGGTCCTGTTGTCATGAATGCCTATCTCTTCTGCAACATGTTCTTATTAGACCAAGTCAATGAGCTGTGGACCAGTAAAGCAGTTAAAAAATAAAATTGTTTATACATGTTAGTGTATTGAGTTCTAGCTACTGGCCAATCATTCAATGAAGATATACAATTTGTCATGGATTCAATACATGAATATAATGGAAGGTATTAAAATTCAGATTTATAAACAATAATTATAATGCTTGTTCTTTCAAAATAAATTGAATGCAACTTGCACTTGAAACTGAACTTGTATCAATAAAAAAATTTTTTTGCTTAATAAACCAATGAAACACAAAGTGTTAAATGGGAAATGCATGTTTTTATAGGGAGCGTGTGTTTGGTGTGTTGAGATTTAACATTGGTGGTCAATGTGTTGGGCACACTTGTGGGCATGCTTTAGGCATTATACTTGGAGCGTTGGGCATGACAGTCGGGCGTGTTGGTATTAACAGCCTTGTCTGTATACTGTATTTGGTATTTCCAATCACACAAATAAAACATGTGCTTCATACAGTCAGCTAGCTAATCTGTGCTTCATACAGTCAGCTAGCTAATCAACATCTCAATCAGGTAAGCCCCATGTGCTTCATACAGTCAGCTAGCTAATCAACATCTCAATCAGGTAAGCCCCATGTGCTTCATACAGTCAGCTAGCTAATCAACATCTCAATCAGGTAAGCCCCATGTGCTTCATACAGTCACCTAGCTAATCAACATCTCAATCAGGTAAGCCCCATGTGCTTCATACAGTCAGCTAGCTAATCAACATCTCAATCAGGTAAGCCCCATTTTACACACTGCCAAAAAGAGTATAATGTCAAGGGCAGATAATCTGCTGCTTTTACAAAACCAGATGAAGGATCTCCTTTAATATTGCCACTACAATTCACACATCAACATTTGCAATGAATACAATCATGACACAAGAGTATAATATTAGAAAATACATACACTCACATAACATGTGGACAGTTGTATTAAGAATATACATAAACCCCAAAATATCAAATATACATAAATATAAAAATTCATGAATTAGAACATTCATATTATGAAACAATATAAAAATGTAATGATTTAAAAATTTTGTCAGCAAAAGAAAAAACAACTTCACATTCTCCAAACTATTCACCCGTTTCATCCCAATGTTTAAAAAGATATATATGTGTTGCCAACCTTTAGACAAATATATGCCAAGTGCCAAAAAATCATCCTGCTCTAGCACTCAAATTTCTTGTAGAAGAGACTTTGTGGGAGACTTCCGCATGCCAATGGAAATTGGTCTCACGCGTGCCGTAGGTTGCAAACCCCCTGGTCTAGTACATGTGTTGTGAGATACAAAGTCTTTAATAATTCCTACACTAAAGTATTCCTATAGATGTATCCCGCAGAATATTTTAACACTTAATAAGCTGTTTGAAAAGATTATAATTGGTCATACATTAGTTGGAAAATAGGTCAGAAAGCTTGTTAATGTACTTTTGATCTATTTATCTTAAGCTTGTCTCAAAATGCTCAGCGGTGCCAAATAAAAACCTCAGCTGTGCAGCATAAAGGCCGCAGCTATGCCGAGGGAAAGCCTAGCTGCGCGCAGAAAAAAAAACTTAGCTGGGAAATATTGAAGGCTAGCGGTGCCGAATAACAGGTGTGTGTGTAAAAGGAATGTGCAGAAATAAAATCAAAATGTGAGCACCATTCATTGGTCAACTTAGTGACCTTAATGATTGAAGACAAGGGAAACGATTCTAAACAACTTTCTATGTTGCTTGTATGAATGTATCACATACAAATTACTACTTGTAAGATCTGTGACAAAAAAAAGCAACAGAAATGAATCCCATCCACAATTTGGGGGGGGGGGGGTCATTGCTACTAAGCAACTGTATAGACAACCAATTTCTAAACATTGGAATTTATTAAATTATATGAAAGACATTTGGTCGAACCAGCGCTCTTGAGCAAAGAATATAAATGATGATGATGATAAAGTAAAAACAAAAAATAGTTACGTATTACCCTTCACACACAAGTACATTTTTACAAAATTTACCCTTTTTTGATAAATTCAAACCAGAAAAACAAAACAATTGAAAGTTGAATCCGGAATGTTTCAACATTTAAATGACCAAAAAAACAACAACATATGCTCAGTATTGAAGGAAAAAATTTTAGATTCATACATCATACACTGCATGAAAGATCGGTTAGCACAAATAATTTAATGGTGTTAGTTTTTAAATCTGAAAAAGGATTTTAAAAAAAAAACAGCTTTTTTACAAATGTTATGTACACAATAAAATTGCAAAGCTTTAATAAAATTATATTACATGAAGAAATGCCACTGGTAATTAAATAATCGGGAGGGAAGTGTGGGGATGGGGTGCACTTGCGATAAGCATGATTAGAGTTTAAAAAAATTACTTTTGAGAGAAGGCAGTAGACAGTGGAATGAAAAAGTTTGAGATACACAAAATAATATGAAACTGTACATAACAAAATCTGCAACAAAATCTTAACAAATGTGTCAACATTCCCTACATACAAAGTGTAGACATTACCCTCTGGAGAAAGAAACACAGCTTCAAACAAAATGCTAACAAATGTGTGAACATTTCCTACATACAAAGTGTAAACATTACCCTCCGGAGAAAGAAACACAGCTTCAAACAAAATGTTAACCCTTCCCGTACCGACCTACTTCTATCTATGCTGCCTTCAGTTCCGCTATATATACGCGCCCGGGACTGTAAGGGTTAACAATGTTTACGGCGGCTACATCTTGACTAGAAACTAAAAAACAACTCAGCAAACTGAGTACTACGAGATGTAGAAAGTATTAGTACTACTAGACCAGAAAAAAATGAGTACCACTAAACCTGAAAAGTACTAGTACCACATCTGGAAGGACGAGTAGATCTACTACTAAACCTGGAAAGTACTGGCACTACTAAGCCTGAAGAGTACCAATAATACTAAACCTGGGAAGTACTGATACTACTTAACCTGGAATGGAAAGTACCAGTACTACTAAGGAAGGTTCCGCTATGACTTAACCCAGCTTGTACAGGCATTGCTAAACATAGAAGGTGATAGTGCAACTAATGCTAGAAGGTACCCGTATAAGTGAAACAAAGAAGAATGTTCATTCAAATTACATAAATTTTCAAAAACAAAAGAAAATGTGAAATTTTTATAGTGAAACTAAAACAGTTTGAACAGCTCCATGACCTTTCTCACCACTGGCCATCCGGGCAGTTTCTGGAATTCATATAATCCTTGTTTCCCTTCCTACGACTTTCATCATCGCTCGCCTCCTCCTCCTCGGTGACTTCGAAATCGTCACTCTCTGAATTAATGCTACTTTTGGACTTGGCCGTGGGTACTCCCTGAGCCATTGGCCTGAGTTCTATCATCTTCTTCTTCCCAAGAGGCCTGGGAAGCTCTACTTCCTCTCCACCGTCCACCAGATCCCGCAGCTCGTGTTTTCTCGCTCGACTTTTCTGTCGAAACGACTCAGTGTCAAGGACGATGGGCTTGATGCTGTCCGTCTTTGAAGGGAGCTGGTCCCCCGTGGCCATGGCCAGTATGTTCTGATGAACTATGGCCTCGGCCAGCTGTTGCCTTTTGGCCTTGGGGTTGTACTTTTCCACGCCAGAGATATGGATTTCGGTGCGTACGAAGTCATCTGATCCGATATTGGTCAGCCCCCTCTCCATACATAGGCTGTCAGTGTCACTAACCTCATCCAATTTTTCGTGGGGTACCTCAGTCTCCTGGAAGGTGGCTACAAAATCCTGGTACAGCTTCACAGACGTGACCACACACTGGAGAAACAAGGTCAAGGCCAACAGCCACGAGGAAGCCTGATAGAAAAAAAAATACAACTGACAGAAAATAAAATTATATTCTTTCAATAAAAGTAATAAAAACATAAATTAAAGACTATCATTCCATTTGGCTCTTTAATTACTCATTTTTATTATTTCCTTTTATTTAATCCAGTGCATTCTTGATTTTCTGGTTGTGGATTATCCACAATTAACATTATTTTTTTTTTTTTTATCGTTTTTTTTAATGAGAATTTAATGAGTTTTGATATGTGAAATGCACATTGCAACCATTGTGGGTTTTATTAGTTCAAATTTTGTAAGATTTCATAAAAGATTTTGTGAATACGAATACATTTTTTTTTAAATACACATTCTAAATATATTTTACATACATACAAATGACTTTTACCCCACCCCCCAAAAAGAAATTGATGTAAAATTGGTGTGCCTGAAAATTATATATGCAAGGCTTATACAGCATTAGTCAGACAAAATCTATAACAGAAGTCAGCAGCCTTCGGTTTGCGTGCCAAGCTATTTTCAGTGCCAATTTAAGTCTGTTCCAAAGAAAAGAGCATGATGACATTAAGGCTTTTGGCACACTGAGTAAATTAGTAATCTTTTGTTGGCACACCATTTTCAAAAGGTTGCCGACCTCTGATCTATAGTAGGCCTACCGGGTACAGTGTAATTTGAAGTTTTCTAATTCTCCATTGCAAACCCTCCCTACCCTTGTAAGGCCAATAGATTTTGAAGGCTGAGCTTAAAGCCACATTCTCGTAGTGTAGGGATGTGTTTCTTCCAGTGTATTGAGCCAAACTCTTACAGAATAGCGATCAGGATCCAGGACCTCTTTTTAAATAAAGCCCCACCAAAGAGAGTTTGTTATTCTGATGGACATGGGTTCAAATCTTAAGATTTTTCTTCAACTTGGAGAGCATCCAGGGTCTAAAGAGTGTCCTGAGTTTACCCAGTTCTGATGGATGCCTCAACATTTTGAGGATAAGTAAAGGCATCTGGACATCGAGCTGGTCACACAATCTCCTTGTATATGGTGACCACAGAAACTGGTCTTATAGATAAAATTGGTCCAACAGGGTTACTTTATTATTCTAAGGATTTGTTGTATCTTATGGTCTTACCTCAGCCAAAAGATTATACGTGTAAAATGGACAGTCAAATGATCTGCTGGTCGAATCCCAACTTAAATTTTCATATTCTCTGCAATGGACTCTGGAAGATCAGAGTCAAGAAAGAAAATCAAAGTAAAATCAACAAGTCAATATTCTATTTAGATCTACAAGCCATTTAAATTTGACAAATGTATTAAGTGGGCTTAATAATTTTGAAAGAGTTTCTTTCATTGACTAAGTGACTAAATCCTTTTAGAAAATCTGAGTCTTGACAAAATTTAGAATAAAACTTGAAGTGAAAACTTTTCTTCTGCTGAAGAGATTGTGCACACTTTTATTTTCATGGATTTTGGTACAGTTGGCAAATTATATAATACATAAGGCATTAATTATAATTTAGAAATAAAACACAATAGCAACCTGTTGCAATGCTCAGTTAAATATAAAGGACAAAAACACTTTTCTTATCCCTTATGCTAATACACATATGCATACAAGTACTCTTTCTTCCCAAGTGGCATCCAGGAAGGAATGGGTTGCCTGAACAAATGAGGAAAACTTATAATTTAAAACACTAATCAAAATGCAAGACTAGACTTAGACCATGGATGAGAGTAGGACACAATAATCTTCTTTATAGAAGGAGCGTCTTTAATATATAAGATAAGTTGAGGAAAATTTTTATCTCCATTAAGAACATTTGAACATTAAATTACAACCAGACTGAGGATTAGTGCCAACTTTATAAGACAAGAGTCAAAAGTCATTGTTATACTCAATCATGGGTCACTCATTGAAGTGTAACACAAACACTGAAAACAAGTCACAGTACAATTTCAAAAATATTTTCAATATTAAAAAACAAAAAAATGTCCATAGCCTACTTGCTCTTGGTGTCACCAGTGTATCCCATCTTGTCACACCAAAAGTTGAATCCCAGTGTGATCTTACAGCTAGAGACTATCACACACACCAACAATCCCAGGTGTGTCAACAAGACTGGAAGCTGAAGCTTGACCTCTGAACTGTCAAGGATAATACACACAAGCATGAAATACCACAGTATAATGTATTTATAATATATTAGCTAATCTGGTATATTTGAAGTATAATCCTGAGCCAAAGTTGCATTCTGATAAATCAAAATCAACCCTAAAAAAAAAAAGGATTCTTTAGTATCTTCTGTTTTGGGTATTGGGCAGTTTATAGCTGCAGTGCATTGAATTGGGCAGTTTATAGCTGCAGTGCATTGATTTGGGCAGTTTATAGCTGCAGTGCATTGAATTGGGCAGTTTTTAGCTGCAGTGCATTGAATTGGGCAGTTTATAGCTGCAGTGCATTGAATTGGGAAGTTTATAGCTGCAGTGCATTGAATTGGGCAGTTTATAGCTGCAGTGCATTGAATTGGGCAGTTTATAGCTGCAGTGCATTGAATTGCCATTCTGGGGATTTATGATTCAAATTCTTTTTCTCCTGGAACCAGAGTCTATACCGCTCTAATGAGTGCCTGGCATCTGTAAATAAAAAAGTTAAGGCAGCTGGAGGTAATATGCTGAAAACATAATCCCATCAATGAAACTGCAGTCAATATCTACTTCCTTATAACTTTAAATGAGCTTTATTGCCTCTAAAGGAAACTGACCTGATTATTATATTTGAGTTAAAATTTGGGGCTTCTGGGACTGTTTTTAAAAGTGAAACAGGAATAGAAATTTTTTTCCAAAATCAGAAAACTGTAAACTTTGTGTTTTTTTTAAAACTATTTCACTGGGTTTTTTTAATTCCTTAAAAAATCTAGTTTGAGATTGTGTCTTTTCATCGTCATCATCAGTTCCTTGATTGTTATGGAATGGACACCTCAGCAGTCATCTTTCTTCAATTTTAGCCTATCTTGAGTCTTTTAATTGTAAATTTGAATGTGATTTTTGAACATAATATTGAAGTGCATCTTGACATAAAGGAGATGCTGGAACTCCATCCCAACAGTAACCAATTTTAAGGTGCTGGAAGGCTGATTCTAAGCCCTGGCACTATTTTAAATGACTAATGGAAACATAAATAATTTGTGTAAAAATACCACTAATTGTAACATACAATTAAATAAGCTTAATAAGATTACGGTAATTAAATTATTTTTATTTCTGACAATAAATTGTATCAGACAAATAGTCTTGCATTTATTAAGAATAGTTCTGCGTTTATTATGGTTATGTAGATCGAAACATTCTATTACATAAAAAAATATATTTTTAAAACTGGTAAACAAAGAGGAATTAATGAGTACTCACTTCTCAGAAGACTCCAAGGCATGTGTGTGGTAAAAGAACCAGAGAAAGATAACACTAGCTATGGCCACCACAACGTTCAGGAAGGTTGTATAGTTGCACTCCTCAACATCACCAAAGAATGTATTGCTCAGGTCAATTTTCACACTAGCGTCTTCAGTTCTGAAACACAGCAAGAATGTTTTTAGACTGCATTTCTAGGTACACACGTACTCAAACTATCTATATGCAGTAGCATAGCTATAAGAGTGTAGTGGTCTGGTGGTAAAGTAATGGAATGCTATTCTGAAGGCCATAGAATGAAGAGATTGATAACTGCAATGTATTTTAGTAGTTAAGTAATTCATCTCTGGGACCAGAGAAGCAGCGTACACTGGTTTCTTGGGCCACTGCATACTAGGAGATATCCTTCCCTACCAGCACAGTGCCGTACACTGGTTTCTTGGACCACTGCATACTAGGAGATATCCTTCCCTACCAGCACAGTGCCGTACACTGGTTTCTTTGGCCACTGCATACTAGGAGATATCCTTCCCTACCAGCACAGTGACGTACACTGGTTTCTTGGGCCACTGCATACTAGGAGATATCCTTCCCTACCAGCACAGTGCCGTACACTGGTTTCTTGGGCCACTGCATACTAGGAGATATCCTTCCCTACCAGCACAGTGCCGTACACTGGTTTCTTGGGCCACTGCATACTAGGAGATATCCTTCCCTACCAGCACAGTGCCGTACACTGGTTTCTTTGGCCACTGCATACTAGGAGATATCCTTCCCTACCAGCACAGTGACGTACACTGGTTTCTTGGGCCACTGCATACTAGGAGATATCCTTCCCTACCAGCACAGTGCCGTACACTGGTTTCTTGGGCCACTGCATACTAGGAGATATCCTTCCCTACCAGCACAGTGCCGTACACTGGTTTCTTGGGCCACTGCATACTAGGAGATATCCTTCCCTACCAGCACAGTGCCGTACACTGGTTTCTTTGGCCACTGCATACTAGGAGATATCCTTCCCTACCAGCACAGTGATGTACACTGGTTTCTTGGGCCACTGCATACTAGGAGATATCCTTCCCTACCAGCACAGTGCCGTACACTGGTTTCTTTGGCCACTGCATACTAGGAGATATCCTTCCCTACCAGCACAATGCCGTACACTGGTTTCTTGGGCCACTGCATACTAGGAGATATCCTTCCCTACCAGCACAATGCCCAGCCATCTTTACTTTACCCCAAGTCAGGTACCCATCAGGGCTGAGTAGACTCAGGGACACCCTCCAGATCCAAGAACAAATCCTAGCCTTCACCAGGAGTCGAACCCAGGACCTTCGGTACGCCAGTCAAGCACGCTGCCGCTCTGCTACCATGGCCCCATCTTCAAAATATTCTACACATAAATGAAAACAAAAAATGTAACTAAGGACTAGAGGAATCTATCAAGCTTGCATCAACAAATAAAATGTTCCAGGACTTACTTGGGAGTGAGTTTTATGTCTGCGTACAGCAAGCACTGGTCATTGAAACTGCCGAAATTGAATCCCAGTGGGAAAAACACCATGCCCGACAGGACGATGGCCATGACGCTGATGACAATCTGGACCAGCAGCAGATTTTTCAAAATCTTCTTCTTGGCCATCTGGACAAAGTGGACGCCTTTCTAAAACAAGAAGAATTTCAAACAACATAGCCATTGAACTTTATTACAGTAAACAAAAAAAAGAATATTTGAAGTGAAATAAAGTTTATGTAAAGGGAAATAAAGTTAATCTAAAATGACATGCACATTTATGTGACAGACATGTATATGTGTCAGTCAAGTAAAGTATATGTGACAGACACAGTATATGTCACAGTCAAGTAGTAAAGCATATTGACAGACAAGATATATATATATATGGCATACAAGGTATATATGACAGACAAGGTAGGCCCTATATAAGACTGACAAGTATATGTGACAGTCAAGTAAAGTATAATGACAGACACTGTATATGTGACAACAGTCAAGTAAAGTATACTGACAGACAAGGTAAATATGACAGACAAGGTAGCCTATATATGACAGACAAGTATATGTGACAGACAAGTATATGTGACAGTCAAGTAAAGTATATGTGACAGACACAGTATATGTGACAGTAAAGTATGACACACAAGGTATATGTGACAAACAAAGACAATGTATATATGACAGACAAGTATGTGACAGTCAAGTATCTGTGACAAAAAAAGGTACAAGTGACAGTAATGTTTGTCTATATGCCGCAGACAAAAAGAGGTTACAAAAAAAGGTCAGCATGACAGACAATATATATATATATATAATATATATGTTATTTAAAACGTATAACACTCATATCTTAAAATAGGAAAAAGTTCCACAAGTCACAAGTAGAGATCTATTAAATATTTTATTGTTACAGTCAAGTCTGTGAAAATGACAAACCAATATCTAGGTTTGAGTATCAAATTAGCCATATTGTACTTCTAATGAGACTGACAAGAAAATAAAAATAAAGCACTAATAGTTACCTTCAAACTAACATCTCAAAAAAACTACAGCCACTGTGTTGACAACTACGGAACTAATGGCATAGTTTGTTTTGTTTTTTCCCCACAGAAGACACAGCAGTGCTAGACTAGCTAATGGAAAAAAGGGAGGCGGGGGGAGGCGAGAAGAAAATGGGGGGGGGGGGGGCCGGGATAGACGGGATGGTGGGGGAGTCGGCTAAAGCTAGTGACAAGGAGACTAAAAACAGTTTAAGGTGTCCAACTTTCTGAACACAAAAAAAAATATATTTGGCGTAGTTTACACCAGACAGGAGAGGACTGGTTTATCTTACCACACACACACAGAAAGTTGACTATGGACTGTTTATGTGTGTGTGTGAGTGTTCGTGTGTGTGTGTCTGTATGTGTGTGTGTTTGTGCGATTTACTTCTTGCTCATTGCGTTTGGTGACAGGGTTCCTTCATAATCTATAAAACACTTTTCCCCCTTTTAAAACCTGCGCAGTTTATCTAATCCCCTTCCCGTCACCTTATCAAAACAAAGTTTGAAACAAATGTGTCAAAACATTTGAAAGTCAAATTCGGCTATGGCTGGGTAGTAATGGTGTCTATTGGGGGTGCCACTGCATAGGATTTTAAGGTTACCCAGACTACAGATATTATCTCATATTACATATATTATCTCATATTACATATATTATCTCAGATTATATTACAGACGATCCTACTATACCAGGGGCGCGGTGGCCGAGCGGAAGGGCGTTCGGCTGTAGTACCGAATGTCCTGGGTTCGAATCCGGGTGAAGGCTAGGATTTTGTACTCTGGTCTGAAGAATGTCCCCAGCTCTGATGGGTACCTGACATTGGTTGGGGTAGAGAAAAGGCGGCTGGCCATTGTGCTGGCCACACAATCCCCCTAGTATGCCATGGCCACTAAAAATGGAGAGCTTCACCGGCCTTATGATCTATTTGGTCCGACGGGTACTTTACTACCTTCTATAGAGAATATTATTTTGCACCCTGCGCTATCCTTGGCCTAGTCTTGCATTTTGATTAGAGTTTGAAATGGTGTTAAATTATTGGTTTCCATGGTTTGTTCAGTCAACCCATTCCATGCCAGGGTACCACTCGGGAAGGAAGCGAACTTGTATGCGTTTGCTCTTACATTCAATAGGAAAAGCGTTTTTATTGTTATGTTTATCTGAGCATTGGAATACATTGTTATCTCTATGAGCGGAAGAAACTGAAAGTCACAAGCACGACTCGGGTAGGAAATGTTACTATGGGAACCAAGTGGGGGGGGGGGGATTGGTCAAGCTTGACCAGAGGGGCAGAATCTAACAAATGTTCTAAAGGGGAGGGTGTGGGGAAGGTGTGGGGCAAGCTATGTACGACCACGGATGAGCTGGGCAGCCGAGCCGAAGACACACACACACACGCATAAATCACATTAAGGTAAACAAGGCCTGGTTTGGATTAGAAGCGGTCAGAAAGAGTAACTAATTGTATCTTCTTATACATTACAGACGCTCCTTCTATAAAGAAGATAATTACGTCCTAAGCACACCCGTGGTTTGATAATAATAATAATAATTGGTCATTTATATCGCGCCTCACTCCATGCTAATGCAAGCATGCTCAGCGCGCTCACAAAAACGAAACGACAATAACACTCTAAAATAGTTTTAAACAAGGTTTCGGCCGATGGAGGCACGAAACGACAATAACATTTTAAAATAGTTTTAAACAAGTATTTTGCTGATGGATGTGTACTTCATCAACTTAGTTGAAAAGAAAAGTCTTCAAATTCTTCTTGAATGCTTTTTTTGACACAGAGTTTTTCAGTGTCTCAGGTAAGCCATTCCACAGTGTAGGCGCCACAGATTCAAACGAGCGTACACCAAGAGTCTTTTTTCTGTGACCTTCCAAACCTGGAATTTCCAGGAGAGATTGTGTTGAAGATCGCAGCATCCTTAACGGGACATGCATTTCTATTAGTGTTTTAAATTATGTTAACCCTTACAGTTCCCGGCGCGTATATAGCGGAACTGAAGGCAGCATAGATAGAAGTAGGTCGGTACGGGAAGGGTTAAGTTAGATGTACAATGAACCCTCGTTTATCGCGGTAGATAGGTTACGAGACCGGCCGCGATTGCTGAAAATCCGCGAGGTAGCGAGGGTTCACTGTATTTGTTTCAAGTTACACTTATATAGAAGAACAAATCGATCAGCGTTGGGAGAAATAAAGCTTTAAGATACCACAAATTAAAAACACATTAAAAAGCCCATGTTTTTTTTAAAGATACAATCTATTACAATATCTACTGTGAAGCCGGCTGGCCAGTGGTTAGTTCACCGGACTGTCAACCAAAAAACCAACTGACACGTCGCGGGTTCTATCCCTGCCACCAACGGATCCCTGTCGCCCTGAAGGAGTTTTGGGCCTAGTGGACGTAATAATCTTCTATCTAGAAGGAACGTCTGTAAACTTATAAATCAAATACCCAGCCATAGTGATGGAAAAAAACACTTTCTTTAAGAACAAAACGCATATAAATACTACCCGACAGACATCCGGACGTGTAATGGGTTACCTGAACAAACCACGTAAACCAACAACATTATTTAAAACGGTAACCTTAAACGCTGGACTCAAACCAAAGATTAAACGTAGGACGCAATAATCTTCTGTATAAAAGGAGAGCATCTACTCTGTAAAACATATGATAACAAGATGTGTAGAGATCTAGAGTTTGTAGAGATCTAGAGTTTGAAAGATGCGCTTAATATGATACATGGCTAAAAATAAAAGGAGACCACTGTTTTAGTGTCATTCCATAGATGTGATTAAGTGTTGACACTTGGTCTAACGAGTGTTTACCCGTAATGAAACAAATTTATCTCACGATCATTGTATCCATACACATGTGCGACATGCTGCTAATCAATCAGTGGCTGACAAATAGTGTGTGTTTGTTTACAACAGGTGGTGTGTGTTATCTGCTCAACTCATTCTACAAACATAAAGCCTTACTTTCGAACTTTATATAAAGGCAAACGCAAAACAAATAAGGCAATAATGTTACAAATGTAATTAAATATCTAGAAAAATAAAACAAAAAAATACAGATCTCATGGACATTCTCTTTTCGCCCAGAGTGCGTGGAAAGGGTTGCCTGAACAAGTCAGTTTTCAACGACTTCATTTATTAAAACCTTTATCCAACTGTATTCCACCGTATTCAATATAATGCGCAATATTCTTTATACCATAATAAAATACTACAAAAATGGGAATCAAACTGGAGTATGTCTTTTCACCCAGAAAAATGCCAACTAAAAAGGGTATCCAACAAAAAGAAACAAATAATGACAAACTACTATATTCTTGGTAAAGAACTAGCTCAAACGAACAATGCTAAGTATCTAGGAGTAATAATAAATGATAAGTTATCTTGGAACCCTCACATTGATGAAGTAATTAAAAAATCAAACAAAACATTAGGATTCATAAAAAGAAACTTTGACAAATGTAATAAGAATATAAAACTAAAATGCTATTTCACATTAGTTAGGCCTATACCAGAATATGCAGGATCTGTATGGGACCCATCAACTAAAGAAAAAATTAAAAAATTAGAACAAATTGAAAAAAAGAGCTACAAGGTTCACAACTAGTGAATATTCCCCATTGACAAGAGTAACACCATTAGTCAAATCACTAAACCTAGAAACACTAGAGGGCAGAAGGGCAAAGAGTAAAGTAGTAATAATACATAAGGCATTAAACTCTAATTTAGAAATACAACCCAATAAAAACCTGTTGCTAAGCTCAGATAAACATAAAGACAAAAACACTTTCCTTATTTCTATGCGAGAACAAATGCATATAAGTACTCTTTCTTCCCGAGTGGCATTCGGGCATGGAATGGGTTGCCTGAACAAACCAGGAAAACCAGTAACTTAGCATCATTTAAATTTAAAACATTAATAAAAATGCAAGACTAGACTCGGACCACGGATGAGCGTAGGACGCAATAATAGAAGGAGCGTCTGTAATGTATAAGATAAGATATCACAACCGTTATTCTAACATGCGTGTGTGGACTATTGCAACGTCACACGTTTGTTCTGTTATTAGTTATTACACTTAATACATAACCAATGCCCCTGACCTAAACAAAGGCAAGCAAATAAAAAACGAAAGAAAAAAATATGAACTCGTAACCGGGTTTTCCCGATCTATGGCTGAAGACTAAAAATTCACCAAAAACCCATATCTTACATTTTAATATCTTACATTTTCATATATTACATTTTCTCTCCGGAGTGGAAAACAAGATTTTCGGGAATGACAATGTGTTGAAATGTTTGCTTTTGTAGGTTCTTGTAAGATAAGATAAGATTGTTTTATTGGTCCAAACAATAACATATAGAAGAAATCAAACTGGTAATCAAACTGGAGTATGTCTTTTCACCCAGAAAAATGCCAACTAATAAGGGTATCCAAGAAAAAGAAACAAATTTTAGCAAACTACTTCATTCATGGTAAAGAACTAACTCAAACTAAAAATACAAAGTACTTGTCTTATAATCTGCGGTTGTAGTCTCATAATCTGTGAATGTAGTTTTATAATCTGTGAATGTAGTCTTATAATATGTGATTATAGTCTTTGCCTAAACAAACAACAAATATTTTGTTGTAAAAAACAACACCTATTATCGATTCTCAGGTCCCACGTGGTTTGCCAAGGTCCACATTATTGTGATCGTATTGTACAACGGCATGGGGACGAAGTTAGTGTTTTTGATTGCGCGCACCACTCGCATATATTTTATATATTTCTTCTTATTACACACAAACACCGCCACAAAGAACCCTACGGATTACAACCACGCCCCTGTGAAAGGAGAAGAAGTATTGGGAGGGAGGGGGTTATAAAATGGGGGCAACATAATCCTCTGGAATTCTAATGTAACGAAACGCGGTTGGGGGGGGGGGGGGGGGGGTACCCAAAAAGATGTCCTAATTGACAATGACGTTAGGGCTGTGAACAACACGTGGTCATAACAGAGTTATCTAATCCTGTTAGCACGTTGTTGTTTTTTATGTTTCTATCGGGGGGGGGGGGGGGAAGAGAAGAGAGAACATTCTCGGTAATGAAGACTTGCGTATTTAAGTGAACTCTAAGACTAATGTGGCATTGAACTTGTCGTCTGTTTCAATGAAGCGAAGCTCCCCCCCCCCCCCCCAAAAAAAAAAATTTACTGTCTTAAAGAGATAGGGGACTACTAGGGTATATTTCTGCTTTGATGCACAAACCTTCCCCAAAAGACACCCATTGTCTTATCTTGTACATTACAGAAGCTCCTTCTATAAAGAAGATTATTGCTTTCTACCGATCATCCGTGGTTCCAGTCTAGTCTTGCATTTTTATTAGTGTTTTAAAAGATGATAAGTTACTGGTTTTCCTGGTTTGTTCAGGCAACCCATTCCATGCCCGGATACCACTCCAATGCGCGGCAACAGAGAATTTACGTAGACAGAAAAAAAACAACAACGCTGAATGATCTGGAGGGTGTCCCTGAGTCTACCCAGCTCCGATGGGTACCTGCCTCACGGTGGGGTAAAGAAAAGGCGGCTGGGCATTGTACCGTAGTATGCCGTAGCCAAAACAAACCGGTGAACGCTGATTCACCTGCTCGTATGTATATTTAGACTTTGTGAACCAGCAACAAAATAAACCATGTCAAAAGGCAAACTCAGAGAAGTATAGGCCTACAAGGTTCACAACCAGTAAATACCCAGCAGGCACACCACGTCGTATCGACGAGGAAACAACGTGGAAACCACAAATTCTCGTGGTTTCCAGGTTGATTCCTCGTCGATAAGACGTGGTGTGCCCGCTGGGTAGTCTCACAAGACTCTAAGCACATATTGTTTCTATACATTAAAATATGTTTAAATATTTCCTTAAAATGCTAGCATTGTTCTACTACAGCAATTGTTTACCTTATAATAGTGAATCCTTTTAACCAACACAGTTGTTATTTTTATAAAAAGCTGTAGGCCTACAAAACTGCTATCTATGATATACTAAGTAAGGTAAGGAGCACAGGGCTTTAATTTTGTGTCCTTTTTTTTTTCTCTCCTCCTTAACGCGGCAGACAATATGACGCGGATTCATTCATGCGCATCCAAACGTCGCAATATTTACCTCGTCATTTGGACTGGCATCCGCCATCTTGACGTCTGCGGGAAGGTCGTCTGTCTTATCCGGATCGCCAACTTGCATTTTGTCAATACTGAGAGACTAAATCCCCTAAGTTCCGACTTACCCAACAGCTCTATATAATACAGCATTCCACAAGAGCATATCAGCCAATATGCGTGTCCCCTCTAAGTAAAAACGATAAATGCCTAAAAGGTTCCTTTTTTTTCGCGAACGACTACGGTTGACATTTTCTATAGACCTGCCAGCGATATTACTAGTATTACTAGATGCCATTAGCGGGAATACCGGGAAGTGGAAACCCCCGGCTACTAGATTTAATGATCTGCTTGCACGTGGCGCTGGTGACACGGGGCTATAGGAATCATAATGAATTCAACGGAATAATTATGTCAATGGATACCACTTCTGCTCCGTGACGAAAACTTTTACTATATATTGTCTCCCCTTTCTATAGTCACTAGTGTGTGTAATATTGATCGGCTACCTTTTATTATAAAAAAAATAAAGTATTTCGTCAGGTTTGATCCATATAGCATGTGAGGCAGCGTTCAAAAGTTGCTGTGGCCAATACATACTAAGAGATTGTGCGGCCAGCACATGGCCAAGCCCGCTTTACGTGTCAGATATTATCCATCAGAGCTGGTGGTGGGGGGGGGGGGGAGAAAACCGACCAGACCCCGGGAACAAACCCTAGCCTTCACCTGGATTCGAACACAGAACCACCTACGGAAAGCTAGTCGAACGCGCTGCCGCTCGGCCACCGTAACACTCGCACTATTCAAATGGTTGCCACCGACCGCTCGACTGAGGGTCCCTGGCAGGAAGCGTAGCTGGGGGCGGGCGGGGTGGATATATGTCCCCTGGGAGAAAAATATTATAGCTACGCCTCTGGGCCTATGGGTCCGTTTGATCAGGGAATACTAGTTCGAAAAAGTGAAATCAATGATAAAGTGCTTCAATGTCAAGGCCTGTTGCTACTTTGTATAGTATAGGCCTATTGTTACTTTGTATAGTAGGCCTATTGCTACTTTGTATAGTAGGCCTGTTGCTACTTTGTATAGTAGGCCTAGGGCCTTTTGCTACTTTGTATAGTAGGCCTGGGGCCTGTTGCTACTTTGTATAGTAGGCCTGTTGCTACTTTGTATAGTAGGCCTAGGGCCTATTGCTACTATGTATAGTGTGATAATATTTTTCACTCAAGTGCGGGTGTCTTTGAAAACGTAATTTGTCCCGCACTCGGCAGTATTGCTTGGGTCACACAAGGCTTTTATATCATCACAATGGCTGTATCTAGTTGTATGGTGGGTCAGATTTTTACACAACACAATAAAATGAATTCACTTGACAAGAAAGCTTTTCACAATAATCATATAAACGGTTTATTCACAGCACGTCATGTAATATATTTCATACAGTTCTTATGTTGTGCAGAGTTTTAATGAAAAAAAAGGAAAAGTCAATCTCGATGATATTATAATAATGAACACAGCATGAGAATAAACATAAGGTGAAATTTTATAGTTACTATCTAAACGATGACTGTCTTTCTAATACTAGCACTATGGTGTTATCGTTCCAAAAGTTGGCCTAGGACTGACTGTGTTTTCCCCCAGCGGAGACGCTAGCCACAGCCTCCCTGTACAACAATTCAGCCGTGACAGGTGAACAGACCGTGTGCGTGTGTGAGAGAGAGAGGAGAGACAAAGAGGAGATATCCGATTTCTTGGCATTCCGTAGCAAACACTGCACTGTTCTGCCTACCCTACTTGGTCGCTTATTGAGAGTGAATAAGAAACTAAAATACAGTTTTAGCACTAAGGATGGGTTAAAGAGATCTTGACTCTGTATCATCACATAAGGCCCCCCTTAAGATGGTTTATCCAGGGGAAAACCATGTAAAATGCAGTCAAGACTATCAACCCAAACAGAAGTGCCTTATCCTAGTAGTTTTTATTTAATAGGCCTCTAAACAGTTTATATAATAGCTTATCAAACCTCTTTATTCTGAAGGTTGCCTTATAGGCTCATGTTCAAAAGGATGTCTGCTCAGAAAGTCGGGAAGAACGTTGGACTTCCCCTGAATATATTCTACATGAAAGGAATAGGGTTGCAACAACAGAGACCATCTCATTAGTCTGGCATTTAGATTTTGGAAGAAGACAGAAATGTCAACGGGCGATGATCAGTTTGAAGAATGAAATGCTTACCATATAAATAGGGTTGAAACTTCTCAATAGCCCAAACTATTGCTAAACATTCTAACTCGATAGTGGCGTAGTTACTTTCGGCCTTAGTAAGTTTGCGGCTAGCGTAAGCGATCGGGCATAGGAGTGAAGGATCTTCAGAATCGGCCTGCAATAGAACCGCACCAAGGCCGGAACCGCTTGCATCGGTACGTAGCAGAAAAGTTTTGGAGAGATCTGGTAAATGAAGGATGGGTTTAGCAATGAGAGCTGCTTTGAGACTTTGAAACGCAGTTTCGCACTCATCATTCCAAATAACTCTCTCAGGTTGATCTTTCTTGGTCAGATTTGAAAGCGGGGCAGCAATGTGGTTAAAGTCCTTTATAAACTTTTGATAATAGCTGCACATTCCCAAAAATGAGCGAACATTTGTTTTTGTAAGTGGTTGTGGTGCCTGGCGCAGACGATCAATTTTTTCTTCGTCTGGCATGATATGATTGTGTTCAATCATGTGACCCAGAAATTTCAAGCGTGAAAATCCGATAAGACATTTGGATGGGCGGGCTGTAAGTCCAGTCTCGCGCAGCCTTCCTAAGAGTGTTGCTAAGATTCCCACATGTTCTTCCCAGTTTTCAGTTGCTATCAAAATGTCATCGATGAAATTTGATAACCCTGGCCTGAGGATGGGGGCGAGCAATTTCCTCATCATTCGGGTGAATACACACGAGGAGTTATTCAACCCAAAAGGAACCTTAAGGAATTCAAAATGCCCTTGAGGGGTGCTGAATGCAAGCATAGGTCTACACTCTGGATCTACTTCTATTTGATAGTAGCCACGACTAAGATCAAATTTGCTAAAGTAGTGGGCGTTGCTGATGTTTGAAAACAGGGTGGATGGATCAGGAAGTGGTTCCGCTTGGAATTCGGAAACGGCGTTGAGACGTCGAAAGTCTATACACATCCTGTGTGTTCCATCTGGTTTGCGTACGAGAACAATGGGTGCGTTATATGGTGACATTGATGCTGCAATCACTCCTGCTTTCAGTAGTTCACTTATTTCTTGCTCCACAACTTTTGCCTTAGCATGGGGTAGTGGATAGGGCTTGACATTGATGGGTGTCTTGTCTGTGAGTTTCATACTGAAGCGCTCTAGATTTGTTTTGCCTGGAATGTCTGTCAAAACATCAGAAAATTCTCTGAGCAACGTTGTTGTCTCGGAAATCTGTTCTTGGGATAGATCAGGACAGATTGAGACGTCATGGACAGTTTCTTTGGGCTGCAGTGGATATTCAGTAAGAACTTTAGGCTCTACCATGTCTTCAGCTATTGACACGGCCAATAGAGAAGGTGTCTCGTTTTCAGCAGCGCGTTCAATGTATCTCTTTAGTAAATTGACATGATACATTTTTTCTTTCTTGCCCACTTTGATCTTGTAATTTGTCGGAGACACTTTCTGTGTGACCACGTATGGTCCTTGCCAACACACTTGAAGTTTGTTGGTGTGACTTGGCAATAACAAAAGTACTCTTTCTCCAGCTTCTAGCACACGTTCTTTGGCGCGACGATTGTAATATCTCTCTTGCCGATTACGTGCCTTGATCAGGTTGTGGGTGGCAATCGACCTTACTGTATCCAAACGTTCACGAAGGTCGTGAACATATTGGGACACAGTCTTGGTTTCAACATCGACTACTTCCTTAGTCCAGTTTTGCCTTAAAATTTCTAAAGGTCCTCTTGGTTGAGACCCAAAGATAATCTGGTAAGGTGAGTAGCCTAGGCTTGCTTGCGGTACTTCACGGTAGGCAAAGAGTGCAGCAGCCAAATAAGTATCCCATTCCTCGGGCCGTCCATCAATGAGACGTTTTAACATGGAGATGAGCGTGTGATTGAAACGCTCGACTAGTCCATTTGCCTGAGGGTGGTATACAGATGTGCGAAGATGTTTTGCATTGAAGACTTGGTATACTTCACTCATCAGCTTACCGGTGAATTGAGATCCGTTGTCGGTTAGAATCTCTTCCGGAAAGCCAATGCGCGTGAATGTGTTGAACAAAGCTTCCGCAACATGTTTGGTATCAATGCTGGGAAGGGCTATGGCTTCAGGCCATCTTGAAGCTTGGCACACGACACACAGTATGTATGCGTTGCGCTTCTTCGTGCGGGGTAATGGACCAAGAATGTCAACAGAAACGCGTTTGAACGGAGTTTCTATCAATGGTGTTTTACCCATGGGCACTGGAGGCACGTGGCATTTTGGTGACATCTTTTGACATTGAGGGCAAGAAGAAACAAACCTCTTTATGTCAGACGTCATGCCAGGCCAATAATAATAGAACTTTATTCTATTCATTGTTGCACTGTGACCTTGGTGAGCACTTAGCGAACTGGCGTGTCCGGTCTGGAGCACGTGCTGCCGAAAAGGGGTGGGAACTATCAGTTGACTCCGACCGCGATCGAGACCGTTTAGTCGTCGATACAAAAGGTCAGATTTGAGGTAATATTTGAACTTACCGGTTTTCTGATCGTCCTCATTGACAAGGTCAAAGAGTTTTGCTAATGTGGAATCGTCTCGTTGGGCTTCTTGCATTTCCCGTGGTAGTGGATTATGCTCATCCTCTGAAACGTCTTGTTCTGCCTGTGAACGAGTGATCACAGGTGCAGTCACAATAGGTTCTCTAGGATTTCCCAAGAACACGAAACGACAGCCAAGAATGAGATCGTAAATGGGTGATTCCATTACGGCTGCTTTTATGGTACCGTGGACATAACGAGATTTCACTTTGATGTGAGCTATGGGTAAAGTCATGGCTGGAGATTCTAGATTGACCCCCTTTAGGGTGACTAACTCATTTGTTATGTCTACAGAGTCAACTAGTGAGCTTTTAACAATGGCGTCGTATGAACAACCAGTATCATACAAACACTGCGCTGGCTTGCCATTCACTAGTACCGTTTCGCTAACGGGAGGGAAAACTATCTCTTCTTGATCCTTATCAAGACATTGGTCCCCAACCGCTGCTGTTTCTACCTGTTCAGATGAATCAGATACAGCAGAGATTGACTGTTTTGGGTCATGCCTCAATTTAGACCGGCAGTCTTTTGTGTTGTGAGTAGTTGACTTGTGTACGTCACACCACGTTTTGTTTTTTGGGTTGAGCGGTTTGCCTGTCTGGAGGTGTTTACCAGACTGATTTGCCGTGTTATGCGCAAGTGTGTGAGGATTCGAAGCAGTTGCCCCTTTCGGGACAAGGTCATCTGCCACTGAGGCAGGATCTTCCAAGCGTGACTTGGGTATGGTACGTTGCTTCTCCTCGTTACGAGCGCACGTGTATCGGTCTGCAAGTCTTATGATCTCAGCTGGCGTTGTTCCACCATTTTCATCAATAAAAATGCGAAGCTCAGCCGTCATGCATAGCTTTAATTGCTCAACCAGTATTAAGTCAGTTAGGCCTTGGAAGGTTTCTGGAAATTTGCTAAGTGTTAGCCATTTTGTAAGATAAGAAGACAGACGTTCAGATAGATGTGAATATGTTTCTGCTCTTTCAAGACGAGAGTTTCTAAACCTTTTATGATAAGATTGAGCTGTGAGGTCATATTGTACTAAGAGTGCATTTTTGAGTGCATTGTAGTCCAGGGCAGAAGTGGAGGGTAGCTTTGCATATACTTCATATGCTTTTCCTTTCAAAGCATGTGAAAGCTTTATGCTCCACTTGTCCTCTGGTAACTGGTACATTTCAGCCAATTTTTCGAATCTATTTAAAAATATCTCAACCGACTCTATCTTATCATTAAAGGGATCAAGAGGGAAAAGTAAAGAAGGATGGGCATTGCCATTGATGTT
The DNA here is from genome assembly GCA_949126835.1 of Anisus vortex. NCBI lineage: Eukaryota > Metazoa > Mollusca > Gastropoda > Planorbidae > Anisus > Anisus vortex. The sequence continues at coordinate 52,644,295 of OX421495.1, forward strand.
TGGATCAATGCTGCCAGAGATAGGGCCGTAAGATCGTGTTTCGCATTGTGCTCTTATGAGAGCATCGTGATTTGCTTCCTTTTGGGCCTCTATTTCTTTTAATTTTATTTCCTTATCCATCTCTTTTAGCCTTAGTTCTTTTTCTATTTCTAATTCTTTTAATCTAAACTCATTTTGTTCTTTTTGGGCCTTACTGATTTTTTCCATTTCTACATTTATATACTCTACAAGTTCAAGCCCTAGAAAGCCTAATGATTCCCCAAAGTTTTTTAATTCTGACTTTAGCTTAACTATTTCAGCCATATTTAATTAATTTTATCTACTAATAATTTATGTCACTCTCAATATCGACCTCCTAAGGTAAGACAAAACAAAAAGTGTCTACTCACCAGAATGTCAACAAGAAATAAGACACAAGTAGGCCTAGATCTAAAGCTAATGAAAATATTTAAATTAACACAGTTATATAACTAGAGTCAATAAAAATGTTCAACTTCTTCTTTCTTCTGAAGAGTAGAAAATAAAACACAAAATTACTAAACTGGAGTCATTGAAATTGTTCAATTAGTCTATAAGATTGTTCAGTTTCTTTTGCTGTTTCTCCTCTAAAGTGTATGCTGTTGTCGATTCTCACGGTGCTGTCTAGCTCACTGTAAGACGTTTTGAAGCTCGATCTGCTGTTGCTGTCTATTACGTCTTCTTTGCAGTTCTGTCTGTGTTGAGAAGTACAGGCGTATCAGTGTCTGCTGGTTGCTGACGGTCTCGTAGATGCAGAAACAAAAGTGACGTTTGTTGAAGCACGTCTTCTTTGCTGTTCTGTCTGTGTTGAGAAGTACAGGCGTATCAGTGTCTGATGGTTGCTGACGGTCTCGTAGATGCAGAAACAAAATGACGTTTGTTGAAGCTGCAGATGCCGCTTTTGCGTTTAAGGCTATTTAGCTGTTATGCTGTTTTAGCCCTATGCGTTGTTGTCGTTACGTGTGGCTGTTATTGGCGAGCCCCCACTGTTGTGAGTATCTTACTGTGGTTGTTTGTTGCTCGGGTTCATCCCGGACGAGGTCCTCAATATTGTGATAATATTTTTCACTCAAGTGCGGGTGTCTTTGAAAACGTAATTTGTCCCGCACTCGGCAGTATTGCTTGGGTCACACAAGGCTTTTATATCATCACAATGGCTGTATCTAGTTGTATGGTGGGTCAGATTTTTACACAACACAATAAAATGAATTCACTTGACAAGAAAGCTTTTCACAATAATCATATAAACGGTTTATTCACAGCACGTCATGTAATATATTTCATACAGTTCTTATGTTGTGCAGAGTTTTAATGAAAAAAAAGGAAAAGTCAATCTCGATGATATTATAATAATGAACACAGCATGAGAATAAACATAAGGTGAAATTTTATAGTTACTATCTAAACGATGACTGTCTTTCTAATACTAGCACTATGGTGTTATCGTTCCAAAAGTTGGCCTAGGACTGACTGTGTTTTCCCCCAGCGGAGACGCTAGCCACAGCCTCCCTGTACAACAATTCAGCCGTGACAGGTGAACAGACCGTGTGCGTGTGTGAGAGAGAGAGGAGAGACAAAGAGGAGATATCCGATTTCTTGGCATTCCGTAGCAAACACTGCACTGTTCTGCCTACCCTACTTGGTCGCTTATTGAGAGTGAATAAGAAACTAAAATACAGTTTTAGCACTAAGGATGGGTTAAAGAGATCTTGACTCTGTATCATCACATATAGTATAGGCCTATTGCTACTTTGTATAGTAGGCCTGTTGCTTCTTTGTATAGTAGGCCTGTTGCTACTTTGTATAGTAGGCCTAGGGCCTATTGCTACTATGTATAGTATAGGCCTGTTGCTTCTTTGTATAGTAGGCCTGTTGCTTCTTTGTATAGTAGGCCTGTTGCTACTTTGTATAGTAGGCCTATTGCTACTTTGTATAGTAGGCCTGTTGCTACTTTGTATAGTAGGCCTGTTGCTACTTTGTATAGTAGGCCTGTTGCTACTTTGTACAGTAGGTACATTGTTACTTTTATAAACACGGGTATGCGTTATCTCAATGTATAACTATTGTTCTGTTGCTTTCTACGTAACCCACAAACACAAAGGAATGCGCATACATTCATGCTGGAGTCAAAAGTCTGCACGAGACACACACACACTACAATACATACCATCTGATATTATAAACGATGATATTAACCTACTAGTATACGGGTGTGTAGCTGTGCTGTCTTACTGAGCGCAGTCACTGACTACACGTATATTATGTTACCACAAGCTAAATTGTCCGGCGTTGCCCTCAGGGGGGGGGGGGGGATACATAGGCTTATAGCTACAGATACTAATAATTTTATAAACAATAATGAACAGAAAACTACATTCATTTAAAAAATATAATTATTAATTATTAACTGAAAACATTTAGGAAATTAATTTAAAATAAATATTGTAATAGGGTTAACAAAGGCATGTCTTTTTATTTAACAAAAAGTGTGGACTATCCCTGGCTGAGAATCGAACACCCGCCCGTCTTCGCATGTTTAAAGTATAATTATTAGTTTTTACTTACTGAAAACATTTTAGGAAAGCTTAAAGTCCTAAAATTATTTACCATGATTTAAAAAAAAGTAAAAAAAAAAAATATTAATTGAAATTTAAAAGAAAAATTAGAAAAAGAACATATTTTTTTATCAGTGGGGAATCAAACCCAGGTCGCACTCATGGCAGTCCGAGACGCTAAGCACTCAGCCAGGAATGACACACGCAGGAAGTCATTCACACAGTAGTTATACACTCAAACAAGACTATCATGGATACAACTCAACAAGTCCAGTCATAACAACAACACAGAGCTATCAGGCCGCTAAGTTCAGTCAACATTCACAATAATACAGTCCACCGTGTGTCACTAAGTTTCAGTCAGTACATACTTACAGTCATTAACACTCTCATGGTTAGCCTACACCCAGTCACTATTACAGTCACACTGTCTGTCTTAATTCGCCCATACCACTATCTTATAGTTTACGAACGTAGAAAGAAGATTAATTCCGATGCATGTCTGTCATTAAAAATTAAAATCATTTGTATGGTATTTTTCTTTTTAATATTAAGCATAGCCTTTTATATCAAGACGACGTTCAGTTAACCCTTTCCAGGCCCGAATGCCTGTTTGTAGAAAAAGAAGAAATAAAGACCCCTTTGGCACTATATGCACGTTAAAGAGTATGTCGTTTCTGTGAGAAATGATAAAACTATATATAGCTCTAGGCCCCTACACCAGACAAAACATTAGACCTACTCGTTTAGGCCACCCTTGTTTTAAACTATCTAATTTGCCCTGAGTTGCACGAGGCAACTATTAGCAGCCCGCATTGTTATTACAGAAGAAAAAATAAAGAAATAAAATACTAGCCTATGGAGAATCGAACCCAGATAAAAAATATATTAAAAAACACCTTTAGGCAGAGGACTCGTATCAGTTATAGTTATATAATCCAAGGCTATGAGGGGGGAAAAATGATGTTCACGAAAAGCAAGGCCGGTTTTATTCGCAATTTGTTTTTTTCTTTTGTATGGCTGGATATATAATGACATTCGAGACCGACTGTTTCAAGACTGATTCACAATAATTAGTTATAGAGCCAAAATAAATTCTGGATGTGTAAAATAATTGGAAGGAATTATCATTCGATTAAGAACAAACGTCCACTCATTACTAAAAATCAGTAGGCCCTACATAAAAAAAACACATACCTATCCATGGATGATCGATTTATACTTCGATTTCATGGAATTAGTACACATTTTCTCTATTGCTTAGATATATTGCTTAATGTTGTCAATTATTTTGATGCAGTTTTCAAGACAACAAATTAATGCAATTGGAATAAATACAATTTGTAACAACTAAAAACTGTTTGAGTATGTAATTTATGGATGGCCCAAATTTGTGCAAAAACATCGCTCATACAGGGAGTCATACATGGAAATGAAAGGAAAACTAAACTAACAAATAACGCTTCTCGCAAACTGACGCAAACCCAGGTTTTAGGCCTACTGGGCGGGCATCAAATCCGTTATGTTCATCTAACTGACGAGTTTTGTATAGGAAACGGGCAGTTGAGCTTTAAAACATGTTATCAACACAATCACCACTTATTGCCGTAGTAATGATGAGCGTAGGACGCAATAATCTTCTTTATAGAAGGAGCGTCTGTAATGTATAAGATAAGATAATCTACGATAAGTCAGTTCCTATCCAAAGTGATTATCTTATCATCGCGGTTGCTGACCGCAGGGGAAATATTTTTTTTAAAGCTGGGTAGCTGGTATAGAAGGGAGAAAAATCCACCCCGTGTGCGCAGGGCAGAGTGGATAGCCTATACGAAAGAAAGCCCACAAGTTAAAACGAATTATTTCCCTTGAATCGGGGTCACGGTGCATTGTCACAAATCCAGTGCAGACTCGTAGTGTTCTCAATTGACCTCAGCGCACACCCTTCACACCCCTGCTGTAGCCAACATGAACTGCCCGAGAAACACGATTTATGTACCTCCTTAACTGACAGGGTCATTCGGCCAATCTTACTGGCAACACGCGGGGGTGTCTTGGTGGTGGAAATATTTTGACGGGACACAGAAGAAGAAAAAAATAAAAAAAATATGAAAAGGGAAGGAAGGGGTGGAAATAGAGCTAGTTCAGGTAATAATGGAAGCAAACAGCCTTAATGCAATGGAAGCAAACAGCTTTAATGCAATGGAAGCAAACAGCTTTGAAAATGCAATGGAAGCAAACAGCCTTAATGCAATGGAAGCAAACAGCTTTAATGCAATGGAAGCAAACAGCTTTGAAAATGCAATGGAAGCAAACAGCTTTAATGCAATGGAAGCAAACAGCCTTGAAAATGCAATGGAAGCAAACAGCCTTAATGCAATGGAAGCAAACAGCTTTAATGCAATGGAAGCAAACAGCCTTAATGCAATGGAAGCAAACAGCTTTAATGCAATGGAAGCAAACAGCCTTGAAAATGCAATGGAAGCAAACAGCCTTAATGCAATGGAAGCAAACAGCTTTAATGCAATGGAAGCAAACAGCCTTGAAAATGCAATGGAATCAAACAGCCTTAATGCAATGACCCATCACTTTTCTACCCGTTTGCTTTTTTTTTACAGGTCTTTAGGTTTTTGTTTTGCTGTTGCATTTTATGGGATTGTGTAGCCAGCACAATGGGACCATCGCCTATTACCTCTACTTTCACCCAAAATGAAGTAAAAGGCATACTGCCCATCAAAACTTGATAATCCCATAAACACTCTATGATAATCCCATAAACACTCTATAGAATGGTGTAAAAATGGTGTCAGCATCTGACACTGAAACCTTCAACCTAGCATTCCAAGAGACTGTATCTAGAACACAGGCAACACTTGAAAAAAAGTAGAGGAGGACAAATAGAAATGACATGAAAGCTTTAGTAGAAAATTACAACCCAAACATATCCAACCAACATATCACTCTACTAGGATAAGCTTCAAACATTTATAACAATGGTGTGAAAAGAAAACATTAAAAAAATATAAACCAACCTCATCTCTACAGCTGCATGTACGCCTCCAAGAACTGCGCCTTTTACAACAAGAACAGCACAGAGACACCAGACTATCCCACCACACAGAGAGAAGCCTGTGCCAAGGTCTTTTGCTCTTCTGCTTGGGCCTACTCAGGGATCTGAACAGCATGGCGGTGTCGTGCTCAAACTTGATGAACCGGTGGTTGACGAGGCTGCTGCCGTCATCTAAGTCCATAAATCCTAAATTGATGTTGGAGTCCATGGAGATCTGCGAGCTTTGGGTACTAAGAGATCTGGGCGGGAAGCCGCCTGAAGAAAGTGAGCCGAGCGCCTGTAGATTTAAAGTCCTTGGCCGATCGGATATTCTTCCAGTGGATTCATGCCTCTGTAAAGAAAATAGCACCTTTCCATCTCTTCCTTCCACTGCCACAAAAGGTTCATTTGTTTCTGAGTAGGTTCCGGACATTGTCCAGGCGTTCTCATCAATGGGAAACGAGTCTATGTTATCAGGATTCTCAGAGTTGCGATTATTTGTTGCCAGGTGCGTGCTATCGTATTTCCAGGCAGCCTCATCAACGGGGAAGAAAACTTCCTCATCTTGAAGCGGTGAGTAGACTCTGGAATTCCTATTACTCTGCGGAGCTGCGCGCTCGTGTGTGGATCCATCTGTGTGCCGCTGAGTGCCTTTAAATCTAACCATAGGTATGAAGACTGGGTCTCTGTCCTCATTATATTCACCATCTTTTGTTTCGTCCATTAACCATGATGTTTCCATCTGCCCAAAGTCTCAGCATCCTACAGATTTCATGAATGGTATGTCTTTAAAACCGAAGGAAACATCAAACCTCTCTTGCTCTTTAAACATGAAACACCACAATGTACCATCTATTAATATTCAGCACAAACTATTTATGTGTACATTCAAAAATCTTTCTATTAACAACTATGACTGCATGGAAATGTTTATATTTTAATGTCATATGTAAAAACAAACTTGTGTATATCAATCAGCCCTATTTTTTACTTCATTTGATCAAATCAGTATACAAAAATCTTACTCAATATGCCAGCATTATATAAACATACCTTATTATTTAAAAAAATAGAGAGAGATTTATAGCCTACCTATACTTCTAATAGACCTATATATATTATATTGCAGCTATACTTTTCAAAAAGAGGTCTATAAACATGTGATTCCTATTCCATTTATTAAAATGCCAAGTTGTTATTAGTATAATAATTAGTCATGGTGAAATGGAAAATCTCATCTTATTGGTAATGTTATTTGTACTAACTAATTAACTATAATATTATATATAAAGTAGAAGAGCTCAATTTTATTATTTCACTTTATTAGTCTTTTGTAAATTTTAATAAGATTATATCCCAGTCTAATTAAATTAAACAACCAGAAATGTAAAAAGCTAGAAAATCTTTTATTTCTGTTCTGTATTGCTTTGATGTGTTTTGCTACTATAGGCCTAATGTAAATGTTTTAAGTAACTTGTCAAACTTACTAAGTAGCATAGGCTACTTAAGTTAAGAGAATTATATTATTTTTTTTTGTTGGTTAGGAATGCATCTAAAAAGTTGTAGGCTATTATATTATTATAACACCAAATTTTTGCTAACTCAGCCCACTGTTTATTAGGGCCTAGCCAGTGTCACAGTTGTAATATAATTATAACACAGTAGGGCCTAGTCAGAGTCACAGTTTTAATATAACACAGTAGGGTCTAGTCAGTGTCACAGTTGTAATATAACACAGTAGGGCCTTATAGTCAGAGTCACAGTTGTAATATAACACAGAAGGGCCTAGTCCGTGTCACAGTTGTAATATAACACAGTAGGGCCTAGTCAGAGTCACAGTTGTAATATAACACCGTAGGGCCCACAGAATAGGTTCTGTGGTAGGGCCTAGTCAGTGACACAGTTGTAATATAACACAGTAGGTCAGTAGGGCCTAGTCAGTGTCACAGTTTTAATATAACACATTTGGGTCTAGTCAGTGTCAAATTTGTAATACAACACATCAGTGCGTTTTTTCAGGTCCCGCCTGTCTGTGTGTGTTGTGTGTGCAATGAGGACAGGAAATGTCATCCTACTCTAACTAGGTTAACCTGAATATGACTGTGTTGTTTGGAAAAGTAAAAACAAAGCGCGTTTAAAAAAAATTAATCTAATAACCGAATAACGTGTTGCGTTCGATTAGCTTTATAAATGTTAGTTCCCAATAGTATAGTTAATACTCCTTTTTTAAGCTATGCCAAATATATGTTTTTACTGTCTATATTAATATTTATATAGCCTAGCCTAGGCCTACTTAAGTAAAACTAACCTAAACGCAAGTTAATATACTCAAATATTAAATTGCTAAGCTTGCTGAAAAACAGCAGTTGTTTTTAAGTAGCCTAGTATATAAATTAAGCACAAACATAATTACTCATAGTCATACCATGTATTATAGTCTAGAAATAAATTAAACTACGCATGCAATCAGCTGATCTGTTTGACGCTAAAACTATTATTACAATTGTCTGATGTGGATAAGGCTACACTACTGATAAGCATAGTTGGTTGTGATGTAAGAAGCCGAAGTTTTTAAAAGACACTCGTCGCTAATTGATACTATTAAAAAAACTATTTGGGCCTAGTAAAAAGACACCAAATAACACTCACAAGTTATTGATCCAAACTATAACTTAAAACAAAATGAAATCCATATCATTAAAAAGAAATACGCGAATGAAAATTGTTATTTTGTTTTTGTTTCCATTTCTTAAAAGAAATCACACTGAGACAAAAACTAGGACAAAGTACGGGAGTTTTCACGTGTTACAATTACACAATATTGCCAACTTCAAGCTACCGCATCTCCGTAATTTTCTCCGAGTTCGTTTTAACAAAGTGGTAGCCTAGACTAATAATTATATTGCCTAGTCATTATATTTGCTAAACTAAAATATTATATCATATTTGCTTATATTTTTAGACGTAAAATTTTCTAACTTAAGTGCAAAAAAAAAATATATAAACAAATATAATACAATTTTAAACCCATTACATATAACCTACAGAAACAAATTAAGTCATATAATTTATCGCTATAATAATTTAAAGATGCTTATGTAATCATTTATTAATGGGAGTGTTGAAATATAATCGTTGATTTTTGAAAATGTGGTTCTACAAATAAATGAACTATAGAAGAGGCAATAACAACAAGCACAAAATGTAATAAAGCATAGTGAAACACCTGTAGGAAAATCGGTACAATTGGCACCAGCGAGTCTATTTTTTTTCTCGCTGTGTTCTTTTGAAATTCCTTTGATCATTGTCAAGGGAGACAATTAGATAGTCTAGACTAGTTGCTGTGAAGTATTTTTGGTAGCCTACCAAAAATCAATTTGCCGTAAAATGTGAAAATTGAAAAATCCTTGAAATAGTAAAAAAGAATCTAGAATATATTATTAAGGAAAAAAAAATATCAGAAACGTAAATACATTTAGTTTTAAATGTGGGCCAATAAAGTTAATTTAAAAGAACGCAACAGTTTAATCCTGAAAAAAAAAGATAAAAAAAATAAAAACTTACAAGCAACATTTGGTAGCAAAATGAAAGGTGTCGCCAAAATCATATCATTCATACGTTTTTTTTAAATAAATATTTAAGTGTTTATCTGAACTTGTTTGCACCGTTTGCAGCGAGTTTGCACTATGATTAGGGGAGGTAATGACCAATAATGACAGCAACGATTCAGTTAGGGTTATCTTTTCCTTCTATGTATAAACTATCAATGCCAAAGGCGCTGCTTATCGGATACTTGCCATAAACACTCTTCACAGAGGGAAGGGGGAGGGGTGGGGAGTGGGGAGTCCAAATGGCGAGGGGTATATTTTTCTCTATGCAACAACCAGGTAGATTTCGCACCCCACCCAACCTTTCCGAATTAATTGTCGATACATACCTACTGGTAGGGCCTACCACCCCCCACCCATAACCGAGCACACACACACTCTACCCAAATAGCTAAGTCCACAGTGTCTAACAACATTTCAATTGTAAGTCATAAAATAGCATCATCATAATATGTTGACAAGCATATATCAGCTGATTCGTATCAAGTCCCAGGGTATCATGTTGGTAGGCTATAATACCACCGAGCAATGGGCCTGTCTATATTTCTATTTACATAAAGGTGAATCTATGTGTCATTTTCGAATCGCATTGGTTCATTGCCGAGTCTAGAGTAACACCAATAGTTAAATCACTAAACCTAGAAACACCAAAGGACAGAAGGGCAAAGTCTAAAGTAGTAATAATACATAAGGCATTAAACTTTAATTTAGAAATACAACACAATAACAACCTGTTGCAATGCTCAATTAAACATAAGGACAGAAACACTTTCCTTATCCCATTTGCGAGAACAAATAGGCTACATATTAGTACTCTTTCTTCTCGAGTGGCATTCGGGCATGGAATGGATTGCCTGAACAAACCAGGAAAACCAGTAATTTAACATCATTGTTAACATTAATAAAGATGCAAGACTAGACTCGGACCACGGATTACAGTAGGACGCAATAATCTTCTTTATAGAAGGAGCGTCTGTAATATATAAGATAATCTAAAGACACATAACCTAATTTATTGTTTTATATTTTACATTTGCTATTGTGTCTGTCTACATGTATCTCCTCCGTAATATTGTAGTTAGAATCCCTAACTAGGTTCAATCCTCACCAAAGTAGCCGGCTGGTCCAGTGGTTAGTTCACCGGACTGTCAACCAAAAACCAACTGACAGGTCGCGGGTTCTATCCTTGCCACCGACGGATCCCTGTCGCTCTGCAGGAGTTTTGGGCCTAGTGGACGTAATAATCTTATATCTAGAAGGAACGTTTAAACTTGTAAGATAAAGTAGTATTTCGTTTTAGTCTTCTGTAATAAAAAAAAAACAAAGCACTCCCTGGCGATGGCAGTTTTTATGTACGGCTGTGAAACGTGGACACAGCAGATCTTATCTTATCTTATACATTACAGACGCCCCTTCTATAAAGAAGATTATTGCGTCCTACGCTCATCCGTGGTCCGAGTCTAGTCTTGCATTTTTATTAATGTTCTAAATGATGTTAAGTTACTGGTTTTCCTGGTTTGTTCAGGCAACCCATTCCATGCCCGAATGCCACTCGGGAAGAAAGAGTACTTATATGCATTTGTTCTCGCATAAGGGACAAGGAAAGTGTTTTATCTTTATGTTTATCTGAGACTTGCAACAGGTTGTTATTGTGTTGTATTTCTAAATTAGAGTTTAATGCCTTATGTATTATTACTACTTTACTCTTTGCCCTTCTGTCTTCTAGTGTTTCTAGGTTTAATGATTTGACTAATGGTGTTACTCTTGTTAAATGGGAATATTCGCTAGTTATGAACCTTGCAGCTCTTTTTTGAATTTGTTCTAATTTTTTTATGTTTTCTTTAGTTGATGGGTCCCATACAGATGCTGCATATTCTGGTATAGGCCTAACTAATGTGAGATAGCATTTTAGTTTTATGTTCTTATTACATTTGTAAAAGTTCCTTTTTATGAATCCTAAAGTTTTGTTTGATTTTTTAATTACTTCATCAATATGAGGGTTCCAAGATAACTTATCATTTATTATTACTCCTAGATACTTAGCATTGTTAGTTTGAGTTAGTTCTTTACCATGAATAAAGTAGATCTCCAGAAAAGAATCAGAGCATTGGAAATGAGATGCCTCCGTAAAATGTTGAACATCTCCCACAAAGATCGCGTTACAAATTAGGCTTTCCCTAGTGCGAATCACCAACGTCATCGGCCCTCACGAAGATCTAGGCATACTCAGCGCCATTAAATACAAAAATAAAACAAATTCAGATGGTACGGGCATGTGGCAAGATCCGAAGGCCTGGCGAAAACCACCCTGCGGGGCACAGTGCAGGGTGGAAGAAAGAGAGGCAGGCAGAAGAGGCGATGGGAAGATGACACCAAGGCTTGTCTCTTGCGGATTTCCAATTTGCGGCGCAGAACCGAGACGAATGGCATACAATCGTCCAACAGTCAAAATAATTGTCCCAACGACCATCACTCGGGTTATGGGATAGGTGAAGATGAATAAAAAAAAATACCTATTCATTTCTGATTATGCCTATAACGTTTTTTATGTTGTAGAGATTTTCAGAATTTTTGGTTTTCCTTAACCCTTCACGGCCCAGTAAACTAGAACGTAGCAATCTCTCCCCTACCCCCGGCTGTATTTCTTTGTCAAACAGCGTATTTTTGGCATTGCTCTAATTTTTTAATTCACTATAATTTACTACTCGAAGTGGGCACGCAAAAGTTCGACGAGCTTCATATGTTTTGTTATTATTTTAGTCTATATCAGGGGTCGGCAACGCGTGCCAGACTTGGCATGCAGAGCGATTTTCAATGGCCCGAGGATGACCACAAAAAAAGGCAAGGCAAGTCTCCAATACAAGTAAAGAGCATTATGACTTAAATGCTGTTGGCTAAATGACTCACAAATGCTACTTCGGCACACTCATATCAAACCATTGTTTATATTATAAAGAGACACCCCACAGTTGTATTGTATATAATAAAAATATAATAATAAGCTTATATCCACAAAGACATTGAATATATTATTAAAACAACCAGGCATAACTTGAACGAGTTACTTACTTTTAGACAATTTAACAAGATTCGTGTAAAAAAAAGTTCTGAAATGTAAATAAATAGTCCTAAGGATTGACATTTTAAAAGGGAGCTGCAGTAATGTTAACGAAGAACCACATTAGACCATACCATTGTATGAGGATGTCTTTTAATGGTTCAAAATATAGCATAAACTAAGGACAACGTGTTACTTATATATACCCGTGCAATGCGAAAGCCCACTACAAGTTGGATAATGTCAAGGTTCGCTGCATCTATTACGTTCACAGGTTCATTGTTCTATTTGCATATTATGACGGACACGATTTCCCACTCGGAAACCAGAGAAGCGGATGTTTAAAATGTCAGACAAAGGGAGGCAATGATGAAAAATCGAACATGTTTCTTTGCCAGACAAAGTTGTCACACTTGAATTAATTGTTAAGGCCCCACACTTCCTTCTTTAAAAAAAAACATGGCCTGTTAGCATAGAGGCTACTCTAGACCAAGGGTGTGCAACAGGCGGGCCACAACACGCCCCACCCCCAACCTTTTACTGCCCCCTCCCACACACAGAGCTACTATTAGCAGTTTTTATTTCATTGCATTAATAATATGATTAGTCTAGATTCTAGACTAGACAATTTGAAAGAAGAGTCCGGCGGGGGGGGGGGGGGGGGAGGGAAGAGGGTTTCTCCCCCAAAAAGTAAAAGAAAAAATTATTATTAGGCCTTCGTTATGTAATAAAATTTATAAAGCGAAATAGGGAGGGAAAGTAGTCTAGTTCTTTATACGCGCTCGCTCTCTCTCTGTCTCTCTCTCTCGCTTTCTCTCATTCTACAATGTTTATTAAAGTAAAGCATTTCGGCCAATGGGGTTTGTGTGGACAGCATAATGCCCAGTCGAATTTACTTTTCTCCAGCTAAATTTTAGCTGATCATCACAGCTGAGTAGACCCAGGTACATCCATAAAAGATAGAAAGAAAGGAATGCCCGAAGCTAGGCAGCTAGAAAGGAAGATTTGAATGCATGATGAGAGACAGACAGGAAGGAAGAAATACACACATGGAAGTTCGAAAGGACGAAAAAAATACATACCCGTATATACTCGCGTATAAGTCGCACTTTTTTTACAGAAAATTTCGACAAAAAGTAGGGGTGCGACTTATACAACCGACACTGTTTTTGAAATGTTTGAAAAACATCACTACTCTGTCATAAAGTTTCCTACATAACCCCTATAGTTGATTGGAGTTATGTAGAATTACTAGGATATGCCTTTATTTGATTATGTTTGCCTTAAGTACGATTAAAACAATTTTTTAAGGAAAGTTTCCAAAATAGGGTGAATATTTAGTAACTTTTATGTTTAAAAGCTATGCATTTTTGAGATATTAAAAGGCAGTGTAACCCGGGAAGTCGGGGTGCGACTTATGCGCGGGTCAATGACAACGTATTAGGAAAAAAATCTTAAACTAGGGGTGCGACTTATACACCGGTGCGACTTATACGCAAGTATATGGGTAAATGAAACTCGAAAGACAGAAAGAAATGCTTGAACAAGCTAGACCGGGAGAAACGCATGATGGAAGCTAGACCGGAAGAAAGGCATTATGGACGCTAGACCGGAAGAAAGGCATTATGGAAGCTAGACCGGAAGAAATGCATTATGGAAGCTAGACCGGGAGAAATGCATGAAGGAAGCTAGACCGGAGGAATCGCATGATGGAAGCTAGACCCGGAGAAATGCATGATGGAAGCTAGACCCGGAGAAATGCATGATGGAAGCTAGACCCGGAGAAATGCATGATGGAAGCTAGACCCGGGGAAATGCATGAAGCGAGCTAGACCGGAAGAAATGCACGAAGGAAGCTAGACCCGGAGAAATGCATGATGGAAGCTAGACCGGGAGAAATGCATTATGGAAGCTAGACCGGGAGAAATGCATGAAGGAAGCTAGACCGGAAGAAATGCATGAAGGAAGCTAGACCGGGAGAAATGCATTATGGAAGCTAGACCGGGAGAAATGCATTATGGAAGCTAGACCGGGAGAAATGCATGAAGGAAGCTAGACCGGGAGAAATGCATGAAGGAAGCTAGACCGGGAGAAATGCATTATGGAAGCTAGACCGGGAGAAATGCATTATGGAAGCTAGACCGGGAGAAATGCATGAAGGAAGCTAGACCGGGAGAAATGCATGAAGGAAACTAGACCGGGAGAAATGCATTATGGAAGCTAGACCGGGAGAAATGCATTATGGAAGCTAGACCGGAAGGAAGCAGAAAGTGTGTGTGTGGGGGGGGGGGGTCGCATTGCAACATGGTAACGAAAGTAAGTACATGAATTCTAAATATAGTACACAGATAGATCGATAAATAGATAGATAGATAAATAGATAGATAAATAGATAGATAGATAAATAGATAGCTTAGATAAATAGATGTATCGATAAATAGATAGATAGATAAATAGATAGATAGATAAATAGATAGATAGATAAATAGATAGCTTAGATAAATAGATATATAGATAAATAGATAGATAGATAAATAGATAGATAGATAAAAAGATAGATAGATAAATAGATCGATAGATAATTAGTTAGATACATTCATTATAGTAGAGTGGAAGTATATACAACTACCCTACCTATAGATTAAAGATCTCTGCTACTTACCAAATCCATTGCGGTACAGGTTCAATAACAACGGCTTTATCCACTAAAAGAAACGACGGAACAAATGTCACAACTGTATCCACAATAATCAAGATGCCACCATTTTCCTCATACTTATTATTTTAAGACCATAGAAGACCAAAGCTTGAAAATTGAAACATATCCTTC
Source organism: Anisus vortex (assembly GCA_949126835.1). Classification (NCBI taxonomy): domain Eukaryota; kingdom Metazoa; phylum Mollusca; class Gastropoda; family Planorbidae; genus Anisus; species Anisus vortex. The sequence goes on from OX421495.1 coordinate 52,659,410, forward strand.
AATTTAATCAAAAACTCCAATTTAAAAAAAATACAACATGTATCAACAATAACTTAGACCATTGAGTGAGACTCTTACACCATAACTATATACACAACATCGAACTAAACTGGCTATTGTTAACCGGTGCTATCTCAAGTACATTGTGGGCAACACACATGGCCATTGATAGGCAATCAGCTTGGGCCTATTGATAAGCCTTTAAAAAATATAATATATTAAGATATTAAAATGGTTTATCTCGTGTGTTTTTATTTATTTTTTTCGTTGTTTTTTTTTTTCGTTTTGGTTTTTGAAACATGGGTATGCACTGAACCGATAAGTAAAAAAGCTGAAAGGCAAATAATTAATGTTAGGCTTTCTAAAAAAAAAAGAGAACAATGGAATGAGAGTATGGAGAAGGGCTTATGGCCCTGTATGGTTGTTATTCAAACATAAATGCATGAGAAAAATACTTCGAATCTCCCACATAGAACTCAGGACTAATGCGTATGTGTGTAGACAGAATACACCCAATTGCAGGCCCTCAAGAAAAAAATAAAATTATGACAACAATTAAACGGTGCAAGCTGAGATGGTTCGGTCATGTGTTGCGGCATATTAACCTGCCAAAAAAAAAAAATCCTCCAAGGCACGTCGAAAAGGCCGTCAGGGGAGAGTCTGGTTCGGCAATGTAAAGTTTGGACAGGGATGCAGTTGACTCAACTAATGACAGTCGCTCAAGATAGGCAAAAGTGGAGAAAGTTGACAGCTGAGGTGTCCATTCGCTCCCCCCCCCCCCCAACGACCACAACGGTCAAGGGATTGATGATGATTATTATTATTATTATTAGATTGCGTCCAATTATCACTTGATATTCGGGCATGGAATGGGTTGCCCGAACAAACCAGGAAAACCAGTAACTTAACAACATTTAAAACATTAATAGAGATGCAAGGCTAGACAATGGAAGAGTGTAGGGCGCAATCATCTTTTTTTTAGAGAAGGAGCATCTGTAATGTATAAGATAAGATAAGACCATACTATATAAACTGAGATCAGAACACACTATGAACACACCAGACAGCAAGACCATCAGCACTGGATCACACTAAGCCACACACACCGAGTGCCCATGTGGAACTGGACTTCAAAATCTGGAGCACATCCTTCAGACGATTCTTCTAGAGAGAAGATTATTACGTCCACTGGGCCAAAAACTCCAGGATGGAGGGCTAGAACCCGAGCCGTTTTGTTGACAGGCCGGTGAACTAACCGCAGGACCAGCCGGCCTCACACAGCAGTAGGTCGACCTACTCCAGAGAAAAGCCCGATACTAGGTCTATAGCTTCAAAGGGTCATCAAGCTAAATAATATCTGAGAGTTAATCAGAGAGACAGGGCTTGGCAGTCTACGGGAAATATGGAACTGAGAAGAACACGAAAAAGTATGCATAAAGACAAAATAAACTATAACATAAAAGGCATAGGCACTACATAGACACCAAAAAATTGCAACTTATTGAATTGCGCCAAATAGACCTCGTGTATGATTAATGTTCCATGCAAACATTTGTATGTTATATCGATCCCAAAGTTTGACCAAATGTTTTTCAGTAATAAAATAACAGGCACGCACAATTTCAGCATATGATAAAAAGGACTCTAACGCAAGCACACGCCGTCCACAGTTGGAATATCATTAACCTCCAGTAAAAGATATACCTAATATTCTTTTCTAAAAAAAAAAAACAACATCAAAAAATAGCAACAAGAACAACGAAACAAATCAGATCGACCAGAATTTTTTTGGAAGAGAAGAGAAAAACATCAACAACACCACTCGTGAAATGTTCCAGATGTTTGGCATGACCGCTTGGAATTAATTTGTTCAACGAACTATAAAGCGACCCCCCCCCCCTCCTACACCCTACCTCACTCTCTCTCTCACACACACACAGCTACACAGCTGCTTTTTGACACATTTCCACTACATCATCGTATTATTATCTCAGTGCTAACTATGCGTGCCTTTTTTTTTCTTCACACACACACAAAAGTTGTTACAATATCACTCCTTGCTTGATGGCTATTGAGTGGCGCTGAACTGTTTCACAGCATAAGCCGATCGAATTCCAGTTGCTACGATAATTCAATGCAGCGACAAATACCGCTCGAACTCTCGTTCTTTTCTTTCATACCTTATCCTATACTTTAGACAATACTTTTTCACCTAGGACCTTTTAGAATAATAATGGATATTATAGGCTAAGCTTATAGCGCTTGTATCCATACTATAAAAATTTAGCATGCTCAGTGCGCTCTAGTGACAGTTGTATTGGTATGTAAGTCACTCATCCACTAGCCAAAGACAAAGGTCTCTAAGCTCTTTTAAAAGACTCTTGTATCAGATTCTCTCAGTGTCTGGGGGAAAGCTGTTCCATAATATAGTTCGTTGAACAAATTAATTCCAAGCGATCATGCTAAACAAAATATAGAAGGCGTCACAAATTCAAATAAGCGCTTTTTTTTTTGTGTACAGCCACACTGGTAATTTTAAGGGATGACTGTGATGAGGAGCGGGGAGCGCAGTTCCCTTGATTGCGCGTGCTTTGATATCAGTTCTTGAAGGTAGGAAGGAGCAGTGCCATTTATACATCCGTACGTTTGGGACATAGCTCTTTTAAAAAAGCTCTAAAATAAAGATTCGCCTTTTAACTTTTACCACTAATGTATTTTTAAAATTTCATTAATAAAGAAAAATGAAAAAAAAATAAAAATAATATTGTTGACATATTAAAACAATAAAAATTATTATTTAAAAAAGAAATAGCACAATGATATAATCGAATCTGATCAGTTTGCACGAAAAGCGTATAATTGGTTTACATTTACATCCGCGTTTTTCTGATAGGCAGAGAGCAAGTCTATTAGATGTAGCCGTTTAAACCAGAATCTTACGACCCATTTTTCGAGATTAATGACGTAAAGTCAAACAAAAAAAACCACAATAACAAAGTAAAAAACAACAACAACAACAAAATCAAAATACCGGTATATAATTTTAATTCTCCACGGAAGTGGAGCACATGGTGCTGAGGTAAGCGACTTTTGGATAACGGTATATGAATGACCGTTGAATTTCGGGTAATATCCACAATAATTGTATTGGAAGTGCTAACTGTGATAGCAGGGAGAGATATTTAATACAATAAGATCATCATCATTGTCTTATACAATTAACCCTTACAGTCCCGGGCGCGTGTATAGCGTAACTGAAGGCAGCATAGATAGAAGTAGGTCGGTACGGGAAGGGTTAAGATTCGACGAGTCACTTATGACTTATAAGTTTTAAAGACATTCCTTCTAGCAGATAGAAGATTATAACGGTCACTAGGCCAATAACTCCTACAGGACGGCAGGGATCGGTTAGCGGCAGGGATAGAACCTGCGACGTAGGCTATCGGAATGGTGTGCTTGTGGAGGTGCACATCTGAAATTCTGAGGTCACGTGCAAAATAAAAGTAAAAAAGGAAGTGCATTTGATTGTTTAAAGTCAAAGTTTAAATTCGACTGGCAACATAGCTCGCCAAGCAAGCAAGGAAAGGAAGAATAGTCGGCCAAATACCACCTGGAGGAGAATACTGGACAAAGAGCTGAAAGAAGCGGGAAATGCAGTGGCAAGAGATAAAGAGACTGTCTCCGGAAGGAGTGGATAAGCATTGTCGAGACCCTATGTCTGAGAACTCACATACCCTATGTCTAGATCAAGCTTAAATTCGATTGTTTGCACAAAGTTTTTATAGTTGAAGTGATCGCTAAAGCAAATACAGAGAAATGTAATGAGAGCTTACCTTGTATAAGACAAAGTGCCACGCCATTTCTTCCACCTGGGCGTTGTTCTCTCCAGTGGCGACGTCCCCGGGAGCGGCATCCTTTGCCGCCCCCGGCTCCTGTGAGCACGGCTGACCCTCGTCCGGAGGCACGGCCGGAGTAGGGGCTTCTTCCGCCGTAGGCCGCATGGTCCGGTCTGAGCGCAGAATGAGTTCCAGGACTTTGATCAGAACTCTTTCTCTTGAGGAAGCCAGGTTTTGATGTGAAGGTGGGTCTATACGTGAGAGAGAGAGGAGGAAGGGGACGGGACACGGTGCCAAACACACACACACACACTAACTCCTACACACGCACATTCTAAAACGCCTGATTGATCGACTCAAACACACACACACACACACACATGAGTTAACAAAATGGACAGCAGAATGAAATAGTAATTAACTCAGGGGGTTGGCGGGGCGAGGGGAGCAAATGTAATGTTGGGCGACAAAAACATGGGGCGCGTGTGTGTGGGAAGGGGCGCTGTAAGGAAGATAAAACACACTAAATTATCGAGAAACCCCATATCCCTCCGTTGGTCTTTATAACAATATAACAAGATTACAATGTATAGCAATATTACAATGTATAGCGATATTACAATGTATAGCAATATATAGCAATATATAACAAGGCATAACAATATATAACAATATGTAGCAATATATAACAATATATAGCAATATATAACAGTGTGTAACAATATAATATAACAATGTATAACAATATAGAGCAATATATAACAATATATAACAAGGCATACCAATATATAACAGTATATATCAATGTTTTACAATGTATAACAACATATAACTATAAATAGCAATGTATAACAATATATAGGCATTATATAACAATATAATAATGGGCTTGAAAGGGAGAGAACAATTATTCTCATTAAGTGAACACTATATAGGCTATCGAGGTGCTATAATTACAGAAGTTAATTATCGACACATCACTGATACACCAATCTGTTTACTTTTTTATATGGTTTGGTTGGGAGAGGGAGAAAGATGGTGGTTTATTGAATTTTTTTTGTCAAAATATTTATGCACATTTGTTTGGTTAAGTTTTTTGCTTTTTGCTGGAGCTGAATTTTTTGTTTTTACAGTAAAAAAAAAAAAAAAGATGTCTGTCACTCTGACCTAGATAATTTTCCTGAAAATGTAAATGGATGCGAGGTTTCATTTGATTTGTCAAACGGTGAAATATGCTTCTATGTGACATTTATATAGGTTGTGATGTTTTAGAACAAATATTGGGTTTCCTGTAAGATGTTTTTGGGACTGGGGAATGTTACGTAGTTGTTGAGAATTACTGAAGGTTGGGAATAGCTTCTGAACCCATGGGCAAGGTGTGGAAACCACCAATACGCTTGCATCAAGAGCACACTGGTGTGCTAACGCATAGGGAGGTCAGCTCCTGCTGCTCGTCCGAAGTCTTATTGTGCCGCCTCGGTGGGGAGGAATCAATATGCGCAGCAATCTCGCCTCAACCCCGCCCAGGTGACTGGATGACCATTACCTATAGACCTATAGTATGGAATTTGTGCTACCGGGCGACAGTGCAGGTATACGAGCGAGCCACCACGATAATGATTCTAGTGAAAATTCCGCAGTTGGGTAAAAGTAATGTAGTGTATGTGGCTGCCGAGACCATACCCTATGTTACAGCTGGCACTCGGACAAAACCTAGGAGTGCACCCCCCCCCTCCCCGTTCACTCCTGAACATAGTTGCAACCTGGACGTAAGAGCAGATAGACTCGTCCGGTTTTTTTTTTTGAGGCATTTATAGTAGAAGGTTGATAATCAATGAAAGTTTGGAATTACTCACCTGGCAGATCAATATTGATGGTATTATTGCCGTAAAGGTCAACCGTGAAAGAAATGGAGCGTGAAAAACGTGTGAATTCCGTGGAAAGGGGTGGGGGTTGAATGACTAGAAGAGTGCTCATGGATACCAAGTACCAGCAGGGTTTTCTGCAGGAGGAAAGTGCGGCGTCGGTGTTACCAAGTAGGCCATTCAACCAGCAACTGGCCATCACCAGCGTAATTAACGCGGTCTGATCGTGCAGGGACAACTCGAATAATAAGTAGTGACGTACATTTCATTCATTGGGTGCGGGGAGAGAACTCTTTGATCAAATTTCTGCCCGTGAGAATAGTGGATTGTGCTTACCACCCTTGAGAATAGTGGCGTGCCGTGGAGAAATCGCTTGGTTCGCTAGAGGTCAGAGGTGACGTACTCGGTTGGGTAATTCTGAAGGTGATGTTTCAGGAAAAGCCATGATCTATTGTCTCCCCTAATCTGCTACACAAATGTAAACAGCCATGGTAGTTACTCTGCCGCCATGGGAGTTACTCTGCCGCCATAGGCGTTTCCCGGGATCAGGTAGAGGATATACTAATGGGAGTTATAAATTTTCCTGCATGAACTTTAAGGGTAGGAAGAAAAACAAATAGTATGTTCTACCTATACATAATCTAAATGAGAAACGTACTATGTTTGAATAATATTAGTTCATGTTATTATAAAAATTGTACAGTAATTAGCTTATCAACTCATCAAAATTGGTTTATCGATGAAAATTTAGGTAAAATATGAATTGATGTTTATCAATGAAAGTTTACATAAAAAAGACTCAAAGTTTAGCGATGTTAATACCACTGACGTATTATACGGACAACCTCTAAGGTTTTTTTTTTTTGTGGATCACCGATATACATCAAAATTAAATATGTACGTTATCATTTTCTTCAAAACTTTTCGGAAATACCGTCATGAAAATAAACTGAACAAAATGGCTGTTGATCTTTCTCGATAGAATGCGTTCAATGACAAAAAAAGCCTATAGGTAGGCCTAAATATTAACTGAGTAAGTATCGTATTATTTATATATACTTATACATTTATTCTTTTATTCCCTTCATAACTCGTGTTATACTCATCCACGTAATAAATGCCATAAAGGCGTAATAATAATATGGCTGGTTTCAGTCGCTCACAAATGCCTTTTATATATATGTTTATAATTATGAATGTCAGTGTCATTAGCATACGCACCACTTGTCTATACATAAAAGTCTGCATTTTCCCCGACAAATTTAAGTGATTGAGCATTCCATGTATATAGGTATGTGTTTAGATAAGTTTTAACAAAATATAATTCGGCAATTTTTTTTTGTCTCCGCTGTGAGTCAAGAGACAGCCAATTAATGCAAATATATAGATCAGTGATGTAGACACAGTAAATTAAGTAACGTAGAATAAGTCTTACTGAGGCCTGAACTTTTCAAACAGAAGAGATCATGAACTTCCGATTCCGGTGCCAACAAAAAATGCTTTTGCTGGTGTTTGACATATGAGTTCAACCTCGACGGCAGTTCTAGTCTTTTAGAAATATTCTAAGGCTACACGGTTAGTTATGAGGAATCCGTTTTTAACTTCAAAAATGATTAGGCGATAATTAATACTCAAAGTGTTACTTGCGTTAAGTTAAATTTAGCTTAGTCAAGAGTTGCGTCCTTGGTTATTAAAAAAAGCACAATCCGTAGATACATAAAAACAAAAAACTAAAATTCTTTTGCATCAAGCAATAAGTTTGGGATTATAAATAAGTGATTCTTCACGTCTGACGTTCACAATCCATCGTTTTCTTTTGGCAACATCTTTTGGAAATGAAATAAAATTTAATCCTGAACACCTTTTATTATTCGTAGTACAACCAGTAACGCAGCACACGACATGTCTTTTTAAACAAATAAACGAATGGGACCGGAAATGTTGTACACTTTCAACGTTTATGCGTGGGAATTCATAAACTGGGTTTTAGTACAGACTCTGCTTTTCCATCAGTCAATGTTATAAGATCAAACATTTAAAAAAAAGAATAAATTATTTTTTTTCACTAACATAGATATAATTCTGATCAAAACTGTAATATGGTAATTAATTTAAATAAATTTTTCGCAGGTAACCTTTTTTTTTTTTTGCAATCTCCTGGCATATAGAAATGACAGATCAACCTGTAGTGGATACTATGTTTCTACACTTAGATTTAGTTGTTTTGTATTCAAACACAATTCACTGTAGAATCTCATGGAATGTGATAATGTAGACACGTAGAAAGATAACAATAAATCACAAATTCAATTCAATGTAATTATTATTGCCGGTATCCATAGAATAGAACTTTACAAAAATAATAATAAAATGCGAATTAATTTCCGGTAGTTAAACCTTGTTGCTATGAAACACGAAATGCTGGACACAAAAAAAAAAAGAACAATGGCGGACAGAAGACCTGTTTATGTTGTGGTGAGCTACTATACAATGGGGTGTTAAATTATTTAGTGAGATTGCACGCCAATCAGCGAGGCGTTGGCGAGGGCTGGGGTGGGGGTACTTACAGAGTAGGTGAATATAATATAATATATATATATTCTTATGTTTGGTGTTGGGGATAGTGTATGTGGGTAGATGGGCAGGGGGAGAGAGGGGTATAGATAAGGGTTATCGAGAGGTCATTGTCCACTGGTCAGTAGCATGGTGAAGAATTGGTTGAATGTTCCAAGAACAAGAGAGATAGAGAGAAAGAGAGAGAGAGAGAGAAAGAGAGAGAGAGAGAAAGAGAGAGAGGGAGACGAGGTCGTGATAAATTTTGGAAAGTGTTAGCTGAGAGGATGTCTTTTTTATTTTTATGTTATGTGAGTGAGAATGATTTGGAAATATAGAGAGAGAGGGGGAGAGAAACGGCAGTGAGAAATAGATGTCGATAGAGATAACGAAATAGAAAAATAGAGACAGAGAGAGGGAGAGAATGATATGTAGAAATAGACAAGGAGAGAGTAAATAGAATGGTAAGACGGGGAGTGAGAGAGATAGAGAAAAGAGAGAGAGAGAGAAAATGTGCCAGACAGGAAGAGACAAATTGTCACAATTTTGTTTATTTTCACTATTTTCACAATCTTGTTTTTTTTTCACTATTGTCACAATCTTGTTTATTTTCACTATTGTCACAATCTTGTTTGTATTCCCCTTCCTGAAAATTGATATAGTTTTTTTTTAATACTTTATTTTAGCCCCCCCCCCCCTCTACAACTATTTGTATGCTTTCTCCCTCCCTCTCTCTCTCTCTCTCTCTCTCTCTCTCTCTCTCTCTCTCTCTGAACTATATTTTCTTAAATTAAATAGCACAAACTGTGAAATCTGTGTAATGTGTATAACTATATAATATTATATAGCTCAGTGACATGTTGGCATAAAAGGGGAAATAATTTCAAATGTCTCTCTTATTTTAATGCAAATATGAAATCACTATTTAGATATTTTTTTAATTATGAAAATTACGAATAAAACTTCAATTTTTGTTTTAATTTATTACAAAATAATATAGCTATACATTTCCGGCAACTTAAATCTAAATTGTGGCATCTCTAGTCTCTAGTATAAATATTAAAAAACAGTAAACTCAAGGGGAATAATTCAGCCTTTTGTTTTAATATTTCGCCAATATTTATTTTATTCGATCAAATTTCAATCCTAATTTATACAAAGGCTATTATTGGTTATTAAGCACGTAATTAAAATAAACATTTCATTATTAAACGTTTATATGTAAATTAGTAAAAGTAATTTTATCTACGTATTTGTGTTCATGAGCAAGCCTTTACACTTTACACATTTAATGTCAACAAATCCGTAAATAACTATATTTATTGTACAGCCTCAAAGGCTCCAGGAATAGAAATATAGATCAGTGTAGAAATAGGACTGAAAAAATGAACACTATAGTTGTATGCTGAAAATTAAAACGGAATGAACGATAACTAAGACCAAGAGTGGTTCTTTATGACATGTTAGAAAACGTAGTACGCCTCACGTCAACCTTTTGCCTGCCCGCCACAGGCTTCCGTTGTCATAATGCCTGCCAGCCCTGGCTCATGTCGCCCTTATGAGTGCCCGGAACCCCCTAGCATAGCACTGTGTGGTCTAGCGAAAGAGCGCTAAGGTCTTTTATCACGAAGGTCTTTGGTTCAGTACCGTGATTTTCCTTCCGGGGTATAGAGTGTTGCTCTGATACACATTGACAAGTCTCAATGAGGCGTGAACTTTTGAACTGGGGTGATCGTGAACTTCCGGTTTTATTTTTAATCTAATAAACAAAAAAAGCATGCTTTTGCTGGTTATTGACAGTTGATTTCAACCTCGACGGCTAGTTCTAGTCTTTTAGAATTATACAAAGGATACAATATTTGTTATTAGGAATCCGTTTTTAACATCAAAAGTGAGTAGGCGATAATTAATACTCAAGTGTTAGTCGCGTGAGGTTAAATGTTTATTTGTTTACAAAATAAATTAGTAAAGAGTTGTATTTTCTTGGTTATTGAAAAACAAAATGCGTAAATTCATAAAAACGAATAACAAAAAATCTTTTGCAATAAGTTTGATATTATGAAAAGGGATTATTCCCTTCTGACATTCACAATACATTGTTTTCTTTTGTAAACATGTTTTGGAAATGAAAAAAATTTTAATCCCCAACAAATGTTCGTACAACCAGTAACCCAGCACACAGACATGTTTCAAATAAAATGATCGAATTCGACGGAAATGTTTTTTCTTGTGAACTTTTATGCATGCATACACGTTGAGACTTGTCCATACTTCCCTTGCAGGCAGTGGTTAAAGGCAGGGGTCGAAAACCTACGAAACGCGTGCTAAATTTGGCACGCTGAGCATTTTTTTCGTGTACGTGGAAAACCCCCAAATAAGCAATTCCATTTTTTTCTTACAAGAAATTGAGTACCAGAGCAGGACTTTGATCATGTTTCAAGCGCTGAATGAATTAGAAATCATACTTTAACACACTATTATTAAAAGGTTGCCAAACTCTAGATTGATTCGTGGGGCTGGTGAAGCAGCGTTCATCAGTTTATGTGGCCACGACATACTATTTGATTGTGTGGCCCGCACAAAGCCCATCCGCCGTTACTTTACTACAAATAGGGTCAGATACCCTTCACAGAAACTGGTGAACGCTGCATCACCGGCCCCGTGGATCAATTTTGTCCGACCGATTACTTTTTTTACCAGTCACTTCAACTAAAAGTTATGTACACATTAGAGCTGGGTAGACTCAAGAGACACGCTCCAGTCACCCCAACTAAAAGTTATGTACACATTAGAGCTGGGTAGACTCAAGGGACACCCTCCAGTCACCCCAACTAAAAGTTATGTACACATTAGAGCTAGGTAGACTCAAGGGACACCCTCCAGTCACCCCAACTAAAAGTTATGTACACATTAGAGCTGGGTAGACTCAAAGGACACCATCCAGTCACCCTAACTAAAAGTTATGTACACATTAGAGCTGGGTAGACTCAAGGGACACCATCCAGTCAGGGACCGTGCCTCATAAGTTTTGTTAAGTGCAATAAATAAATTGTATGTTAAGAATATATTATTGATATCTACACATATTATTGATATTGCCCATCTATCTATCAATATATCTCTCTATCTCTCTATATATCAATCAATCAATCTATCTATCGATATATCTATATATCAATCAATCAATATATCAATCAATCAATCTATCTATCAATCTATCTATCTATCTATCTATCTAAATCAATCAATCTATCAATATATATGTCTATATATATATATATATATATATATATATATATCGATCTATCTATCTATCTATCTATCTAAATAAATCTATCTATCTATCTAAATCAATCTATCTATCTATCTTTCTATCTATATATCTAAATCAATCTATATATCTACCTATCTATCTAAATCAATCTATCTATCTATCTATCTATCTTTCTATCTAAATCAATATATATATCTATCTATCAATCTATCTATCTAAATCAATCTATCTATCTATCTATCTTTCTATCTATCTATCTAAATCAATCTATCTATCTATCTATCTATCTAAATCAATCTATATATCTGTGATAATATTTTTCACTCAAGTGCGGGTGTCTTTGAAAACGTAATTTGTCCCGCACTCGGCAGTATTGCTTGGGTCACACAAGGCTTTTATATCATCACAATGGCTGTATCTAGTTGTATGGTGTGTCAGATTTTTACAAAACACAATAAAATGAATTCACTTGACAAGAAAGCTTTTCACAATAATCATATAAACGGTTTATTCATAGCACGTCATGTAATATATTTTATAGTTCTTATGTTGTGCAGAGTTTTAATGAAAAAAAGGAAAAGTCAATCTCGATGATATTATAATAATAAACACAGCATGAGAATAAACATAAGGTGAAATTTTATAGTTACTATCTAAACGATGACTGTCTTTCTAATACTAACACTATGGTGTTATCGTTCCAAAAGTTGGCCTAGGACTGACTGTGTTTTCCCCCAGCGGAGACGCTAGCCACAGCCTCCCTGTACAACAATTCAGCCGTGACAGGTGAACAGACCGTGTGCGTGTGTGTGAGAGAGAGGAGAGACAAAGAGGAGATATCCGATTTCTTGGCATTCCGTAGCAAACACTGCACTGTTCTGCCTACCCTACTTGGTCGCCTATTGAGAGTGAATAAGAAACTAAAATACAGTTTTAGCACTAAGGATGGGTTTAAGAGATCTTGACTCTGTATCATCACATAAGGCCCCCCTTAAGATGGTTTATCCAGGGGAAAACCATGTAAAATGCAGTCAAGACTATCAACCCAAACAGAAGTGCCTTATCCTAGTAGTTTTTATTTAATAGGCCTCTAAACAGTTTATATAATAGCTTATCAAACCTCTTTATTCTGAAGGTTGCCTTATAGGTTCATGTTCAAAAGGATGTCTGCTCAGAAAGTCGGGAAGAACGTTGGACTTCCCCTGAATATATTATACATGAAAGGAATAGGGTTGCAACAACAGAGACCATCTCATTAGTCTGGCATTTAGATTTTTGGAAGAAGACAGAAATGTCAACGGGCGATGATCAGTTTGAAGAATGAAATGCTTACCATATAAATAGGGTTGAAACTTCTCAATAGCCCAAACTATTGCTAAACATTCTAACTCGATAGTGGCGTAGTTAGCTTCGGCCTTAGTAAGTTTGCGGCTAGCGTAAGCGATCGGGCATAGGAGTGAAGGATCTTCAGAATCGGCCTGCAATAGAACCGCACCAAGGCCGGAACCGCTTGCATCGGTACGTAGCAGAAAAGTTTTGGAGAGATCTGGTAAATGAAGGATGGGTTTAGCAATGAGAGCTGCTTTGAGACTTTGAAACGCAGTTTCGCACTCATCATTCCAAATAACTCTCTCAGGTTGATCTTTCTTGGTCAGATTTGAAAGCGGGGCAGCAATGTGGTTAAAGTCCTTTATAAACTTTTGATAATAGCTGCACATTCCCAAAAATGAGCGAACATTTGTTTTTGTAAGTGGTTGTGGTGCCTGGCGCAGACGATCAATTTTTTCTTCGTCTGGCATGATATGATTGTGTTCAATCATGTGACCCAGAAATTTCAAGCGTGAAAATCCGATAAGACATTTGGATGGGCGGGCTGTAAGTCCAGTCTCGCGCAGCCTTCCTAAGAGTGTTGCTAAGATTCCCACATGTTCTTCCCAGGTTTCAGTTGCTATCAAAATGTCATCGATGAAATTTGATAACCCTGGCCTGAGGATGGGGGCGAGCAATTTCCTCATCATTCGGGTGAATACACACGAGGAGTTATTCAACCCAAAAGGAACCTTAAGGAATTCAAAATGCCCTTGAGGGGTGCTGAATGCAAGCATAGGTCTACACTCTGGATCTACTTCTATTTGATAGTAGCCACGACTAAGATCAAATTTGCTAAAGTAGTGGGCGTTGCTGATGTTTGAAAACAGGGTGGATGGATCAGGAAGTGGTTCCGCTTGGAATTCGGAAACGGCGTTGAGACGTCGAAAGTCTATACACATCCTGTGTGTTCCATCTGGTTTGCGTACGTGAACAATGGGTGCGTTATATGGTGACATTGATGCTGCAATCACTCCTGCTTTCAGTAGTTCACTTATTTCTTGCTCCACAACTTTTGCCTTAGCATGGGGTAGTGGATAGGGCTTGACATTGATGGGTGTCTTGTCTGTGAGTTTCATACTGAAGCGTTCTAGATTTGTTTTGCCTGGAATGTCTGTCAAAACATCAGAAAATTCTCTGAGCAACGTTGTTGTCTCGGAAATCTGTTCTTGGGATAGATCAGGACAGATTGAGACGTCATGGACAGTTTCTTTGGGCTGCAGTGGATATTCAGTAAGAACTTTAGGCTCTACCATGTCTTCAGCTATTGACACGGCCAATAGAGAAGGTGTCTCGTTTTCAGCAGCGCGTTCAATGTATCTCTTTAGTAAATTGACATGATACATTTTTTCTTTCTTGCCCACTTTGATCTTGTAATTTGTCGGAGACACTTTCTGTGTGACCACGTATGGTCCTTGCCAACACACTTGAAGTTTGTTGGTGTGACTTGGCAGTAACAACAGTAATCTTTCTCCAGCTTCTAGCACACGTTCTTTGGCGCGACGATTGTAATATCTCTCTTGCCGATTACGTGCCTTGATCAGGTTGTGGGTGGCAATCGACCTTACTGTATCCAAACGTTCACGACGGTCATGAACATATTGAGACACAGTCTTGGCTTCAACATCGACTACTTCCTTAGTCCAGTTTTGCCTTAAAATTTCTAAAGGTCCTCTTGGTTGAGACCCAAAGATGATCTGGTAAGGTGAGTAGCCTAGGCTTGCTTGCGGTACTTCACGGTAGGCAAAGAGTGCAGCAGCCAAATAAGTATCCCATTCCTCGGGCCGTCCATCAATGAGACGTTTTACCATGGAGATGAGCGTGTGATTGAAACGCTCGACTAGTCCATTTGCCTGAGGGTGGTATACAGATGTGCGAAGATGTTTTGCATTGAAAACTTGGTATACTTCACTCATCAGCTTTCCGGTGAATTGAGATCCGTTGTCGGTTAGAATCTCTTCCGGAAAGCCAATGCGCGTGAATGTGTTGAACAAAGCTTCCGCAACATGTTTGGTATCAATGCTGGGAAGGGCTATGGCTTCAGGCCATCTTGAAGCTTGGCACACGACACACAGTATGTATGCGTTGCGCTTCTTCGTGCGGGGTAATGGACCAAGAATGTCAACAGAAACGCGTTTGAACGGAGTTTCTATCAATGGTGTTTTACCCATGGGCACTGGAGGCACATGGCATTTTGGTGACATCTTTTGACATTGAGGGCAAGAAGAAACAAACCTCTTTATGTCAGACGTCATGCCAGGCCAATAATAATAGAACTTTATTCTATTCATTGTTGCGCTGTGACCTTGGTGAGCACTTAGCGAACTGGCGTGTCCAGTCTGGAGCACTTGCTGCCGAAAAGGGGTGGGAACTACGTTATCATTTTCTTCAAAACTTTTCGGAAATACCGTCATGAAAATAAACTGAACAAAATGGCTGTTGATCTTTCTCGATAGAATGCGTTCAATGACAAAAAAAGCCTATAGGTAGGCCTAAATATTAACTGAGTAAGTATCGTATTATTTATATATACTTATACATTTATTCTTTTATTCCCTTCATAACTCGTGTTATACTCATCCACGTAATAAATGCCATAAAGGCGTAATAATAATATGGCTGGTTTCAGTCGCTCACAAATGCCTTTTATATATATGTTTATAATTATGAATGTCAGTGTCATTAGCATACGCACCACTTGTCTATACATAAAAGTCTGCATTTTCCCCGACAAATTTAAGTGATTGAGCATTCCATGTATATAGGTATGTGTTTAGATAAGTTTTAACAAAATATAATTCGGCAATTTTTTTTTGTCTCCGCTGTGAGTCAAGAGACAGCCAATTAATGCAAATATATAGATCAGTGATGTAGACACAGTAAATTAAGTAACGTAGAATAAGTCTTACTGAGGCCTGAACTTTTCAAACAGAAGAGATCATGAACTTCCGATTCCGGTGCCAACAAAAAATGCTTTTGCTGGTGTTTGACATATGAGTTCAACCTCGACGGCAGTTCTAGTCTTTTAGAAATATTCTAAGGCTACACGGTTAGTTATGAGGAATCCGTTTTTAACTTCAAAAATGATTAGGCGATAATTAATACTCAAAGTGTTACTTGCGTTAAGTTAAATTTAGCTTAGTCAAGAGTTGCGTCCTTGGTTATTAAAAAAAGCACAATCCGTAGATACATAAAAACAAAAAACTAAAATTCTTTTGCATCAAGCAATAAGTTTGGGATTATAAATAAGTGATTCTTCACGTCTGACGTTCACAATCCATCGTTTTCTTTTGGCAACATCTTTTGGAAATGAAATAAAATTTAATCCTGAACACCTTTTATTATTCGTAGTACAACCAGTAACGCAGCACACGACATGTCTTTTTAAACAAATAAACGAATGGGACCGGAAATGTTGTACACTTTCAACGTTTATGCGTGGGAATTAATAAACTGGGTTTTAGTACAGACTCTGCTTTTCCATCAGTCAATGTTATAAGATCAAACATTTAAAAAAAAGAATAAATTATTTTTTTTCACTAACATAGATATAATTCTGATCAAAACTGTAATATGGTAATTAATTTAAATAAATTTTTCGCAGGTAACCTTTTTTTTTTTTTGCAATCTCCTGGCATATAGAAATGACAGATCAACCTGTAGTGGATACTATGTTTCTACACTTAGATTTAGTTGTTTTGTATTCAAACACAATTCACTGTAGAATCTCATGGAATGTGATAATGTAGACACGTAGAAAGATAACAATAAATCACAAATTCAATTCAATGTAATTATTATTGCCGGTATCCATAGAATAGAACTTTACAAAAATAATAATAAAATGCGAATTAATTTCCGGTAGTTAAACCTTGTTGCTATGAAACACGAAATGCTGGACACAAAAAAAAAAAGAACAATGGCGGACAGAAGACCTGTTTATGTTGTGGTGAGCTACTATACAATGGGGTGTTAAATTATTTAGTGAGATTGCACGCCAATCAGCGAGGCGTTGGCGAGGGCTGGGGTGGGGGTACTTACAGAGTAGGTGAATATAATATAATATATATATATTCTTATGTTTGGTGTTGGGGATAGTGTATGTGGGTAGATGGGCAGGGGGAGAGAGGGGTATAGATAAGGGTTATCGAGAGGTCATTGTCCACTGGTCAGTAGCATGGTGAAGAATTGGTTGAATGTTCCAAGAACAAGAGAGATAGAGAGAAAGAGAGAGAGAGAGAGAAAGAGAGAGAGAGAGAAAGAGAGAGAGGGAGACGAGGTCGTGATAAATTTTGGAAAGTGTTAGCTGAGAGGATGTCTTTTTTATTTTTATGTTATGTGAGTGAGAATGATTTGGAAATATAGAGAGAGAGGGGGAGAGAAACGGCAGTGAGAAATAGATGTCGATAGAGATAACGAAATAGAAAAATAGAGACAGAGAGAGGGAGAGAATGATATGTAGAAATAGACAAGGAGAGAGTAAATAGAATGGTAAGACGGGGAGTGAGAGAGATAGAGAAAAGAGAGAGAGAGAGAAAATGTGCCAGACAGGAAGAGACAAATTGTCACAATTTTGTTTATTTTCACTATTTTCACAATCTTGTTTTTTTTTCACTATTGTCACAATCTTGTTTATTTTCACTATTGTCACAATCTTGTTTGTATTCCCCTTCCTGAAAATTGATATAGTTTTTTTTTAATACTTTATTTTAGCCCCCCCCCCCCTCTACAACTATTTGTATGCTTTCTCCCTCCCTCTCTCTCTCTCTCTCTCTCTCTCTCTCTCTCTCTCTCTCTCTCTGAACTATATTTTCTTAAATTAAATAGCACAAACTGTGAAATCTGTGTAATGTGTATAACTATATAATATTATATAGCTCAGTGACATGTTGGCATAAAAGGGGAAATAATTTCAAATGTCTCTCTTATTTTAATGCAAATATGAAATCACTATTTAGATATTTTTTTAATTATGAAAATTACGAATAAAACTTCAATTTTTGTTTTAATTTATTACAAAATAATATAGCTATACATTTCCGGCAACTTAAATCTAAATTGTGGCATCTCTAGTCTCTAGTATAAATATTAAAAAACAGTAAACTCAAGGGGAATAATTCAGCCTTTTGTTTTAATATTTCGCCAATATTTATTTTATTCGATCAAATTTCAATCCTAATTTATACAAAGGCTATTATTGGTTATTAAGCACGTAATTAAAATAAACATTTCATTATTAAACGTTTATATGTAAATTAGTAAAAGTAATTTTATCTACGTATTTGTGTTCATGAGCAAGCCTTTACACTTTACACATTTAATGTCAACAAATCCGTAAATAACTATATTTATTGTACAGCCTCAAAGGCTCCAGGAATAGAAATATAGATCAGTGTAGAAATAGGACTGAAAAAATGAACACTATAGTTGTATGCTGAAAATTAAAACGGAATGAACGATAACTAAGACCAAGAGTGGTTCTTTATGACATGTTAGAAAACGTAGTACGCCTCACGTCAACCTTTTGCCTGCCCGCCACAGGCTTCCGTTGTCATAATGCCTGCCAGCCCTGGCTCATGTCGCCCTTATGAGTGCCCGGAACCCCCTAGCATAGCACTGTGTGGTCTAGCGAAAGAGCGCTAAGGTCTTTTATCACGAAGGTCTTTGGTTCAGTACCGTGATTTTCCTTCCGGGGTATAGAGTGTTGCTCTGATACACATTGACAAGTCTCAATGAGGCGTGAACTTTTGAACTGGGGTGATCGTGAACTTCCGGTTTTATTTTTAATCTAATAAACAAAAAAAGCATGCTTTTGCTGGTTATTGACAGTTGATTTCAACCTCGACGGCTAGTTCTAGTCTTTTAGAATTATACAAAGGATACAATATTTGTTATTAGGAATCCGTTTTTAACATCAAAAGTGAGTAGGCGATAATTAATACTCAAGTGTTAGTCGCGTGAGGTTAAATGTTTATTTGTTTACAAAATAAATTAGTAAAGAGTTGTATTTTCTTGGTTATTGAAAAACAAAATGCGTAAATTCATAAAAACGAATAACAAAAAATCTTTTGCAATAAGTTTGATATTATGAAAAGGGATTATTCCCTTCTGACATTCACAATACATTGTTTTCTTTTGTAAACATGTTTTGGAAATGAAAAAAATTTTAATCCCCAACAAATGTTCGTACAACCAGTAACCCAGCACACAGACATGTTTCAAATAAAATGATCGAATTCGACGGAAATGTTTTTTCTTGTGAACTTTTATGCATGCATACACGTTGAGACTTGTCCATACTTCCCTTGCAGGCAGTGGTTAAAGGCAGGGGTCGAAAACCTACGAAACGCGTGCTAAATTTGGCACGCTGAGCATTTTTTTCGTGTACGTGGAAAACCCCCAAATAAGCAATTCCATTTTTTTCTTACAAGAAATTGAGTACCAGAGCAGGACTTTGATCATGTTTCAAGCGCTGAATGAATTAGAAATCATACTTTAACACACTATTATTAAAAGGTTGCCAAACTCTAGATTGATTCGTGGGGCTGGTGAAGCAGCGTTCATCAGTTTATGTGGCCACGACATACTATTTGATTGTGTGGCCCGCACAAAGCCCATCCGCCGTTACTTTACTACAAATAGGGTCAGATACCCTTCACAGAAACTGGTGAACGCTGCATCACCGGCCCCGTGGATCAATTTTGTCCGACCGATTACTTTTTTTACCAGTCACTTCAACTAAAAGTTATGTACACATTAGAGCTGGGTAGACTCAAGAGACACGCTCCAGTCACCCCAACTAAAAGTTATGTACACATTAGAGCTGGGTAGACTCAAGGGACACCCTCCAGTCACCCCAACTAAAAGTTATGTACACATTAGAGCTAGGTAGACTCAAGGGACACCCTCCAGTCACCCCAACTAAAAGTTATGTACACATTAGAGCTGGGTAGACTCAAAGGACACCATCCAGTCACCCTAACTAAAAGTTATGTACACATTAGAGCTGGGTAGACTCAAGGGACACCATCCAGTCAGGGACCGTGCCTCATAAGTTTTGTTAAGTGCAATAAATAAATTGTATGTTAAGAATATATTATTGATATCTACACATATTATTGATATTGCCCATCTATCTATCAATATATCTCTCTATCTCTCTATATATCAATCAATCAATCTATCTATCGATATATCTATATATCAATCAATCAATATATCAATCAATCAATCTATCTATCAATCTATCTATCTATCTATCTATCTAAATCAATCAATCTATCAATATATATGTCTATATATATATATATATATATATATATATATATCGATCTATCTATCTATCTATCTATCTAAATAAATCTATCTATCTATCTAAATCAATCTATCTATCTATCTTTCTATCTATATATCTAAATCAATCTATATATCTACCTATCTATCTAAATCAATCTATCTATCTATCTATCTATCTTTCTATCTAAATCAATATATATATCTATCTATCAATCTATCTATCTAAATCAATCTATCTATCTATCTATCTTTCTATCTATCTATCTAAATCAATCTATCTATCTATCTATCTATCTATCTAAATCAATCTATATATCTGTGATAATATTTTTCACTCAAGTGCGGGTGTCTTTGAAAACGTAATTTGTCCCGCACTCGGCAGTATTGCTTGGGTCACACAAGGCTTTTATATCATCACAATGGCTGTATCTAGTTGTATGGTGTGTCAGATTTTTACAAAACACAATAAAATGAATTCACTTGACAAGAAAGCTTTTCACAATAATCATATAAACGGTTTATTCATAGCACGTCATGTAATATATTTTATAGTTCTTATGTTGTGCAGAGTTTTAATGAAAAAAAGGAAAAGTCAATCTCGATGATATTATAATAATAAACACAGCATGAGAATAAACATAAGGTGAAATTTTATAGTTACTATCTAAACGATGACTGTCTTTCTAATACCAACACTATGGTGTTATCGTTCCAAAAGTTGGCCTAGGACTGACTGTGTTTTCCCCCAGCGGAGACGCTAGCCACAGCCTCCCTGTACAACAATTCAGCCGTGACAGGTGAACAGACCGTGTGCGTGTGTGTGAGAGAGAGGAGAGACAAAGAGGAGATATCCGATTTCTTGGCATTCCGTAGCAAACACTGCACTGTTCTGCCTACCCTACTTGGTCGCCTATTGAGAGTGAATAAGAAACTAAAATACAGTTTTAGCACTAAGGATGGGTTTAAGAGATCTTGACTCTGTATCATCACATAAGGCCCCCCTTAAGATGGTTTATCCAGGGGAAAACCATGTAAAATGCAGTCAAGACTATCAACCCAAACAGAAGTGCCTTATCCTAGTAGTTTTTATTTAATAGGCCTCTAAACAGTTTATATAATAGCTTATCAAACCTCTTTATTCTGAAGGTTGCCTTATAGGTTCATGTTCAAAAGGATGTCTGCTCAGAAAGTCGGGAAGAACGTTGGACTTCCCCTGAATATATTATACATGAAAGGAATAGGGTTGCAACAACAGAGACCATCTCATTAGTCTGGCATTTAGATTTTTGGAAGAAGACAGAAATGTCAACGGGCGATGATCAGTTTGAAGAATGAAATGCTTACCATATAAATAGGGTTGAAACTTCTCAATAGCCCAAACTATTGCTAAACATTCTAACTCGATAGTGGCGTAGTTAGCTTCGGCCTTAGTAAGTTTGCGGCTAGCGTAAGCGATCGGGCATAGGAGTGAAGGATCTTCAGAATCGGCCTGCAATAGAACCGCACCAAGGCCGGAACCGCTTGCATCGGTACGTAGCAGAAAAGTTTTGGAGAGATCTGGTAAATGAAGGATGGGTTTAGCAATGAGAGCTGCTTTGAGACTTTGAAACGCAGTTTCGCACTCATCATTCCAAATAACTCTCTCAGGTTGATCTTTCTTGGTCAGATTTGAAAGCGGGGCAGCAATGTGGTTAAAGTCCTTTATAAACTTTTGATAATAGCTGCACATTCCCAAAGATGAGCGAACATTTATTTTTGTAAGTGGTTGTGGTGCCTGGCGCAGACGATCAATTTTTTCTTCGTCTGGCATGATATGATTGTGTTCAATCATGTGACCCAGAAATTTCAAGCGTGAAAATCCGATAAGACATTTGGATGGGCGGGCTGTAAGTCCAGTCTCGCGCAGCCTTCCTAAGAGTGTTGCTAAGATTCCCACATGTTCTTCCCAGGTTTCAGTTGCTATCAAAATGTCATCGATGAAATTTGATAACCCTGGCCTGAGGATGGGGGCGAGCAATTTCCTCATCATTCGGGTGAATACACACGAGGAGTTATTCAACCCAAAAGGAACCTTAAGGAATTCAAAATGCCCTTGAGGGGTGCTGAATGCAAGCATAGGTCTACACTCTGGATCTACTTCTATTTGATAGTAGCCACGACTAAGATCAAATTTGCTAAAGTAGTGGGCGTTGCTGATGTTTGAAAACAGGGTGGATGGATCAGGAAGTGGTTCCGCTTGGAATTCGGAAACGGCGTTGAGACGTCGAAAGTCTATACACATCCTGTGTGTTCCATCTGGTTTGCGTACGTGAACAATGGGTGCGTTATATGGTGACATTGATGCTGCAATCACTCCTGCTTTCAGTAGTTCACTTATTTCTTGCTCCACAACTTTTGCCTTAGCATGGGGTAGTGGATAGGGCTTGACATTGATGGGTGTCTTGTCTGTGAGTTTCATACTGAAGCGTTCTAGATTTGTTTTGCCTGGAATGTCTGTCAAAACATCAGAAAATTCTCTGAGCAACGTTGTTGTCTCGGAAATCTGTTCTTGGGATAGATCAGGACAGATTGAGACGTCATGGACAGTTTCTTTGGGCTGCAGTGGATATTCAGTAAGAACTTTAGGCTCTACCATGTCTTCAGCTATTGACACGGCCAATAGAGAAGGTGTCTCGTTTTCAGCAGCGCGTTCAATGTATCTCTTTAGTAAATTGACATGATAAATTTTTTCTTTCTTGCCCACTTTGATCTTGTAATTTGTCGGAGACACTTTCTGTGTGACCACGTATGGTCCTTGCCAACACACTTGAAGTTTGTTGGTGTGACTTGGCAGTAACAACAGTAATCTTTCTCCAGCTTCTAGCACACGTTCTTTGGCGCGACGATTGTAATATCTCTCTTGCCGATTACGTGCCTTGATCAGGTTGTGGGTGGCAATCGACCTTACTGTATCCAAACGTTCACGACGGTCATGAACATATTGAGACACAGTCTTGGCTTCAACATCGACTACTTCCTTAGTCCAGTTTTGCCTTAAAATTTCTAAAGGTCCTCTTGGTTGAGACCCAAAGATGATCTGGTAAGGTGAGTAGCCTAGGCTTGCTTGCGGTACTTCACGGTAGGCAAAGAGTGCAGCAGCCAAATAAGTATCCCATTCCTCGGGCCGTCCATCAATGAGACGTTTTACCATGGAGATGAGCGTGTGATTGAAACGCTCGACTAGTCCATTTGCCTGAGGGTGGTATACAGATGTGCGAAGATGTTTTGCATTGAAAACTTGGTATACTTCACTCATCAGCTTTCCGGTGAATTGAGATCCGTTGTCGGTTAGAATCTCTTCCGGAAAGCCAATGCGCGTGAATGTGTTGAACAAAGCTTCCGCAACATGTTTGGTATCAATGCTGGGAAGGGCTATGGCTTCAGGCCATCTTGAAGCTTGGCACACGACACACAGTATGTATGCGTTGCGCTTCTTCGTGCGGGGTAATGGACCAAGAATGTCAACAGAAACGCGTTTGAACGGAGTTTCTATCAATGGTGTTTTACCCATGGGCACTGGAGGCACATGGCATTTTGGTGACATCTTTTGACATTGAGGGCAAGAAGAAACAAACCTCTTTATGTCAGACGTCATGCCAGGCCAATAATAATAGAACTTTATTCTATTCATTGTTGCGCTGTGACCTTGGTGAGCACTTAGCGAACTGGCGTGTCCAGTCTGGAGCACTTGCTGCCGAAAAGGGGTGGGAACTATCAGTTGACTCCGACCGCGATCAAGACCGTTTAGTCGTTGATACAAAAGGTCAGATTTGAGGTAATATTTGAACTTACCGGTTTTCTGATCGTCCTCATTGACAAGGTCAAAGAGTTTTGCTAATGTGGAATCGTTTCATTGGGCTTCTTGCATTTCCCGTGGTAGTGGATTATGCTCATCCTCTGAAACGTCTTGTTCTGCCTGTGAACGAGTGATCACAGGTGCAGTCACAATAGGTTCTCTAGGATTTCCCAAGAACACGAAACGACAGCCAAGAATGAGATCGTAAATGGGTGATTCCATTACGGCTGCTTTTATGGTACCGTGGACATAACGAGATTTCACTTTGATGTGAGCTATGGGTAAAGTCATGGCTGGAGATTCTAGATTGACCCCCTTTAGGGTGACTAACTCATTTGTTATGTCTACAGAGTCAACTAGTGAGCTTTTAACAATGGCGTCGTATGAACAACCAGTATCATACAAACACTGCGCTGGCTTGCCATTCACTAGTACCGTTTCGCTAACGGGAGGGAAAACTATCTCTTCTTGATCCTTATCAAGACATTGGTCCCCAACCGCTGCTGTTTCTACCTGTTCAGATGAATCAGATACAGCAGAGATTGACTGTTTTGGGTCATGCCTCAATTTAGACCGGCAGTCTTTTGTGTTGTGAGTAGTTGACTTGTGTACGTCACACCACGTTTTGTTTTTTGGGTTGAGCGGTTTGCCTGTCTGGATGTGTTTACCAGACTGATTTGCCGTGTTATGCGCAAGTGTGTGAGGATTCGAAGCAGTTGCCCCTTTCGGGACAAGGTCATCTGCCACTGAGGCAGGATCTTCCAAGCGTGACTTGGGTATGGTACGTTGCTTCTCCTCGTTACGAGCGCACGTGTATCGGTCTGCAAGTCTTATGATCTCAGCTGGCGTTGTTCCACCATTTTCATCAATAAAAATGCGAAGCTCAGCCGTCATGCATAGCTTTAATTGCTCAACCAGTATTAAGTCAGTTAGGCCTTGGAAGGTTTCTGGAAATTTGCTAAGTGTTAGCCATTTTGTAAGATAAGAAGACAGACGTTCAGATAGATGTGAATATGTTTCTGCTCTTTCAAGACGAGAGTTTCTAAACCTTTTATGATAAGATTGAGCTGTGAGGTCATATTGTACTAAGAGTGCATTTTTGAGTGCATTGTAGTCCAGGGCAGAAGTGGAGGGTAGCTTTGCATATACTTCATATGCTTTTCCTTTCAAAGCATGTGAAAGCTTTATGCTCCACTTGTCCTCTGGTAACTGGTACATTTCAGCCAATTTTTCGAATCTATTAAAAAATATCTCAACCGACTCCATCTTATCATTAAAAGGATCAAGAGGGAAAAGTAAAGAAGGATGGGCATTGCCATTGATGTTTGGATCAATGCTGCCAGAGATAGGGCCGTAAGATCGTGTTTCGCATTGTGCTCTTATGAGAGCATCGTGATTTGCTTCCTTTTGGGCCTCTATTTCTTTTAATTTTATTTCCTTATCCATCTCTTTTAGCCTTAGTTCCTTTTCTATTTCTAATTCTTTTAATCTAAACTCATTTTGTTCTTTTTGGGCCTTACTGATTTTTTCCGTTTCTACATTTATATACTCTACAAGTTCAAGCCCTAGAAAGCCTAATGATTCCCCAAAGTTTTTTAATTCTGACTTTAGCTTAACTATTTCAGCCATATTTAATTAATTTTATCTACTAATAATTTATGTCACTCTCAATATCGACCTCCTAAGGTAAGACAAAACAAAAAAATGTCTACTCACCAGAATGTCAACAAGAAATAAGACACAAGTAGGCCTAGATCTAAAGCTAATGAAAATATTTAAATTAACACAGTTATATAACTAGAGTCAATAAAAATGTTCAACTTCTTCTTTCTTCTGAAGAGTAGAATATAAAACACAAAATTACTAAACTGGAGTCATTGAAATTGTTCAATTAGTCTATAAGATTGTTCAGTTTCTTTTGCTGTTTCTCCTCTAAAGTGTATGCTGTTGTCGATTCTCACGGTGCTGTCTAGCTCACTGTAAGACGTTTTGAAGCTTGATCTGCTGTTGCTGTCTATTACGTCTTCTTTGCTGTTCTGTCTGTGTTGAGAAGTACAGGCGTATCAGTGTCTGCTGGTTGCTGACGGTCTCGTAGATGCAGAAACAAAAGTGACGTTTGTTGAAGCACGTCTTCTTTGCTGTTCTGTCTGTGTTGAGAAGTACAGGCGTATCAGTGTCTGATGGTTGCTGACGGTCTCGTAGATGCAGAAACAAAATGACGTTTGTTGAAGCTGCAGATGCCGCTTTTGCGTTTAAGGCTATTTAGCTGATATGCTGTTTTAGCCCTATGCGTTGTTGTCGTTACGTGTGGCTGTTATTGGCGAGCCCCCTCTGTTGTGAGTATCTTATTGTGGTTGTTTGTTGCTCGGGTTCATACCGGACGAGGTCCTCAATATTGTGATAATATTTTTCACTCAAGTGCGGGTGTCTTTGAAAACGTAATTTGTCCCGCACTCGGCAGTATTGCTTGGGTCACACAAGGCTTTTATATCATCACAATGGCTGTATCTAGTTGTATGGTGTGTCAGATTTTTACACAACACAATAAAATGAATTCACTTGACAAGAAAGCTTTTCACAATAATCATATAAACGGTTTATTCATAGCACGTCATGTAATATATTTTATAGTTCTTATGTTGTGCAGAGTTTTAATGAAAAAAAGGAAAAGTCAATCTCGATGATATTATAATAATAAACACAGCATGAGAATAAACATAAGGTGAAATTTTATAGTTACTATCTAAACGATGACTGTCTTTCTAATACTAACACTATGGTGTTATCGTTCCAAAAGTTGGCCTAGGACTGACTGTGTTTTCCCCCAGCGGAGACGCTAGCCACAGCCTCCCTGTACAACAATTCAGCCGTGACAGGTGAACAGACCGTGTTCGTGTGTGTGAGAGAGAGGAGAGACAAAGAGGAGATATCCGTTTTTTTGGCATTCCGTAGCAAACACTGCACTGTTCTGCCTACCCTACTTGGTCGCCTATTGAGAGTGAATAAGAAACTAAAATACAGTTTTAGCACTAAGGATGGGTTTAAGAGATCTTGACTCTGTATCATCACAATATCTATCTATCTAAATCAATCTATCTATCTATCTATCTAAATCAATCTATCTATCTATCTATCAATCTATCTATCTATCAATCTATATATCTATCTATCTATCAATCTATCTTTCTATCTATCTATCTAAATCAATCCATCTATCTATCAATAAATCAATCTATCTATCTATCTATTAATCTATCTAGCTATCTATCAATATATTAATCAATCAATCAATCAATCAATCTATCTATCTATTAATCTATCTATATATCTATCTAAATCAATCTATCTATCTATCTAAATCAATCTATCTATCTATCTATCTAAATCAATCTATCTATCTATCTAAATAAATCTATCTATCTATCTAAATCAATCTATCTATCTATCTTTTTAAAGTAGGATGTGTGTATATGTGTGTAGATTCCTCTTCCCGTTGGTTAATTAAAAGACACGTGACTTTATTGCTTCATATTATTTCACTTTTGCGATCTCGCTTTCTTCATGTGTCCTCCCTATCTGTGTGGTTATCGTCAGGAACGGCCATGTAGGAGACTGATGGTTATAGGTAACTTTTTTCTACTTTTTCTGTAATAGGCCTAGCATATATAGGCTGGCTTACTTTTTTACATTTCCATTAATATTACTTCTTGTAAAGATTGTAAAGAATTTCAGGACTTAAAGCTTTCCTGAATTGTTTTCAGTTAAAATCTAATAATTATATTTTAGACATGCGGGTGATGGGTGTACCAGCCAGGAATAGTCCTAACTTTTTAAATAAAAAGACTTGCCTTTTTTTAACCCGAATATAATAATTTTTTTTTTAAATTACTTTCTCAAATGTTTTCAGTAAATAGTTAATAATTAGATTTTTTTTATAATTATTTGAGCGTTCTGTTCATTGTATTTTATAAATTTCTTATCTGTAGCTATAATATGTATTTTTACCCCGGGCAACGACGGGCAATTTAGCTTGTTTAAAAATACTATGTAGGTTAGCCAGGCTTTCAGCCTCTACCAAACAATCATTTATCACGTGATGCATTCTGCATTCAGCCTACCAACTAGAAAATACATGTATCCGGATATTTATTGGCTGGCATTGTCAGCTACTACACCCTTGGTGCACTCGCATATTCATGAGCTGATCACCTCGACCCCGCCCTCCTATAGACTTTCTGGAACACCATTTCACATTTCTGCTGACTGGGACCACGGGTGTTTGATTCTGAGTGTCTAATACAGGGGATAGGGTTATCACTTCATTACATCCATTTATCATGATACCTTAACTATAATATATATACCTTCTTCTCTCTCTCTCTTTCTCTCACTCTCTCACACACACTTTGTCTCTCTACCTATCTGCCTACATATAATATATTAATATAGGCCTATATATAATTATATTATATAGCTGTAAAAGCTTATATAATATCTCTCTTTGTATATATATATATATATATCTAACAATCTATATCTATTCTATATATCCAAATATACATTTATCTAGCTCTATCTTTCTCTCACTCTCTCTCTCTGTGTCCATATCCCCCCTCTCTTTTAGTCACACGATCTCTCTATCAATCAATCTATCTATATATGTATATCCAAATCTACACCTCTCCACTCTATGTCTCTCTCTCTCTCTCTCTAGCTATCTATCCATCAATTTATCTTCCTATATATCCAAGTCTACTTCTATCTAGTTCACTCAATTGTTTATCTCTCTGTGTATCTCCCTCTCCCCTTCTCCTATTTAGTCACTATCTATCTATTTATCTATTTCTAACTATTAATGGGAATTCTGGATTCGGATTATTTGAAACACTAGCACCTCCCCGTGGAGAGTTCTGCTTGTACACCATGGATTCAAAATAATGTTTGATCGTCAAATTATAATAATGTAGTCGATGAGTAACAATTAGACTGTGGAACTCACTGAACCAAGCCTCCACCACTGCCCCCTCTGTGCCGGCTTTCAAATCATCACTGAAGGGTTGGACTAGACAAGAAACAATGAAAGTACGTCGTCAGTTTATACTTCTTGTTTGTGTGTTATAAAATACTATAATTAGTAACGCATTCTTTTGATTCCAGCGCATGCGCAGTCAAATTACCTTTAAATTGTGGAGTTTCTCATCGGGTCTAACGGGGTCTCCATGGTGCATTGAATAAGAAGAAGACTTAACTAAAATGTTTATCTTTTTGAAAATATCTGGCCTACGTGTTCACGTCAATTTGACGAATAATTTACCGCCCATGTCCAATACCTGTAGGCATACATCAAAAAGATGTTTTTTCTTGCATGCCTGCCACCAGATGTCAGCACCAATTATTGATGGCACGCGCATCGTGTCACGGCAAAGTGTGCCACAGTCCTATTAACCTGCCACTAGCGTGCCGTGTTAGGCAAATCTGTCTGACAGTTAACCGGAAGCAGGGCCAGGTTTTTCGCTTGTCATTGGCGCGAACGCTGTCACACACGCAAAAAAAGGTAGAAAGAAACGAGAATGTCATATCATCATATCATCATATCGATGTTATCACATTTTCCACTAAATCATTTCAAGTCAGTGTTAAAAAGTCAAAGCTTCAAACAAATTTACCTAGTAGTAAAGTAAAGTATCCCGTCGAGCCAAAATGATCCACAATAGGGTATTGTGTGGCCAGCACAATCCAAGGCAACTTTACTTTACCCCAGCTCATGTCAGGTACCTGTCAGAGCTGGGTGGACTCGGAGACACCCTCCAGTCCCGGGAACAAATCCTAGCCTTCACCTGAATTTGAACATAGGACCTTCAGTACGCCAGTCGAACGTGCTGTCACTATACCACTTTACCTAGTAGTAGGTACTTAGAATTTAATTTTATGTTCGCGTGACATTTGTAAAAGAAAATTCTTCTATACGAAGTCTAGAGATTTGTTTGGTTTTACCAGGATTCGAACCCAGGACCTTCGCTTCTGCTCGGCCACCGTGCCCACAACAACCTTGACCCAATTAACTTTATCACTTTGAAAAGAGTGATGTAAGTACTTTAGAAAACTATATATTATAGGCAAGCCCGGACTTAGAGACCTAGGGCTTTAGGCACTTGACATTTGCCCCCCCCCCCTCCCAAATCTCGAAGCTTTTTTTGGAAATTTAGCAAATTAAATGCCTAGTACAGAACATATAATTTTTTATCGACTATAATGACTTTAATAAACACCAGAAGAATACAGTCTATGTTACTATAGCTACGTTATTCTATAAAACGTATAGAATCATACGACGAACTGTCTTCTGTGCAAAAGAACGGATGACGTCATCATAGTCAATCGACTGCATTACAGAGTGAATTGAGCCTGTTCTCTCCTATGATAGATATTAAGTAATTCTTTACTCTCTTTAGCGCTGAAAACGACCGTTCCTAGGCTGGCTGAGCCCCTAGCCAAGACCACCGTAAGTATTTACGATGGTCTTGCCCTAGCTCGGATACCTTGTAGGCCTAGGCAGAAATCCGGCACTGATTTTGGGACGTTATATTGCTTCAAGTTCAATGGAAGGGACATAACTCACTCTATTTTTAACAGCAATTTCAGAACAAGCAGACGAAACTTGCCTACCTCAACAATATGTAAAAATAAACTATAAAGTGATTTGAGGAAGGTGATGGCAGTCTTATATGGCCGGGACCATGCGATTTGTCCTTTTAAATAAGACTCTTATTAGGCCTATAGGGATACGTCACCTAAAAAGCAAACTTATATAATTAGGCTATAGTAATATCAAGTTTAAGATAAATAATACGCTAATATTGTGGATTTATTAATTTTATCCTCATTGAAATGAGCATCTGTAAATTAAAAAAAAAATTAAGTGATAAAGAGTTTACATGAATAATATTTTTAAAAGCTAGGAAATCGATATTAGATAAATAGTCAATAGAATTATTAAATACAGAGAAAGAGGTCTTCGTTAGTCTCAAATTCTTTGTTCATTCTCAACTATTAACTATAATTATTTCTAGTATTTTCTTGTACAACTAGACCTACATAATATGTCAGTAAACATTACCCTCTACAGTAGTCTACAGAATATATAGGTCTACTGTCGAAATATTATATTATTTTGTTAAATTTGGCTTTTTTTTTACTGTTTGATTTCTCTTGAAATATAGGCTAAACTATTTGCATTAGCCATTATTTTTAATGTTATTTTGGCCCGTTGCCGAAAAGAACAAAAATGTAGCCCACTACTGCGCTTGCGCAAGTGAATGAAGCATTTTTGACCACGGTGGACCTCTTCAAGCCAAATATAAATACATATTAAGTTGGATATTACTTCCACCTAAATTTTTACAAAATCGTTTTCGCTTTTTATTTCTATCATTGCGTATTATTTAGAATATTTTTCAAGAATGAGTAATACAAACTAACAAAAGAAAACATTTTTTCAAAACTTTAATAATTTGGCATTAAAATTTTCAGTTGGTCGCTCAGTGTAATTTATGTGGCAACCCTGCCTGATTTCCGCATCACGCTCGTCCTTTTTGTGTGGCCGTCTTCATTGGGTCAATTTGTGTGCAAAATTTACATGAAATTTTAGGAAAATCCTGGATAAGGTACACAAATATATAACATTTTATTTCAACAGTCGCTGATAAAATATGAGATGTGTTTAAATAATTTGTTAGTTAAATAACGTTTTGTTATTTGTTAAAAATTATTTACACGCAATGTAGTTTTATCGAATTTTTACAACGGAAGGGCACCTACTTGGCGCTTTTTGGCAGGCCATTTTGCTAGACCACCGCCCATTATCAAAAGTGAAACAAACCAGGTCCTTATTGCCACCTGCAACTTAAGCCAAAGTGACAATAATAGGAGACTTGTAAAGTAAAAAACAACGTTTATTATGTATGTTGTTAAAAGCATCGTACTGTTTAGAACTAAAGGTTACAACGTTGTTTGGGGTAACCGTGGTGTTGTCGTAACTGTAACTGCATATTAAATAATATTATTTTAATGCCTGTTGAAATAATTATACTAGGTCTATAAATATACTAGATCTAAATATAAATATACTGTCAACAATGTAAATGTCGTCAATGTCAATCAGTCGAAACCAAAACATGATTCATGAAATATAAATAATGAAATCACTACAGAATGTCACTATTGACTCTTGGTCTTGGTTAAGTTGCAATGAATTGCAATGATAGGTACTAGGGCTGACATTAAATTATTCTGATCTCTATGATACTAATACTACTACTACTACTAGTAATAGTTAATACATAGGCTTAATTATTATAATGTTATTTTGTTAGAATGTAGCCTCAGTGTTACTGTTAGTAAGCTAAATTATAGTTAAATTAGTTTTCTTTTCAAAATATAAAAAGACACCTGACAACAAAAAAAAATCACAATTTCAATTTGTCAGTTCAAAAAGATTTTTTTAAATATTCTAGCTATTCTATTCTTTTATATATTTTATTTAACCTCCTTTTTTATTTAAGAACCTACCATTCTTTAGACTGCCATGTCCTAGTATTTGTTTGTTGGGATTTTATGGAATTAAAAAATTGTATTGATTGATATAATATATTGTCTAAGACTTTCAAGATATTTTGTTATTAATCATTCTTCAACAATTCTTATTACGGTACTTGCTATAAATTTAAATAATCATATATGTCATACATAACAAATATTCTTGAAGAGTCAACACATTTTTAATCATAGTAAAAACTTAATTCTTTCAGTTAGTTATGGTGAGGTAGTCCTAGTCTATTAGACATGTCACATATCTATAACTACAAGTCCTATACTATTTATATGAGATAAAATAAAATTTTTAAGGTTTGTCATTCATACGGACTTGTCTTTAAATCAAGGTAAAGAATTTTACCCAGGACTGGACAGTGTCCATGAATTACCCGGCACTGATGGGCATAAATTGTTTAGCCGTTAGGGGAACAGTACTGAAGACAAGGCATTTTGCTGACCTTAAATTCCCCTTGTATTCCAAGGTTGCGGAAGCTGTTGATTACAATTACTTTACAGATTCACTAGCTATATGGACCAGCAAGATCTTAAAGTGAAATAAACCAAATTGGAAAATATACCAATCAAAGGTTTTGCATGCCCTGTCTTTTAGTTATTTTTGTATATATTAGTAATAAAAATAATTTTAAAACTAATATTGAAAATTAATCTCTATTCTAGGTATTTTCTTCAACTAGCAATTAAATTTGAATACATGGAATCTAAGCTTGTTCATTAGTTGTGCCCTAGGAAAAAAAGCCAATCAACATGAATCCAACAACAAACAGCATAACCATTTGTCTGCCTCCATCGCTGAGTCTGTCTGAGATCAATGCAGATAACCTGAGAAACATGGTGGAGGCAGCCTGCCAAGGATCTCATGAAGGCTTCAACCAGAACGGAGAGATCATCCTCTATGTGAAGGAGCAGGATATGGACATGGACCATCAGTTTATCTATGAGCCTTCAGCCCAGGCTTTGTTCCAGGAGAAGATGGAGCAGGGAATGCTGGAAGATCCAATGAGCGACGCAGCTCTTATCCAACTCCAAGAGAGTGGCTTGTTGTCTCAAGAAGGTATTATGTTACCAGTGCAGGACGCCTTGGCAGAAAGCGAGACCGGCTTGATGCCAGGTCATGAATCAAGCTTGATTTCTTTGCCAACCCAGCAACTGCCGCTCACTCCGCCTCCCCCTCCTCCCCCTCTTATTGAAAAAAGATTTGTGATGCCGTCATTCCAGAAACAATCTGTACCTGAAATTAAACCCAATGAGGCAAAAGCTACCTCGGACTCTGAACAGGAAATGAAATTAGAAATTAAAGAGGAGGTAGAAAAGGTGGAAGAAAAGGGCTCAGTCAAATTTGACTATGAGAAGCTAAAAAAGCAGAAGCTAACTGGGCCCCAAGGATCTAAGATTTTCGGATGCAACGTCTGTTCATATAGATCCGCCACCAGGACACTGTTGCGTCAGCACATGATTATCCACGCGGATAAAAAGTTCCAGTGCAAAGAGTGCAAGTACAGGTGTCACACGGCCAGCCACCTGAAGCGTCACATGTTTACTCATTCAGAAAGTAAGCCAATCCTGTGCTCACAGTGCGGCTATTCTTGCACTCAGAACTTCCAAATGAAGGCCCACCTTATACAGCATGAGACGGACACTCCTTTTGTCTGCAAAATTTGCAACGCTGTTTATAAAAAGGAGGAGAGTCTAAAAGTACACATGCTTGGCCATGAGAATGTGGCAAAGTTTCGTTGTACTCAGTGTAATTACGCAGGGAATAGATATGGAGATTTCAAGAGACACGTTTTAACACACTCCACAGAGAAGCCTTTGAAATGTACCATCTGTAGCTACACTTGTATTCGCCAGTGGAGGCTGAAAGCTCACATGAAAATTCACTCACAGGACAAGCCACTATTGCGATGTGATCTGTGTGAGTTCAGTTGTCTAAGTGCCCCAAGGCTGAAGGACCATAAAGTCATTCATACAAACGAAGGCGTCATACGCTGTGAAGTCTGTGATTTTGTCTGCACACAACCTTCCCGCCTGAAGAGACACATGAAAGTTCATTCTAACACTCCACAGAAAACATACACTGGTACAACGTTCCCTCCTGCTTACCAGATGAAGCTAGAGCTGGAACAAACTGAAGCCGATGTCAACAATCAGTCTTCGTACATAAACCTTCCCCCAGCGCAAGCCCTGGAGATGGAAGGGGATTGGGCGGAACAAATGGACGAGGATCAGTTCAGCGCTTTTGCAGCTTTTGCCGGGAAGCAGGCTGGAGAAACCTATACAATTACCACTACAGATGGAGGTCAGACTTACATAATTCAAACTGAGTCTCCGGAGCAGTTTGCTCAGCAGCTTGCACAGGCTCAGTTTGAACAAGTCCAACAGATCGAATCCCTCCCGGAACCTCAGCCAGACTACACAGAGATTCAAGATATCAAACCTAATCCAATGAAATTGAAAGCTATGGTATCCCAGGGTTCCCCTCCGGTGAAAAAGCCGCCGCTCAACCATTCAAAGTCCAAAAGGTTCCACTGTGATCTGTGTGATTTCTCGTGTGATTACAAGTCCACATACTCTGCTCACCAAAAGAAGCATTCAACCGTTAAGAAGTACAAGTGCGCCCACTGTGATTACATGTGCAACGATACATCACGCATGAAAGACCACCTTCTCTGCCACACCACTGAGAAAATGTTTCAGTGCCACCTGTGTGATTTCTCTTGCAAAAGAAAGATGGGCCTCAAGGACCACATGAAAGTTCACACTGGGGAGAAACCATATCAGTGCAAGGAGTGTGAGTATACGTGCCGGTCATCAGAGGGTCTCAAATCCCACATGTCGAAGCACTACGGAGTTAAGCCTTACACTTGTGATGTATGCGGACAGGGGTGTTCATCCTCGTATTTATTGAAGAAACATAAATTTGTTCATGGTGAGAAGCCCTTGCAGTGTACTTACTGTGACTACAAGTGTATTCAGAAGAAGCAGCTCACCAATCACCTTCTGCAACACAAGTATCAGCATCCGTTCTGCTGCAGCCTCTGCAGCGCCACCTATAAAAAAGAAGAGAGCTTGAAGATACACATGATGTCCCATCAGAACATTAGGAAGTTCGCCTGCAATCTGTGCACCTACGCGGGCAACCGGGCAGCAGACTTCCGCAGGCACATGTTGACCCACTCTTCGTCTAAGCCCCTGCAGTGCCCCCACTGCTCTTACTCCTGCATCCGCCAGTCTCGCCTCAAGGCACACATGCTGGTCCACTCCCAGGAGAGAAGTAGCAACCGCAAAGTTGGCGTGGCGATGCCGAAGGCGTACCGCTGTGCGTTCTGCGACTTCTCCTGCACCCGCACTTCCAGGCTCAAGTCGCATCTGTCAAAAGTGCACCTTGACCTCCCGGACAATGTCATCTTCAGCATAGATCTAAAGCAAATAGATAACCCACAAGACCTTTAGAAAACCAGTTTAATATATTTCACATGTCAACTTGCAAATATACTGAACTATGTGAGGCTACATTGTTGAAATTGATTGGCTTTATTTTCAAAGCGTTATTATACTATACAATAATGTGTTTACTATTTTTTTTGTTTTTTTTTTCAAACTTTTTTTTTCATTGTCATTTTTGCAATAAATTATTTTGGCTATACAACTTGTACATTGTACAGATTTTCTTAAACGTTCACTTTAATGTATTGACTAATTGCAAAGTAACACAAAAAATGTTTGTTAATGAAAGTTACCAAAATTTGTTTGGTCTGCAAATGATAAAAAATTAAACACAATAGACTTTGGGTCTGTGGATTATTAAGTTTTTGTGAAATTTATTTCATCTGTTTCTTGGACAATCAAGTATAACATTTGTCTGGTTTAAACCATTAATTGTCATTAATTCAAATTATTGATCATTGGAAAACCACAACAGCATAATCAGCTAATCAGATTCTAAAATTATAGAGATTTTTCAGTCATTGACTCTAGTTTTTTGGTGGAAAAACATACTTGAAATATCATTTGAATGTTGACTTAACTTAACACAGCTTCAAAACTGTATTGAAAGGTTTTAACATCAGCACCCATACTAGTCACCATAATTGTCAGTCATTTTAAAATACTGAATATTTAAAATTTAAACACAATGCTGACAGTGTTATGACATATATCATATATTCATATATTAAAATTAAAAACTAATTCTGATAAATGCAATTAGTGTTGAATGAAGTCATTTACATGTGTGACAAATTCTCACAACTCTGATAGTACAACTTGCTGGTTCTGATTCATGAGACATTTAGTTGGTGTAACATTCTTTTGATCTAAATAAAAATCTAATCAATTTCTGAATTGTAATTACTGTAAATTTCTTATTTTTCAACTTGGAAACAATGTAAAGTAACAATTCTTTAAATTTAGACTGTTTTACAATTATTTTTTTTATCACATTCCAATCATTTACACAAATTTCCCTGTTTTTTTATAGTATGTACTACGAGTAAAGCTATTAAATTCAATCTTGATTATCGGTACTACAGAAATTATTAAACGCCTTAAAAAGTATTTCGTATACTTATAAACCCTTTATTTGTATTTTTTTTTTTATTTGCGTTTTCAGTCAAAACTTTTTTTACTTGATCCAAAAACTATTTTCTCCATTATTTCCCCTTGAAAAGGAAATACTTGATTTTTTTTTTGGTGGGGTAGACCAGTAGAGCTGAGAATTTGATGGAATGTTAGTGAATCGGCCTTACAATTACAAAGATTTTGCAACAAAGGGATAAAGTGAAGTTAGTATCAAAGATTTAATTCCACTTAACTGTAGATGAATAGCCTAGGTGGGGTTTATAAGATATTTAAGTTTTAGGAAAATACAATAAGCGAACTTAAAACCATCTACTTACTGTTAAAAATTTTTATAAAAAATCTGGAATGAAAAATTGTAAGAATTGCCATAAAATCTCAAATATAAACTGCCGTATACAGTTTTTTTGTCCAAAATAGGTTATACCATGTATAAATAGATTAAAATAAAATTTTTCCTAGGTTAGTATATCAACTAAAATTGACAATGTATGCTTTCGTAAGCAACCGCACTGAAATAACTAGACTTGTAGATGACACAGACAAAAAAATTGGAAGTAGAATTTAAAAGATAAAAAAATATTTTTATCAATGAGTTTTTTTTTACTACTGGTAATTAAATTATTTCATACATTTTATATCAACATACTGTCAGTGTTTCAACATTTTTTGTGTGTGGCCCAGCTGTGCTGACAAAAAGCCTCATAAAATCGGCGTGCTTATTCTAGTCTAGGCCTAATGATGTACATATGCAGAATTATTTGTTCTGTGTAAAAAATAATAACACAACAAAAACACATCTTTTTATTTTTATTTTTTATATATATTATGAGTTTATTTGCCATAAAAGTATCAAGTTGTGTACAGTAATTTATTGTGCACAATTGGCAACAGACTGCTGTAACATAATTTTTAATTCTTTGAATTCTTAAAATATAATATCTTGTAGAATCAACTTACTTTCATATTTGAATCCTTGGCTTTCACTACTTTCAGCTTACTTCTATTAGCCAGTCTGCAGAGCTGTTTGCTCTCTTGCAGTCAATGCCAATAGAAGAAGTAAGCTGAAAGCCAAATGACTTATAATTAAAATATTATATATAATAGAGCTGATATAATTTATCTGACATAAGGCAGAGAAAAAAAAAAGATGAATATAAACAGTGAAAAATAAATAAGAGATTGAGAAATTATACAGTTTCACCAGACAGATTTTGAGTGGAAATGTATAAGCATGAACTTTTATTTTACCCCCATTTTGCCTTCCAATTTATACCTGCTGCTTAGTAGCGGCTTATAAGTGTGATTTGACTGTGTTTAAATGTTGTTTAAAAAACTGTACAATCTTGAGCCATGAATCTTCCTGAGCTATACAATGTTCTCTGTACTTGCCTCCCCATAACATATCCATGTCTGGTGATAGGGAAACAAAATTGATTGTAAAGTTTAAAACAAATACAACAAAGCTCCTCTCCATACATTTCTTTAATACATCTGCCAAATACAAATTAATATCAAATATGTATTAATTAATAATGTCAATGTCAGTTATTAATATTAAGTACAGAAAGAGTTAATAATGAATGGAATTTTAGGAAAGTTTACATGCTGAAGGAAAAATGGTTAAGTAAGTAACAATACTGAAAGACGAAGTTTGAATCTGGCAAAGGCACTAGTACTAGGGAAGTTTAGTGGGCAGATAGGTAACTAGTATGCCCTAGCCACAGAAACGTGATTGTGTGGCCAGCACAGCTGCCTTTTACTTTTCCCCAACTTAGGTCAGGTACTCATCATAGCTGGGTAGACTCAGGGACACCCTCCAAACCTAGGGAAAAATCCTAGCCTTCACCAGGATTTGAACACAGGACTTTTGCTAGTCAACATGTTGTCGCTTGGCCACCACACGAAAAGCATTCTTTCCACAGCATGATTTTGAGTCATTTTATCAGAAAAGGAATTAAAAAAAACAACATCAGTGCTATTTTTTGGTACTGTAAACACTGTAAAATAGTAAGCTGTTGGACCAGATTGATCCATGGACCCGGTGAAGATGTGTTCACCCGTTTCTGTGGCCATGGCATACTAGGGGATTGTTTAACACAATGCCCAACCGCCTTTACTTTACTAGGTCAGGTACACATTAGAGTTGGGTACACACAGGGACACCCTCCATATCCAAGAACAAATCCAAGCCTTCACCAGGATTCGAACCCAGGACCTTCGGTACGCCAGCTGAATGCGCTGCCGCTAAGCCACCGTGCCCCTGTGCATGCTTTGTTTGACACTCAATGAAAAAATATTTTAAAATAGTGCTTTACTTTCTTTTTTGTGTTATAAAGAAGCAAAAATATATTGCTGTGGAACTGTGGAGGGATAAGGATGTGGGGTAGAGACGGAAAGGAACGCATGTCTGTCCAGATAAATAAAAACACTTAACTAAAAATGTTACTGTAGCTCCTTTCACACATGGGAGCAAAAGGTGGCTCCAATAAATGACCTGCTCCAGGATAAGTGATCAGCGTGAAATTGTCTAAATACTTGTCGGGTATTATTTCCTTATACTTTTCAATCATCGAAGGACTCACACACTGATCATCAAGGCATTGTATTGCTAGCATCTTAGCACCGTGGCGCCAACTCTGAATGAATACAAAATATTAGGCCTATGTCTTTTATTATAAAATTGTGTTGACAAAAAATGCTGAAAACATTCATGCATAAACAAAACAATTTAAGCCTGCCAGCATGTTAACTACTATAAAAGAAGTAAATTTGTTTAAACTTGTCAGTAGTGAGATTGCCTTTAAAATTTGAATTATTTACAAAGCCTTATTCTATACACCCTTTATCTATCTAACTGTGAAAACAAAAAAAATACCAACTGTTCAAGAAAGAATAAAAAAAACATCACATGGTCATTTTGTTTTATGATCTTTTTGAAAGTTACACAATATTATCACATGGATGCCCATTCTAGGCAGAAGTTATTGCATTCTATTCTTATCTGTGGATGAGTATAGACTTGCTTGTATGGGCTGTAAGTTTCACCCCCCCCCCCCCCCCCGCAGAGAATAATGCTTAATATTCTAGGTAATAACAGGGCATATTATAGCTCTCCTCCACTCACATCTAAACAGAATAAATCCATCCCACCTCTATATGCAGACACTGACTTATGTGAAACAGCACACCACATCCTACTGGAATGCCCCAATCTCACTGACTCAGACTTACATTTACATGATTGTCCCCCTCAACCTACCATTACCAACACACTCTATAGCAACACAGAACAGCTAAAAACTACATAAAAGTTTTGCCAGCCATTGCCTGCACTGCAAGTAAGAAAGAGATAAAAAAAAAGCTCTGTAGATTGGTTATCGGTAGAAGAAGAAGAAGATTATGATAACAAGTTGTTTATTCTCTAGTTTAGGCAAATTGTCTTTAGTGGTTTAGGAAAGAATGGGAATTTAAAACATATAGAGCCATGCAAACACAGAGTATTTAAAATAGTAAATCACATCACTTCTTTATGTCTGGTTGACAACAAAATGAATTATATTTTAAATTCTCCCCTCCCCCCCTCCCCCCAAAAGAAGCACTATACTTTTTTAGTTATATATTAAAAAAAAAAAAAGAGTTCTTAGCTCTGTGTTATTATTTATTTAATCTAAATTTTGGCTGAGCCGCATGTTATTAGTTATTTAATCTAAATCTTGGCTGAGCCACATGTTATTAGTTATTTAATCTAAATCTTGGCTGAGCCACATGTTACTAGTTATTTAATCTAAATGTTGGCTCAGCCACATGTTATTAGTTATTTAATCTAAATGTTGGATGTAACTTACTGGAACCACTGGGATGTTTTCATTGTCTGAATACATGCTTCTAAAAGATATTAACCCATTCACTTTTGTGATGCTGTCTTAACGAAACTGTCCTAACTTTATCAATTCACCTTCAACATTTTCTCCCTTCCTATGGCCATTGCTGGTGTATTGATTGCAACAATACATTTCACCTGGAAAACATGAAAAAATCAATACATTCAACTAACCAATGACAAGTCAGTATGAGATTCTACCGAAACAAGTCAGTATAACATTCTACCTAAAAGGGACAGTATAACATTTTACCTAAACAAGTCAGTATAAGATACTACCTAAACAAGTCACTATAACATTCTACCTAAACAAGTCAGTATAAGATTCTACCTAAACAAGTCACTATAACATTCTACCTAAACAAGTCAGTATAAGATTCTACCTAAACAAGTCACTATAACATTCTACCTAAACAAGTCAGTATTAGATTCTACCTAAACAAGGCAGTATAAGATTCTACCTAAACAAGTCACTATAACATTCTACCTAAACAAGTCACTATAACATTCTACCTAAACAAAAGAAACCATAGCAGCCTCTTCAAATATGTTTAGCCTAAATGTTTGTATTTTGATTGGCACATTTTGGCTGCTAACGTTTCAGGATTTATCTAATTTATATGTTAATGAAACGCCAACTATACTGAAGATTATTTTATCCTAAGTTTGTTATATTTTAAAGAAGCTTGATCTATATAAAGGATTATTCACCCTTTGCTTATCCGTGGTTTGAGTGTAGTCTTGCATTTTGATTAGGGCTTTAAAATATAGAAATGTTGTTTAGCTGTTGTAACGGGGATTATAGCAGCTATACGAGCGAGACACCATGATAATGATCCGAGGGAAATACCGCAGTTGGGGAAAAGTAGTGTAGTGCATGTGGCTGGCGGAGACTGTACCCTATGTTACGTGACATGCCTTATTGGGGTGCTGCAGTGTGGCTAGTCTTGGACAGGACCTTGGAGTGCACCCCGATGGTTGACTCCTTTACATCATAAATACTTTTTTTGAGACACTTATAAATCGGTACTTACGGCTGGCCTCATGGACGTAATGAACTGAAGATAACCTCCACCAACACAAATACTGATTCCACCTATATTCTTTGAGTCAACTTTTGGATCCTGGGCCAGCCAATCAAACATTTTCTAAAAAGAAGAGAAAAAAAGAGATCAAACAATTTAACAAAAACTCTGAACTATACAAAAAAATTAATCAAAAAAAATCTCAGCTTAGGGTTATAAAAAGAATATAAATAAGACATTTTAAGAAAAATTATCTATAAGGAAAAAGTTAAACAAATAACATATATAGTGCTCAAAAAAGTAATTATGGTCTCATTGCGAAAATAATACATCTTGACTCAAAGTTTCACAGAAGATTATTACGTCCTATGCCCAAAACTCCTGCAGCAGGGCTAGAACCCGGACCGCTTTGTTGACAGTCTGGATTACTAACCTCAGGACCAGCCAATAGACTATATCAGTATCAGATTTAAAAAAAAAATTAAAATTACAAAACAAGTTGTTTTTTTTCAAAGTTTTCAATACGTCGTATTTCAAGCAATGTTCATAGTCATTGTAACTTAATATTTACTGTGTAATGTATAATTGGAGGAACAGTTTGATGCGCAGAAATTGTCTGAGATGTACAGTTGACCTGAGAAGGCAATGCAATGCATTTGATAATGTTCAACCCCAGCTAAAAACTATTTTCGATACCCGGTACTGTAATCTTTTATACTGAAAATATTCTATTAGTGCATTAATAATTCAAATGATTGTTTTATTATGTTATTATAATAATATCTTTCTGTTTAATATTGACATAGTACTCACAGCTGGAGATAAAAAAAATTAACATCTTATCTTATCTTATACATTACAGACGCTCCTTCTATAAAGAAGATTATTGCGTCCTAAGCTCATCTGTGCTCCGAGTCTAGTCTTGCATTTTTAAATCATCATTTCATCATTATTTTTAACATCATAGGAAATGTTCATTGAAATAAATATAGTCTTAGAAAAAATAACTTGCTGTTCTAAAAAATGTTTTTGATGATTGCACAATTCAATACTGTCAGGAAATAATTTTAACTTAAGAAAAAGTGTAAGATGTTCACAAACTTTACCTTTGTTCTTAAGGTCATATAAAGCACAAATAAGTCAAATTTTGACACTATAGTCATTAATACTATCGTTATTGTACATTTGTTTATAACAACCAACCAAAAAATAGTTCAAGTCCAGTTCAAGCTCAGTTTTGGGTAGACCTGGAAGGCCAACATAACCCACAGCCAATGATGCATAACCATAGGACGCCAGGAGTGATGCTCTGAATTCCATAATTCCGCTAGTTAAACCAGAGACACTAATGATGGCAGGGAAAGGCCCATCACCTGTTGTCAATGAAAATTATATATATGATATGGTACTTTAATGGCTAGTACTATAGTAGTACAAAATGTAAAAAAAAAAAGCCATTAGGCATAAAGGAGTCTATAAATTTTTCATGAACAAAAATTTATAAAAATTGCTTGGGCCCATCTAATTGATCTTTTTCTTTATTCTCTTGAACTTGTATTTCTTATATCCTAAAGGTGGCTGGGTATTGTGCTGGCCACAGAAACTTTTGAACACTGCTTCACTGGCCCTATGGATCAATTTATTCCGACAGGATACTTTACATTCTACTTATAGCCTAATACATTTAGTCAGCCACTGCATACTTCACACTTATACAACTGCTTCCAGACACAAAACTGATTTAAAAAACTCTTTAAAACCGTTCAAGCCTTCTGGCTCTTAAGTCCAGGGTGTAACGAGAAAGTGGGTTACAACCATAAATAAACAATATTTGTTTACCAGGTGGAGTGAAAAGAGTTCCAAAAAGCCCATCCTCTGCAAGAGAGAATCGCCGAACACCTGGTGCAGCATAAGAACGCTGTAGTTGGCAGCAAGCTAAGCTAGAAGAACTGTTAGACCAAGGGAGACTATCGAAATCATGAAATCCATCTTGCACTGCAACTGCAAGGGTAACATTGTAAGGGGACATAACATCTCTCTTTATTAATCTCCCTGGCTTGACTCCAGGAGTTGTCTTCATACTACAGAACAAACCCATCGGCTCTAGACCTGAAAATTAATAAATAAATCATTACAGAATAATTGTTTAAATATCTTAAAAAACAAATTGTACAAATATAACTGATGCTGTTAAGTTACTGGTTTTCCTAGTCTGTTCAGGTAACCCATTATATGCCTGAATGCCTAAACATAGGATGTAAACATAGAAATTGAAACAATGGATTAGTCATTTACAATGAGCTAAGAATGCTGCATATATATCCAATAAGTAACACAGTTTAGCTTCTGTAGCTATTTCAAGTATGATTTCACATACTTTGTGTCTATAGTTAG
This sequence comes from Anisus vortex, assembly GCA_949126835.1. NCBI lineage: Eukaryota > Metazoa > Mollusca > Gastropoda > Planorbidae > Anisus > Anisus vortex. The sequence goes on from OX421495.1 coordinate 52,703,927, forward strand.
AGAAATGTAGATAAGTGCTGCACTATTACAAATCAGGATTGCCATTTTTTGTTATTCAACTTGAGACACACTTTACTAAAATAAACATATGTCAGACAGGAAAGGGGGGGGCAAGGCCTTGGCCTACTTATATAGCACGTGGGCACTGTGGCCGACCTGCAGCGTGCTCAGCTGGTGTACCGAGGGTCCTGGGTTTGAATCCTAGAAATGATTTGTTTTTGGGTGTGAAGTGTGTCCCCAAGTCTACCCAACTCTTATTGGTACGCTGACTTTAGTTCAGGTAAAGCACAGGCGGCTGGGCATTGTACTGGCCACACTATCCCCTTGAATGCCGCGGCTACAAAAACCTTTTGAGCGCTTCTTCACTGGCCCTATAATCTATTTGGTTCAATGTTACTTACCTTGATAGGTTCCACCGTGAGAGATGTCTTTGTTAGTGTCCCCACATGCTGATTGGTCAGCAAAAAAATGACCACATGATCCAAATAGCTTGTCCCCTTCATTCATATAAGCGTGCAAAGTTATCTTTTAACCTTATATTATAGATTGCTATGTCGCTAAGTCTAAGACTAATAGTGAATATGCCAAAAAATAATTGAATTAATTGTTAGTTGACATTTTAATGCAATAAATAAGTAGATCTAGACTAGACCTAATCATAAAAAGAACAAGAAGAAAAGGCTTTTTCTGTTACTGTTACCATTTCACCTTTAATCTTTGTACTGTGCGGCGAAACTAGAGATTAGTAGGCCGAAAAAAAAAATGTATTTTTTACCCTCCAACAAGTTGCGCCCCTTATTTATTGATGTTTTTGTGTTGTGATTGTGAAAAAAAGGTTCTGGTGAGGTAGACTCACTGATCTAAAAAAAAAAAAAGGGTAGACTAGACCAACTTATAGATAATGTGAGAAATCTTTAATATGCAAAATTATTAGAATTTAAAAAAATATTAACATAAAATTGGCCAACAACAAATTTGTATATAGATCTAGCTTCTAGATTATAGACTTATATAATTAATACTAGCTAGGCTCTCGATGTGAGAATACAGGATGGTATCATCTGCAAAAAGTCGTACCATGGCGTGTATCCCGTCTCCCAGGTGTGGGCCCAAGCACCAAACCCTGAGGAACTCCAGACAGGAGCTCTCAACCGTTGGGTGCGGCCGAATTCAGAGAAACACTTGAACAGGCTACATAATAACTGCCCATGGAAAAATCATGAATACCCTATTCCAAGTCAAATCCAAAGTACGTGATTGATAGACTGACCCTTTAACATGCTAATAGTTTTCTTGAATGTAACTAACATAAACTATTGTTTTAATAGACTAGATTCTAGATGAACCCACTTCTCTTCGAGAGAATGCGAGCCGAGATTACTCTCTTAGGGCCCGGAGAACGAATTCCGCTGTATCACACAACACTGATAACACATCATAATATAAGTTTAACACAAACTGCTGTCAATCTATCAGCACGTGCACGATCGTCTTGTCTGCATCCATTCAGTTTTGATAGTCAATAATCATTTTATTACTGTGTTAATGTGAAGCAGGTTTTATGAAAGGGATGTAACTGTATTTCTATTTTATTTAGTTATCTTTCTTTTCCGTCTATAAACTTATTTAAAATTTAATTATCGCCCTTGAATCATCTTTTAGGATAGGTCTGCCTTTATATTATTATTAATAATATTTGTATTTCTATTATTGTTCAATATATTATTTACAAATAAATGCTAAAATTTTCTTGTTATGCTTGACTATATGCCTTTATTGTACCCATGTAGGGCCTACTATGTGGCGAAAAAAAAATAGTGTTCATTGACACCACTAGTCAAGGTAGGGTCTAAATCTACTAAAGTAGGCCCCTATCTGAACAGTTCGAAACTGGGCTATGGTAAACTGTTCCTTTCTGCGGAGCTTCCACCACGGGTCAGCTCGACTTGACCGTTTTAGATGTTGCCTCACACTTTGGCCCTTTCAGTTTCGACCCAGCTCGAATACCACCGTTCAGTCTCCCACTCACGGATCGATCTGCGGGCACTGTCAAATGGGCATGGCTTATTAAGAGCGGGTGCCAGGGACCCCTTCTTGGCTAAGCAGTCCACTATCTTGTTTCCAGGGAGACCTGCATGAACTGGTATGCAATGGAGGGTGACCTTCACTCTGTGCCTAGAGATCAGATCTGTAATAGCCGATAGCATACCGGTACAAGAGAGTCACTGGGGCCAGGTCTTTCAACCAGTCAATGGCCAGGAGCACTGAAAGCGCACCAGTAAATAAATTATGTCGGCTACCAGTTCCGAACCATAGGCCTACTCGAATCCACAGATCAGTCAGATGGCTAGATTTTGTACAGACCAGCGCTTTTAATGACGCATCAGAGTCAGAGGCGTAAACTTGCACCGGGAGGCTGCGTAATCAATTTGGAATCTTAACGCTACTAGGTAAATGTTCCTCAACCGACTCGCATTTGCGCCCAAGATCATATTGGCCAGTCTTTCAACAATGTTCAACTTTAAAGAGAAGTAGGGCCTACCCTTGGACTTGCCCACAGTGGTCGCACATTGAAAATTTCGTCTAATAGTGTTACGCCCAGATGGACCGCTTTCTGCTCGTTCTTCAAAGCCCAGTCTCCAATCATCAGCCCAAACGTCAAACGGTAGCTTTAGGCTTAAGTTAACTGTTTTTAGGCAGTTTTTCTCAAGACCTCACACCTTGGCAAAGCAGTTCATCAATGTAAGATTCTACTGCAGAACTCGAGAGCCAGCACATACCTCCCCGTTTCAACATCATAAGGTCATCCACAAATAGCAGCTGCGAGCAACCCGCAGATAGTTCGGAGGTTGTTGATGAATGCTAGGAAAAACATATAGGCCCTACAAGAAAGGGCCGATCCTTTGGGCACTCCTTGCTCCAAGATGCGTTTTAAGGATATCACTTTCCCAACTTCTGTAGCTTCAACAACAAACCCGGCTGCCAGACCTTGTCAAAGGTCTGTTTAAAATCCAGGAATACTGCTAACGTATAGTCAGTGCACTGGAATCCATTTGCCAAGAGCGTGACCTGGTCCATTGATGATTGAGTGCCTTCCCGCTCTAAAACCAGTCTAAGATCGGGGTGATTAGCTCCTTTTCTTCTAGATAACCCACTAAGCCTCCGATTTAACATTCACTCAGCTATCTTCCCAACACAGGCTGTTGGCTTGTCGCAGATCTTTCCCTTCTTCAAAATCGGGATTATTTTAATACAGGTAGCCTACAATTTGTATGAAACATGGGTAGTTTTATTGAAATAAAATACTATATGTATATTATGAAATATTATAGTTTTATTGTATGTCGACCTACCTACCGAACAAAAATCAATGTTTGACTACGGTAACATAAACTTTTGTTTTACTAACATAATAGTCTCATATAGAGAACATTTTTTTTTTAAACAAGCCCCCCCCCCCTCCCCCCCAAAAAAAACAACTAAAAAACAAAACAACAACATATTAAATTTTATTAATCAAATCAGATTAATTTTATATCGTAATGTTTCATCAATAAATAATTTTGACATAAATGGAATAAAAATATTTCAAGAACTGTTTATACGGCTTATAATTGTGATTTTACTGTGTTTAAATTTTGTTTAAAAAACTGTAAGGTCTTGGGCCAAAAATCTTCCTGAGCTTCACAATGTTCTTTGTCCTTGCCTCCCCATATCAAGTCCATATCTGGTAAATAGGAAAGTAAAAGTGGAGATTTAAAAACTAAACAGAACTCATCTATACATTTATTTATCACATAAAGTAAACAAACATTTAGTTTATTACATCGATCACTTGACTTATTCCCTGCGCTCCACAGAAAAGGCCATAATTACACCTCTCTATTGGTCCCTAAGTTGCTAGGCCGGCAGCCTTTCCCACATTGACCACTGACCGTCTCCAAGTCTGCTTTGGTTTGCCCACTTTTTCCTTCCTCTGGGGGTTTCAAGTTTAGTGCCTGTCCGGCCACATTGCCCCTCTGGTCTTCTCAGGGTGTGCCCTATCCATCATCACTTTTGTCTTCCCATCTCCTTCCCGATTGGTTTCTGCCTGGATAGATCCCACAGCTGGTCGGATAGATCCTACAGCTGGTAAGATAGATCCCACAGCTGGTCAGATAGATCCCAAAGCTGGTTGGATAGATCCCACAGCTGGTAGGATAAATTCCACAGCTGGTAGGATAGATCCCACAGCTGGTAGGATAGATCCCACAGCTGGTTGGATAGATCCCCTAACTGGTTGGATAGATCCCGCAGCTGGTAGGATAGATCCCACAGCTGGTCGGAAAGATCCCATAGCTGGTGGGATAGATCCCACAGCTGGTCAGATAGAGCCCACAGCTGGTCACTTGATACCTTCTGTGGTAGTTTTAATTTTATTATTATCTGACATGTATGTATGTATGTACAAAAGCCTGGAGCTTGCTAGTGTTAGCTTTTTTCTCAAAAATCCAGAGCCATACATCAAAACTATCACAGCATTAAATGTAAGAAATCACATAACTATTGGAGATTTCAAAAAAATAAAGGTTGTAATCTAGGCTAAACAAATGGGCTCTTTAAAAACGTTAGCGGTCTAAGAGACAAATTGGTATTATAATTATGTGTATAGCATGTTATCCCATTGTGACTTACGACCGAGAGAGATCTAGACACTTACAAAAAGTACAGAAAATATATTAAATACCTGGGAAGTCCTCAGAATGTTTTTTGGACCAACAAAAGATGAAAATGGATAAAGGATGCGCACGAACAGAGAGGTCTATGAGTTATACGAAGACCTTACTATTGTGGCCGAGATAAAAAAAAAGGGCATACTACCCTGGACAGGCCACCTGGAACGAATGCCAAACAGCAGAGGAGCGAAAGTGATACATGCTCAGAACCCCAGAGGAAAACGACCTAAAGGCAGACACAGATTGAGATGGTTGGACAATGTCGAGATGGATCTGCGACAGATCGGGGTGCAGGCCTGGAAAAAGAAGGCAATGGATAGGTGGTGAGGCAGGCCAGAGCCCTCCATACAGCCAAATATGATGATGATGTATAGCATGTTATAATAGTTTTCATATTGCATTTAGAATTGTTTCGCTAGTTCATTTAGAGTTATTTATTTATATCTAATTTTGGTGTAGAGCTTATTTGCGTATAATTATAAAGATAGTTATTTTATACGACATATCAACACTAACATGTTTTCTCATAGTCTCTACAACTTTCTAAAACGAATTTTCTTTTGCATTCAAAAAAATGATTGACATGTTGATATCAATACTTGCCCCCATTAAAAAAACACTTACTAAATATTTTATTGTAGCTCCGTTCACACATCGGAGCAAAAGGTGGCTCCAGTAAATGACCTGCTCCAGGATAAGTGATCAGGGTGAAATTGTCTAAATACTTGTCTGGTATAATCTCCTTATACTTCTCAATCAGAAAAGGATTGATACATTGATCCTCAAGACATTGTATTGCTAACATCTTAGCACCATGACGCCAACTCTGAAAGAACCCAGCAAACGAATAAAACATTAAAGAGATATGAAAGATACTGTTGTGTGACAACAAATGTTGTAAGCAATCACACATAAACAAAAAAATAAACAATAGTCCCACCAGGATACTAATAAGCCCACCATGATACCAAAAGGCCCATAAGGATACCAACAAGCCCACAAGGATACTAACAGGCCCACCACAACACCAATAGGCCCATCGAGATACCAATTACTTCTAAGTAAACTTAACATTGTTCAGAGATCTTGCCATATGGTTAGAAACCATTGCTCTAATAGAAATAATATGTATATAAATATGTATATAAATAACCCTCATCATCATTATTTAATATGTAGGCCTATTATGTTATTACAAAGACCGAATTAAACAACCGCTAGAATCTAGGTTTTCGGTATAAATCCTAAATACATTTTTGTTTGCATTTGATGTTGTTTTTGGTAAAAACTTTCAAATGAATCCCAAAAGTATTTTCTTCATTAGATATATTTCCCCTCAAAGCACAAGCAAAGTTAATATAAAAAGGATTTTAAAATTACCCTCATTGCCCTCAAGAAATATGATGAAAAACAAGATAAAATGACAGTTGGAAGTTGTGCCAGGGAAAGTCTGATATTTTGATAGAATGTCTTGCCATCTGCAACGATTCTGTGTGCCCATTTGGGTCAATGAAACTTCCAAAGATTTAGCCGTCCACAAAGAAACCTACAAAACGTGCTTGATATGAAAGATTTAAAATAGCCTGACAATTGAAAAAACGAATACAAAATCATTCAGTTTTTTAAGACCTGTGCTTTCTTTTCAGGGTTTACTTACAACCGCTTTTACTATGCACAATGCATTGCGTCCTATGCTTTGAGTTTGGTCTTACATATTGAACAGGTTTTCAATAATGTTTCTTCGACTCACTAGTTCAGACAACCCACTCCATGCCCAAATGCCATTCAGGAGGAAAGGAAATATAAATGATTTTGTCTATGCATAGGCCACATGTTACTAGTTATTAATCTAAATCTTGGCTGAGCCACATGTTAATGTTATTGATTAATTTAAATGTTGACTGAGCCAGCCAATAATTGGCAACTTACAGGGATCAGTGGAAGATTTTCTTCTTTTTTATACATCTCTCTAAATGAAACTAATCCATTCACTATTTTAATGTTGTCAAACCGCATCTGTACCACTTTAATCAATTCGCCTTCAACAGTCTGCTCCCTTCCTTGTGCCACAGCAGGTGTATTTATCACAACAATACATTTCACCTGGATAAAAGTTGACAACAAATAATATTATTTACCCAAACAAAGGACCGTACGTTAAGAAATTTGCTTAACTTAATTATTGAAGATAATTAAGTAAATAATCTTGTTCAGCATTCACAAAAAAGAAGTAGGGTTTAAGTCTGATGCAACTGTTAAGATTTGGTGGTAAATCTTCTGTCCAAGGTCATTGAATCTAGGTTCTTCAGACCAGATAAACACTGTCAGACATACCATTTTGCTTTTAAAGGTAGGTACTTACAGCTTGTCTCATAGTTGTAATAAATTAAGGAAGATACTTACAACTGGTCTCATGGATGTAATAAATTAAAGGAAGGTACTTACAGCTGGTCTCATGGATGTAATAAATTAAAGGAAGGTACTTACAGCTGGTCTCATGGATGTAATAAATTTGAAAATACTTACAGCTTGTCTCATGGATGTAATAAATTTGAAAATACTTACAGCTGGTCTCATGGATGTAATAAATTGAAGGAAGGTACTTACAGCTGGTCTCATGGATGTAATAAATTTGAAAATACTTACAGCTTGTCTCATGGATGTAATAAATTTGAAAATACTTACAGCTGGTCTCATGTATGTAATAAATTTGAAAATACTTGCAGCTTGTCTCATGGATGTAATAAATTTGAAAATACTTACAGCTGGTCTCATGGATGTAATAAATTGAAGGAAGGTACTTACAGCTGGTCTCATGGATGTAATAAATTGAAGGAAGGTACTTACAGCTGGTCTCATGAATGTAATAAATTCAAGGAAGGTACTTACAGCTGGTCTCATGGCTGCAATAAATTGAAGGTATCCTGCACCATAACAAATAGCGACTCCTCCAATATTCTTTGCATCAACTTTTGGATGTCGAGCCAGCCAATCAAAAATTTTCTGAAATTTAAAAACGTAACACACACCATAACAGTTATATGAATGTTGTTATAAAATAATAAAAAAGCAATTAAGTCAAATTAAAAAAAAAAAGTCTTAAATGGTCTAAAGTTAAAACATTTTAAACACAAAAATGAGCAGGCATAACAGCTGAAACTAAAATGTTTGTTTTTTAATATTTCAAACTGCTCTATTGAATAGTTTGATTTTTTTTTTCAGACAATGTGACGATATGATAGTTTTCACTTAGCGACAGCTAAAATTGGCTACAGACTATAAATTATATTTTTTTAAACAAAGCGGATTTGTTAATCCTCCCTTCCCTTAACCACAATGATTGACTTGTGTGAATGGGTCTAATTGTTGCTTAACCCTTTCTAGCTCAATGGTACTTTTAATGCACCCTTTACCCCTTTTTCCTTAGTTCTCTCTTATCTTATCATATATATTACAGACGCCCCTTATAAAAAGAAGATTATTGCGCCCTACGCTCATCCGTGGTACGAGTCTAGTCTTGCATTTTTATTAATGTTTTAAATAATCTAAAGTGGCTGGTTTTCCTGGTTTGTTCAGGCCACCCATTCCATGCCTGAATGCCAATTGGGAAGAAAGAGTACTTATATGCATTTGTTCTCACCTAAGGGATAAAGAAAGTGTTTTTGTCATTTTGTTTATCTGAGCATTGAAATGACTGGACTTGAAAGGGTTAAGGCCCATCAATGAACTAATAAACCTTTTTTTTGTTTTCAACTTGTTAATAGCAACAAACCAGAAAGTAGTTCAAGTCAATTTCTTCCACTTTATTTGGCCGACCTGGAAGACCAACATAACCCACTGACAATGAAGCAAAGCCATGTGATGCCAGAAGTGATGATCTCAATTCCGTAATTCCGCCACTAAAGCCATAGAAATCAATGATTGCAGGAAAAGGTCCATTGCCAGGTGGAGTGAAAAGAGTTCCAAAAAGCCCATCCTCTGCAAGAGAGAATCGTTGTACACCTGGTGCAGCATAAAATTGTTGTAGTTGGCAGCAAGCTAAGCTAGAAGATCTGTCAGACCAATGAAGACTATCGAAATCATGAAATCCATCTTGCACAGCAATGGTAACATTGTAAGGGGACATAATATCTGTCTTTATTAATTTTCCTGGCTTGACTCCAGGAGTTGTCTTCATACTACAGAACAAACCCATTGGCTCTAGACCTGTAAAGTTAAATAAGATCATCACAGAATAACTGTAAAAGTTAAAACAATAAAATCATTTGAAATTATAACGTAATTATTGAAGTAAGCACATTACGTTTTTTTTTGTTCTTTGATAACAATTTTTCATAATAGGCAAAAGACACCGGGACAATAAAGTTGTTAGTCAATAGGAGCTTACTACACTGAACACATCTGTCAATAGGAGCTTACTACACTGAACACATCTGTCAATAGGAGCTTACTACACTGAACACATCTGTCAATAGGAGCTTACTACACTGAACACATCTGTCAATATATTATTACCCAGGTTAACCTCTCAAGCTCCTTCTAGCTTAATTTCATCAACTTTGTAACTAAAGCTGGCTGGTCTAGCGGTTAGTTCACAGGACTGTCAACCAAAAAACCAACTGACAGGTTGCGGGTTCTATCCCTGCCACCGACGGATCCCTGTCGCCCTGCAGGAGTTTTGGGCCTAGTGGACGTAATAATCTTCTATCTAGAAGGAACGTCTGTAAACTTATATGAAAAAAAAAAGCTCAAAATACTTTTAAGCAATCAATTGTCTGTAAGTTAATTAACCCAATATGGATAGAAATCCTAAAATAGAATAGGCCTATGTGATAATAAGTAAACAAGACAAGTAAAACAAATAATGAAAAACTGGTTTTCAAAATACTTACATATAAAAAAGAATTAAAACATATAGGGCCTACTGAGATTAATTAGAATTCTAAAGAATTGTACCTTGATAGGATCCACCGTAAGATATATCTTTGAAAGTGTCCACACATCCTGATTGGTCAGCAACAAAATGACCACATGATCCAAATAATTTTTCCTCTTCATTCATATAAGCTTGTAAAGTTATCTTTTGTCCGTGTTCCAGTTTGTTGACTTTGATCTGGACTTTTTCATCAACCAAAACTTTACTCTTGGAAACTACTAATTGGGCCAAACTACGTGATATCGTCAAGAAGTCCTAAAATAAAACTAGTTATATAATAATTTTTAAAATCGGTGTTGTAATTAAAAATTAAAAATATAAAATAAGTATATATATAAATATAAAATAAATGTAAAGTATATTTTCCAAAAGAAATCTTACCAGTTGCAGGTAGTGGCTTTTTGTATGTAGCAGATTAGTTGACCACTTTTGTAGCATTCTAAATTATTGGTTATTTTAGGCAAAATATATAGAATTCTATTATATATGTAAACATCATTAAAACATCTATATGAGAAAAAATAGCAGAAACATAAATGAATACAATAGCCTCTTTATTTTCTACATTTACATTTACAGGCGATGACAGTGGATTCTATTTAACTTTTTCTGATTCAATCATTAAATTAATGGCACTTGGGGCTCAACTCGGGCTGACTCGTGCAATATTGCACTGTACCTTATATTAGTTAGCCTATATATATAAGTTATAATTTAAGTAGGCCAATGTGACGTGAAATGTTCAAAATAAATATTTTTTGCTATAAACTATATATCAATAGTATAGCCAATAGAAAGGTAGTGAAGAGAGGATTCCATTTCTATATCATTTATTAAAATTGAATTAAAAATGAATAGCCTACGTTACTTTTACTAAGTCAAATAAGGAAAACTGAAGCTGACTTATTAGGATTAACATTATTTGAGCTACCTCCCTTGCCTTGTTTTTTTCCGAATGATCTAATTTTAATATTATGTACAGTGATCTTCTCAATTTAAAAAAAAAGTCAGTTTTAAATAAAATTATATTTATAAAAATTGTTTTCATTATAAGTATAAGCACTGATCTATATATGTCTTGGAATATAAGCTCGTCAGTTTATAATGATCACTCAAATCACTGAGCTATAATATATGGAGTGCTCAAAGGAAGTAAATTGTAGGAGAAAATGCGGACTTTTAAATATAGATAAGTGCACTGTATTGCTGAGCTATTATAATATATTCATATCTAAATAATAAAAATGCATTAAAATTATATACTTACTTATATATATATAATGTATGTTCGGTACTTCCATACAGTGCACTTATCTATATTTAAAAGTCCGCATTTTTTCCTCTTTCTTTCTTCTTTTTTTCAATTGCTTGAGCACCATGTATATATAGCTCAGTGGTTAAAATTAACCAAGTAGGAAATATCCGAGTTGACAATTTGGAGCATTTATAAACTTTTTTGTTTCATTATAGCGTCATTAATAACATAACAACTGTACGGTGCCGGTAACAGAAAAACGAAATGTATTATATATTGTGGCCAATCCCTCATTTGTGGCATCTACAGCTGTCATTATAGTGTGATTATCTAAAATTGCTTTAATTGAAAATAACATTTCCAATAGAGCGTTCGCAATGGGCGTGTTTTAGGTTTTTTAGTGACGTATTTGTGTAAATAGAAGCCACTTGGTGTACAAAAATGGTGAAGTACTTCTTTATCATGCCAAATTCACATCTGAATATTGGCTGTCCTACGCACAAATCATTAGATAAATCGTCGTAGATCGTCTTACTAGTACAAGAGAAAGACTGACATGGTATTTTTTCAACGAATTTCAACATTTTAAGCTCAATTCGTCATCTTCATATCTGGCCGGTAAGTGTTGCATTTTAATGGATTTATTGAAGTGAATTATTGGAGTCATTCGTTATTTTCATTGTAGGCCTAATCGTTCAATAGTAATATAACATGTTTAATGCAAGAAAATCCATATTAATACATTAATCATCATTTTAAACACAAAATATCAATAAAAAAAAGCTCGAGCCTATATGAAACTATATTGATACAGCGGCCATTTTACACCATTACACAAAATAAAAAAAAATCACGTGCTTTTTGTCACGTGATTGCAAACGCCATAAAAAGCCTATTTATTTTTCAGTATCATCAATGCTATTAAAGACCAAGTGAAGAGCTTTTTATCAAAATTGAGTTAACATTTGATTTTGATAGTAAATAGTGTATTCAGTATCTGAATGTTAATAAAAAACATTTATACAAAATATCAAAGATAAATGTTAAGTAATTAGTTCAATATTTGCAATTAAATGTGTTTGTTTTTCGGAGGAATACTCCAAATCTCGTAGCCATTTGAGATGTTTTTATTTCCGGCAATATAGGAAAGTGACGTAACATAAAGGATTCCGACTAGGAAAAATAAATATTGTCACGTGTTTTGAATGTATTGCCTCATGTTTTGAATCTTTTCCCGGTTCTTATTTTTAACAAAATGGTTAAATATAGATTTATAGCGTCTATTTTTATTTATTTATTTCCCTTGTGATACGTCACTGCCGTATGAGGCTATTCCAAATCTCGTTCCTTTGAGAAAAACCTCTTCACTTGGTCTTTAAATCATTTATGTATTTGAGTTGTCAAGAACTATGTAAACAAAGCAAATGAGACATATTATTATATAGATAAGTGCCCCCCAAAATTATTACATGTGCAAAAAAGCACCAATTCTTAAATGGCAAAACTTTCTACTCGGAACTTCCCATTTTCCCCACTATTTAACGAATGCAGCATAAGTTATCAAATAACAGAAATATCAAAGCAATCGGTCCCTCTTATCATAGATATAGTCTTTGTTCTAATTAGATGGTTCATAACCAGTGAATATTCCCAATTAACGAGAGTAACACTATTAGTCAAATCACTAAACCTAGAAACACTAGAGGACAGAAGGGCAAAGAGTAAAGCAGTAATAATACACAAGGCATTAAACTCTAATCTAGAAATACAACCCAATAACAACTTGTTTGCAAAGCTCAGATAAACATAATGACAAAAAAAACTTTCCTTGTCCCTTATGCGAGAACAAATGCATATAAGTACTCCTTCTTCTCGAGTGGCATTCGGGCATGGAATGGGTTGCCTGAACAAACCAGGAAAACCAGTAACTTAACATCATTTAAAACATTAATAAAAATGCAGGACTAGACTCGGACCACGGATGAGCGAAGGACGCAATAATCTTCTTTATAGAAGGAGCGTCTGTAATGTATAGATAAGATAAGATGGACCGCTTGCTTTAATATTTCTGCTATTTGATGACTCGAATATCTTCTGTTCAGAATTTCCGATCGCATTAAGTCCTCATACGGCAACCTTTTGCTAACAGTATGCCAAACTATAAGGATTTCTAATTCATTCAGCGTGCCAACAGCCTGAAAGTCAACCTGCTCTACTATAGGCCCTACTTGTTTTATTATTTTTTATAAGACAACTAATTAACTCCGTAGCAAGACCAAGGCCAAATGCAAAGAAAATCTTTTGAGAAAATCGTTAACGCGTTTTTTGTTTGGGTTTCAATGGCTGGCATAGCCGGGGTGGATGCGGGGATAAGCTCCCTCATCTCATGAAATGCTCCAATGGCTTGCGTCTCTAATTGCCTCTGACAACCGAATCCAGCTCCTGGCCTTCACGAGTGACTTGCAAATAAGTCCGGCGAAGCCCGTTCCTAACTAACAGGAGAAGGGGTGAAAGGCGGACCACTGGCGCCTAAAAAACAGTTGCTTCGGGCAGATGGGGCTCGTCAGCCGTGGTTGGCTGCTCATCTAGGAGAAGGAAAACTCTGACTACAAACCTCCACTGCCTTGCGGCTACTCTCATTCCTGAGAAAGGCTAGGGGAGTAAACCTCGATCACAAATCAGGAGCCGGAATCCCTAAGGCAGTCTCTGGCAATTCCTGCGACGCAGCTGATGTCAAGTCGTACTGGCTCCGCCTTTCCCTTGCCCCATCAGCTGAGTTGAGAGAGGGAGTATGCTGCATGGGCAACAGCTTATTCCCTACATCACCTGCCCAGGCTTGTGCCCTGGAGAGGACACTCCAGCTTCGCTTCACAGCGTCGACACAACACGGGAAGTAGTAGTCACCGGTTATAAGCCACCCGCTCAATTGGCGTAGAGCTGGCGCCAGGGATTGCTTCCGACGGTGGGAGAGATGACAATGTCTCATTGGACAGCTACCGCCCGCCTCAAGCTGGGCAGCCCCCAGTCAATTAGGTGTTGTCCCGCCACAGTTTGCCTGCCCTACTGGGTGCGTAGGGCTTAGGGCACGCACATGCCCGACAAGTGGACTGCAACTCATGCACCAAACAATAAAAAAAAAAAAATGGAAAACCCCAATCCTTAAACTGGGGAGCTGGAATGTACGGACACTGACTCCCGGTCTGTCAGACAACCTTCAAGACATCAGCGATGCTCGGAAAACATCAGTCATCAACGACGAACTCGTAAGGCTACGGGTCGACATAGCCACTTTACAAGAGACACGGCTGTCAGGTTCCGGGTCCCTAAGAGAAAAAGACTTCACGTTTTTCTGGCAAGGTAAAAGTGTGGAAGAAGTCAGAGAATACGGCGTCAGATTTGCTGTCCGGAACTCCCTACTGGGGATGATAGTACCATGCCAACAGGGAACTGAAAGACTACTTTCACTCCGGCTCCATACCTCAACAGGGCCCGCCAACCTAATCAGTGCATACGCACCAACTCTCAGCGCCACCGCACACACCAAAGATGAGTTTTATGACCAGCTGGACTCACTGCTAGGCACAATCCCCAAAGATGAGTGTCACGATGTGGCAATTGAGAGGGGGGTGATAATGGCTGGTTGTCTTAGAGATATGAGGTGCCGATGCTGTAGTTGACCTGGAATATTTATTTGTTCTCTACTGGCTCGCTTAGATGTTATTAACACACACAAACAGACAGTTCTAAGTTAGGCAAGCAAGTCTCTGGTTACGTTTCAGGTGTTTATTTATGATTCAAATTCAATATCCAATGATGAAATACACATACTAACATGTAGGGGAGATACAATGCTTGAGATATATGCACAGGAACGTCTAACACTCAATATACTGTGTTGTTGCGGAATCCAAGTTTAGGCTACGTAACTATAATGAGGAAATTACGATTACTGGCTAAGTATCTGCAAGTCCAAGTAACAATTCGGGGGCTAGACCAAAACGATGCGTCTAGCTCGGGAGCTGGGGGAGATCTGCTTTAGTTTAGTTGGGCGGGCTTTTTCGTGGACACTAGTCACCTGACCCAAAGTTAATTTGGTTGGCTTACATTTAATTACATCCTATTCTCATTGGCTAGATTGAATATACATTTGCATAAGAAAAGCTTATTGGAGCCAAAAATGGATTGGGGGTCGGGGTTGCGAGGGCGGAAAGGGGGGGGGGGGAGAGAGGTCTAGATGAAAGACAATTGAACAGACGTCATGCTGAGTGGGGGAATTTATCTCCCTTTGGTAGAATTTTAAGTAGTTAACTCAAGTGGCTGGGGGGGGGGGGGGTTCGGACGAGAATTTGTTATATGTGTGCGAACTGGGTTCTCTGGTCAGCGTTCAGGGAACGACCGTCTCAAAGCAATTGCATAACATGCCGCTAAGCTGAAGGGATAAAAAAGGGGGTGGGGGTGGCCGGGACGCGAAGAGGAGGGGGTGAGTGAGGGATCGAATAATGACTGTCTACACATGCGTTAAAATAGCACAATATATAAATACATTAAGACATGATATGAATACATTAATATAGCACAGGATAAAATATATACATTCTAACTAACACATTCGTACCCATTCAACCAAGATGTAGTACCAAGTTGAATCGTATTAGTCAGTAGACTCTGAATTTGGGCGTAGTACGAGAGTATAGTGAAGGGTAGAGAACCAGGTGAGAAAGAGTGATGGGGAGATGTAATTGCGTAAGGGAGGGAGGAGATAGTGACGTCAGACTAACCTTCTCTCTATTCTAGCTAAACTTAAGCTAATCTAAGGTTCTAGTTATACACTGCTATTTCTCTAAGTGCTAATAGTCACGATTAAATCCAGAATTGTGACATTCCTCCGGGCTAATTTGGAATACACGTGAGAGTGGATTCACACCTAATTTACTGAGTCTGAGGCCGGGGTTTGAGTGGTGTCGGTGGGGCCTGAGTCAGGGGCGGGATCTGAGTCAGAGTACCGGGACAGGAAATCTGCGAGATGGTGTTCCTTCCCGGACTGGTAGATGGTCTGGAAGCTGTACTGTGACAAGGTGAGGGAGTACCTCATTAACCTTCTGTTTAGGTTTTTTGCGCATGCGAGAAACGTGAGGGGTTGGTGGTCTGTGTGGAGGATAAAATGGCGACCGTATAGGTATACGTGGAACTTCTCAATTCCAAACACAAGAGCCCAACATTCTAGCTCAGAAGTGCTGTAATTCATCTGGGTGGCATTGAGCTTACGCGAGGCATATGCTACGGGAAACAGCATATTATCGTGCTCCGGGTCGGGTTGTAGCAGGGCCGCGCCGACGGCGCGTCCACTAGCGTCGCACTTCAATACGTAGGGGCGGGTCGGGTCAGGCAGACGGAGTATGGGTTTACTAGTGAGAGCAGCCTTCAGCTGGTCGAACGCTAGCTGGCATTCTGTTGACCAGGTGACTTTTTCCGGGAGGTTTTTCCGCGTCAAGTCTGTTAAAGGGGCCGCGATGCTATTGTATTGCGGTATGAACCTTTGGTAATACCCTGTTAGTCCTAGGAGGGCCCTTATACCTGATTTGGTGGTGGGCTGAGGGGCTAACTTGATTTTCTCTACTTTGGTTTCGTCTGGCATTATTTTGTTCTTTTTGATCATGTGACCTAAGAATTTCAGTTTATTGAAACCTACCATGCATTTCGACGGCCTGGCGGTTAGGCCGGTTTCGCGGAGTCTAGCTAGTAGAGCGGTTATCGTTTCCACATGTTCTGCCCAGGTGGGCGTGGCTATCAAGATGTCATCCACGAAGTGGGTGATCCCAGGTCGGTCATTTGGCTGGATCAGTTTTCGCATCATGCGAGTGAACACGGAGGGGGAATTGTTTAGGCCAAAGGGGACGGTTTGGAATTCGAAGTGCCCTTGGTCGGTGGTAAAGGCGAGGTAAGGGCGGCACTTCTCTTCCACTTCTATTTGGAAGAACCCCTTGCTAAGGTCAAACTTGGAAAAGTATTGAGCGTTGCTCAGTTTTGAAAATAGTAAATCAGGGTCTGGCATGGGCTCGACTTGAAATTCAGTGACTGCGTTTAACCGGCGGAAATCTACGCACATGCGGTGAGATCCGTCTGATTTCTTTACTAATACTATCGGCGCATTGTATGGGGAGGTTGAACTCGCGATGATGTTATGGGCTAACAGATAATTGATTTCTTTCTCAATGACGTCCAGTTTGGCGTGGGGCATAGCATATGGCTTGACCGTAATGGGTCGCGGGTCCGTGACCTTCATGGTGAACGTCTCTAAGTTAGTACGTCCTGGGGTGTCAGTTAGCACATCTGAGTGTGAGGAAAGTAAGTTTTTGACTGTTTTGATCTGTTCAGGGGTTAAGAGGGGACAGATTCCTACGTCATCCATGGTTTCTCCCGTATGTAAGGGAAACGCGGTCAGTGAGTCATCGGCTTCTGTTTCTTCCGCGATGGCGGTTGCTACAAGGGGCGTATCGTCGAGTGGGCGTTCGAGGTATTGTTTTAGCAGGTTGATGTGGAACATTTTGTCTTTGTTTCCGACTTTGATGAGGTAGTTAGTGCCTGAGAGCTTTTTTGTAACTGGGTAGGGGCCCCTCCATGCTAACTGGAGTTTGTTGTAAGAGGAGGGGAGGAGCAGTAGTGCCTTATCGCCCGGAGCCAGAGAGCGTTCTTTGGCCCGCCGATTGTATAGTTTCTCCTGTTTCTCCCTCTCCTTGGCTAAGTGTTTTGAGGCGATAGTGTGGACAGTGTTAAGCCTAGCCTTTAAGTTGTTGATGTAGGCGTGGACGGAGAGTTCTTCGGGATGCGGGGAAGGTTTAGTCCAGGCGCGCTTGAGGAGTTCTAGAGGCCCACGGGGTTGGGAACCGAATAGCATCTCATAGGGGGTGTAGCCTAGAGTAGAATGGGGGGTGGACCGATATGCGAATAAGGCTGTGGGGAGGAGTGTGTCCCACTCATCCAGAGGGCCGTCGACGGTTTTCTTTAACAGCCCGATTAAAGTTTGGTTAAAACGTTCGACTAGCCCATTGCATTGAGGGTGGTAGGGGGAGGATCGGATGTGGGTGGTGTTCATTATGTGCAGCGCTTCTCTCATCAGTGTGCCGGTGAATTGGGGCCCGTTATCGGAGAGTAGGACTTCGGGAAACCCCACTCTCGTGAAAATGGTAAACAGTGCCTCGGCCACGTGTTTCGCGTCCTCTTTCGGCAACGCTACCGCTTCCGGCCAATTGGTGGCCTGACATATCACGCAGAGTATGAACCTGTTCTTCTTACGTGTTATGGAAAGTGGCCCGACGAGGTCTACTGACACCCGCTGAAAGGGTGTGTCGGTCACCGGGTGTTTACCTAACGGTACTGGTTTAGTGTGGTGGGCCTTGGACATGAGCTGGCATTGGTGGCATGACGCTACAAATCGTTTGATCTCATTGTGCATGCCGGGCCAGTGGAAATAATGGGTGATTTTGTTGATTGTGGACCCTTGCCCTTGGTGACCACCCAGGGTTGAGTCGTGGGCCGCCTCCATTACTTGTCTACGGTAGGGACCGGGAATGAAAAGCTGGTCTCTGACCGATCCGTCAGGGAGGCTGGACCGTCGGAACAGTCGTTTCCCTTTTTGAATAAACGAGTGGGGTTTTGGGGGGTCTGGGTTTGGACCGACCTTAGCGAACAGTGGGGCCAGGGTCGAGTCTTCCTGTTGGGCCCGCAGGAATTCGTGGGCCGTGGGGGATTCCTCGAGAGGGTGGGGAACAGGGTCAGGGTGCGCGCGTGTGGCCACTGAGGCTAGGGGGGGAGGGGGACATCGGCAAGGTTGACGTATCGTTCCCCCAGGATGACGTCATAGGGTAATTTGGCTCGGACTGCTAAGGTAGCCGTGCCAGTGTATGGTTGTGACTTGATGTGAACCTTGGCGGTTGGGAGGGACTCAACTTCTCCCGTTACCACTCTATATTGGATTGACTCGCCGGTGTAATCGGAGGGACTCACGAAGGAGGTCTTAGCGAACCCATCGATCTGGCATCCTGAGTCGAGAAGGGCCCTGGCTCTTTTAGAGTTGATCTCTATATTTCTTTCTGTCTTGGTTTCCGGTTTGTCGGAGGGTGTAAGCGGGGGGGTGTCGGCTTCTGGGTCTTGCGTCCGGGGGGTGTCCGCAGGGCAAAGGGTGATGGTGTATACTCCTCGGGGGGGGGGGGGGGGTTCTGGGAGTGATTAGGGCCGGTATGTGCATTAGGCTGTTGCCCAGTGGAGTTACCTTGTCGAGTCGATTGGGTTTGCCCGGTGCCGGTTTGTGCCCTGGTCGGTTGGTATGGTTGGCCCGCACGTCGGGAGTCTTGAGGGGGCGGGAGGGGTCTGGGTTGGGGTGGACCCGGTCGGGACGACGGGAAGCTGGTTTGACTGATTAGTGGGGGAGGGTTGGTGCGGTGGTTGTCCCAGTTATTCCAGGGTGACTGTGGGTGACCCGGGCGGGACAGATGGCCCGGTGGCCGTGTCGACCTCCCATTTTCCTGTCGGGAAGCGGGATGTGAGAGAGATTTCTCCCGGGGGTGGGACGATTCTACCTTGTTGGCTTGCAGAAATCTATCTGCGCTTTGTAGGGAGGAGGGTAACCCTTCGATCCCGTGTTGTATCAGGAAGGCCTTGAGTTTAGGTGTCATTTGTGACTCTACCTGCTCAGTCATTAGGAGGGTGACCATACCGTCGAATGACTGCTCGATATTTCCCAACTCAACCCACTTAAGAAGGTAGGATTGGATTCGTTCCGCGAATCGGGTGTAATTCTCCCCTGGTCGTAGCGTGGACGACCGAAACTTTTTCTGGTAGTGGGACGCGTGCAACTGGTGCCGGTTTAAGAGCGCGTTTTTCAGTGCAGCGCATGACTCCCTGTCTTCTGGGGCCAGTTTACAGTAAGCCTCGTAGTCCTCTCCTCTCAGAGTGGAGACGAGGATCCTACAATGCAATTCTGGGGGGACCTCATTCAACTCCATGCAGTCGCTAAACCGCCGGAGGTAAATGTCAAACTGTTCTAAACGGGGGTCGTGGACGTCGGTCCACAGAGAAGCATGTCTGGGGAGGGGATGGTTGGGGGTGGCTGAACTAAATGATGAGGGGGAGTTTGGGTTGTCGTTGTTATCGGGGGCCCTAACACTTGCTGCTAATTCAGCTAACCTGAATTCGTGTGCCCTGCGTGCTTCCTCGTCTAACCTATGTTTCTCTCTCTCCTCTCTAGCTAATTGTTCTGCTCTAAGCCTATCTTCTCTTTCTAATTGCTTTGCTCTCTCCTCTCTAGCTACCTGTTCTGCTCTCTCCTCTCTAGCTACCTGTTCTGCTCTCTCCTCTCTAGCTACCTGTTCTGCTCTCTCTGTCTTGGCCTCATGGGCCGCTACCTGCTCTACTACGTATTTAGTGATGTCTGAGTCAATGTAGCCTATAGCTATAGCCTCTTCTCTCAACTGCTTACGCAATAGTACACCTTCCGCCATAGTAACAGAGTGAGGCGAGATTAAGATACTAGAGGCGGACAGAGATATAGCGAGATAGGAAAGGAAAATATAGGAGGGGTGTTGGGGTTCAGAGTTTAGCTAACGTAATACAACTCAAAATGGTACTCACCAGACAGCAATTCCAGAATTTTACACACATACACTAACACACGTATATCCAATCATAAAGTTATCGTTTATATGGCGCTCGGCGCTGTTGGTGCAGATAACTTCGGGCTGGTTAGGAATTCTCTTTCCCCGTGCCGGGACTGGATTAGCGTTTAATGTTAGTGTCTATTTTCCCGGGTTTGGATACCGGGAACTACGGCGGGTTCCTACGGGGAGGTTGACAGGGCAGTTGTCGGGTTCTCGGCGGTCTCTAGTCGTCGGGCAGGCTGATGCGGCGGCGGTGGGTCTCTCTGCTGACGTCTCGGGTGCCGGTACGTTGATGCGGGGCCAGAGGGTGGCGACCTGGCGGTTGGGGCGGCAAATCTGGCGTAATGGGGTGGCAAATTTGGTTGCTGGTGTGTCTGGGGTGACGTAGGCTGGCGTAGTGTGGCGAGCCTGGCTTAATGGGGTGAGTTGGCTGGGGTGGCGTAGATTGCTCGGAGTGGCGAATCTGGGGTGGCTTAGGTTGGCGTATCTGGGGTGCGTAGGCTGGGGTGACGTAAGCGTAGGCTGGGGTGGCGTAAGCGTAGGCTGGGGTGTCGTAGGCGTAGGCTGGGGTGGTGTAAGCGTAGGCTGGGGTGTCGTAGGCGTAGGCTGGGGTGGCGTAAGCGTAGGCTGGGGTGTCGTAGGCGTAGGCTGGGGTGGCGTAAGCGTAGGCTGGGGTGTCGTAGGCGTAGGCTGGGGTGGCGTAAGCGTAGGCTGGGGTGGCGTAAGCGTAGGCTGGGGTGGCGTAGGCTGCGTAAAGTGGCGAGCCTGGTTTGATGGGTTGATGGATCTGGTTGCTGGCGTTGGGATGACGGTCTGGTTGCTGGCTTAGAGTCTTTGTGTTGTAGAGAGATGAGCCCCCATCCAGGGTCGGTTTCAGAATCGGCGTAGTCCTCGGGTTGTTGCTGTTGACAGTGCGCTGAACGGCTTGAAGTTCAGATAATCCCGGATACGAGGTCCCACTTTGTCACGATGTGGCAATTGAGAGGGGGGTGATAATGGCTGGTTGTCTTAGAGATATGAGGTGCCGATGCTGTAGTTGACCTGGAATATTTATTTGTTCTCTACTGGCTCGCTTAGATGTTATTAACACACACAAACAGACAGTTCTAAGTTAGGCAAGCAAGTCTCTGGTTACGTTTCAGGTGTTTATTTATGATTCAAATTCAATATCCAATGATGAAATACACATACTAACATGTAGGGGAGATACAATGCTTGAGATATATGCACAGGAACGTCTAACACTCAATATACTGTGTTGTTGCGGAATCCAAGTTTAGGCTACGTAACTATAATGAGGAAATTACGATTACTGGCTAAGTATCTGCAAGTCCAAGTAATAATTCGGGGGCTAGACCAAAACGATGCGTCTAGCTCGGGAGCTGGGGGAGATCTGCTTTAGTTTAGTTGGGCGGGCTTTTTCGTGGACACTAGTCACCTGACCCAAAGTTAATTTGGTTGGCTTACATTTAATTACGTCCTATTCTCATTGGCTAGATTGAATATACATTTGCATAAGAAAAGCTTATTGGAGCCAAAAATGGATTGGGGGTCGGGGTTGCGAGGGCGGAAAGGGGGGGGGAGAGAGGTCTAGATGAAAGACAATTGAACAGACGTCATGCTGAGTGGGGGAATTTATCTCCCTTTGGTAGAATTTTAAGTAGTTAACTCAAGTGGCTGGGGGGGGGGGGGGGGTTCGGACGAGAATTTGTTATATGTGTGCGAACTGGGTTCTCTGGTCAGCGTTCAGGGAACGACCGTCTCAAAGCAATTGCATAACATGCCGCTAAGCTGAAGGGATAAAAAAGGGGGTGGGGGTGGCCGGGACGCGAAGAGGAGGGGGTGAGTGAGGGATCGAATAATGACTGTCTACACATGCGTTAAAATAGCACAATATATAAATACATTAAGACATGATATGAATACATTAATATAGCACAGGATAAAATATATACATTCTAACTAACACATTCGTACCCATTCAACCAAGATGTAGTACCAAGTTGAATCGTATTAGTCAGTAGACTCTGAATTTGGGCGTAGTACGAGAGTATAGTGAAGGGTAGAGAACCAGGTGAGAAAGAGTGATGGGGAGATGTAATTGCGTAAGGGAGGGAGGAGATAGTGACGTCAGACTAACCTTCTCTCTATTCTAGCTAAACTTAAGCTAATCTAAGGTTCTAGTTATACACTGCTATTTCTCTAAGTGCTAATAGTCACGATTAAATCCAGAATTGTGACATTCCTCCGGGCTAATTTGGAATACACGTGAGAGTGGATTCACACCTAATTTACTGAGTCTGAGGCCGGGGTTTGAGTGGTGTCGGTGGGGCCTGAGTCAGGGGCGGGATCTGAGTCAGAGTACCGGGACAGGAAATCTGCGAGATGGTGTTCCTTCCCGGACTGGTAGATGGTCTGGAAGCTGTACTGTGACAAGGTGAGGGAGTACCTCATTAACCTTCTGTTTAGGTTTTTTGCGCATGCGAGAAACGTGAGGGGTTGGTGGTCTGTGTGGAGGATAAAATGGCGACCGTATAGGTATACGTGGAACTTCTCAATTCCAAACACAAGAGCCCAACATTCTAGCTCAGAAGTGCTGTAATTCATCTGGGTGGCATTGAGCTTACGCGAGGCATATGCTACGGGAAACAGCATATTATCGTGCTCCGGGTCGGGTTGTAGCAGGGCCGCGCCGACGGCGCGTCCACTAGCGTCGCACTTCAATACGTAGGGGCGGGTCGGGTCAGGCAGACGGAGTATGGGTTTACTAGTGAGAGCAGCCTTCAGCTGGTCGAACGCTAGCTGGCATTCTGTTGACCAGGTGACTTTTTCCGGGAGGTTTTTCCGCGTCAAGTCTGTTAAAGGGGCCGCGATGCTATTGTATTGCGGTATGAACCTTTGGTAATACCCTGTTAGTCCTAGGAGGGCCCTTATACCTGATTTGGTGGTGGGCTGAGGGGCTAACTTGATTTTCTCTACTTTGGTTTCGTCTGGCATTATTTTGTTCTTTTTGATCATGTGACCTAAGAATTTCAGTTTATTGAAACCTACCATGCATTTCGACGGCCTGGCGGTTAGGCCGGTTTCGCGGAGTCTAGCTAGTAGAGCGGTTATCGTTTCCACATGTTCTGCCCAGGTGGGCGTGGCTATCAAGATGTCATCCACGAAGTGGGTGATCCCAGGTCGGTCATTTGGCTGGATCAGTTTTCGCATCATGCGAGTGAACACGGAGGGGGAATTGTTTAGGCCAAAGGGGACGGTTTGGAATTCGAAGTGCCCTTGGTCGGTGGTAAAGGCGAGGTAAGGGCGGCACTTCTCTTCCACTTCTATTTGGAAGAACCCCTTGCTAAGGTCAAACTTGGAAAAGTATTGAGCGTTGCTCAGTTTTGAAAATAGTAAATCAGGGTCTGGCATGGGCTCGAAATTCAGTGACTGCGTTTAACCGGCGGAAATCTACGCACATGCGGTGAGATCCGTCTGATTTCTTTACTAATACTATCGGCGCATTGTATGGGGAGGTTGAACTCGCGATGATGTTATGGGCTAACATATAATTGATTTCTTTCTCAATGACGTCCAGTTTGGCGTGGGGCATAGCATATGGCTTGACCGTAATGGGTCGCGGGTCCGTGACCTTCATGGTGAACGTCTCTAAGTTAGTACGTCCTGGGGTGTCAGTTAGCACATCTGAGTGTGAGGAAAGTAAGTTTTTGACTGTTTTGATCTGTTCAGGGGTTAAGAGGGGACAGATTCCTACGTCATCCATGGTTTCTCCCGTATGTAAGGGAAACGCGGTCAGTGAGTCATCGGCTTCTGTTTCTTCCGCGATGGCGGTTGCTACAAGGGGCGTATCGTCGAGTGGGCGTTCGAGGTATTGTTTTAGCAGGTTGATGTGGAACATTTTGTCTTTGTTTCCGACTTTGATGAGGTAGTTAGTGCCTGAGAGCTTTTTTGTAACTGGGTAGGGGCCCCTCCATGCTAACTGGAGTTTGTTGTAAGAGGAGGGGAGGAGCAGTAGTGCCTTATCGCCCGGAGCCAGAGAGCGTTCTTTGGCCCGCCGATTGTATAGTTTCTCCTGTTTCTCCCTCTCCTTGGCTAAGTGTTTTGAGGCGATAGTGTGGACAGTGTTAAGCCTAGCCTTTAAGTTGTTGATGTAGGCGTGGACGGAGAGTTCTTCGGGATGCGGGGAAGGTTTAGTCCAGGCGCGCTTGAGGAGTTCTAGAGGCCCACGGGGTTGGGAACCGAATAGCATCTCATAGGGGGTGTAGCCTAGAGTAGAATGGGGGGTGGACCGATATGCGAATAAGGCTGTGGGGAGGAGTGTGTCCCACTCATCCAGAGGGCCGTCGACGGTTTTCTTTAACAGCCCGATTAAAGTTTGGTTAAAACGTTCGACTAGCCCATTGCATTGAGGGTGGTAGGGGGAGGATCGGATGTGGGTGGTGTTCATTATGTGCAGCGCTTCTCTCATCAGTGTGCCGGTGAATTGGGGCCCGTTATCGGAGAGTAGGACTTCGGGAAACCCCACTCTCGTGAAAATGGTAAACAGTGCCTCGGCCACGTGTTTCGCGTCCTCTTTCGGCAACGCTACCGCTTCCGGCCAATTGGTGGCCTGACATATCACGCAGAGTATGAACCTGTTCTTCTTACGTGTTATGGAAAGTGGCCCGACGAGGTCTACTGACACCCGCTGAAAGGGTGTGTCGGTCACCGGGTGTTTACCTAACGGTACTGGTTTAGTGTGGTGGGCCTTGGACATGAGCTGGCATTGGTGGCATGACGCTACAAATCGTTTGATCTCATTGTGCATGCCGGGCCAGTGGAAATAATGGGTGATTTTGTTGATTGTGGACCCTTGCCCTTGGTGACCACCCAGGG
Organism: Anisus vortex; assembly: GCA_949126835.1. Taxonomy (NCBI): domain Eukaryota; kingdom Metazoa; phylum Mollusca; class Gastropoda; family Planorbidae; genus Anisus; species Anisus vortex. The sequence continues at coordinate 52,729,364 of OX421495.1, forward strand.
TTGAGTCGTGGGCCGCCTCCATTACTTGTCTACGGTAGGGACCGGGAATGAAAAGCTGGTCTCTGACCGATCCGTCAGGGAGGCTGGACCGTCGGAACAGTCGTTTCCCTTTTTGAATAAACGAGTGGGGTTTTGGGGGGTCTGGGTTTTGACCGACCTTAGCGAACAGTGGGGCCAGGGTCGAGTCTTCCTGTTGGGCCCGCAGGAATTCGTGGGCCGTGGGGGATTCCTCGAGAGGGTGGGGAACAGGGTCAGGGTGCGCGCGTGTGGCCACTGAGGCTAGGGGGGGGGGGAGGGGGACATCGGCAAGGTTGACGTATCGTTCCCCCAGGATGACGTCATAGGGTAATTTGGCTCGGACTGCTAAGGTAGCCGTGCCAGTGTATGGTTGTGACTTGATGTGAACCTTGGCGGTTGGGAGGGACTCAACTTCTCCCGTTACCACTCTATATTGGATTGACTCGCCGGTGTAATCGGAGGGACTCACGAAGGAGGTCTTAGCGAACCCATCGATCTGGCATCCTGAGTCGAGAAGGGCCCTGGCTCTTTTAGAGTTGATCTCTATATTTCTTTCTGTCTTGGTTTCCGGTTTGTCGGAGGGTGTAAGCGGGGGGGGGGGTGTCGGCTTCTGGGTCTTGCGTCCGGGGGGTGTCCGCAGGGCAAAGGGTGATGGTGTATACTCCTCGGGGGGGGGGGGGGGGTTCTGGGAGTGATTAGGGCCGGTATGTGCATTAGGCTGTTGCCCAGTGGAGTTACCTTGTCGAGTCGATTGGGTTTGCCCGGTGCCGGTTTGTGCCCTGGTCGGTTGGTATGGTTGGCCCGCACGTCGGGAGTCTTGAGGGGGCGGGAGGGGTCTGGGTTGGGGTGGACCCGGTCGGGACGACGGGAAGCTGGTTTGACTGATTAGTGGGGGAGGGTTGGTGCGGTGGTTGTCCCAGTTATTCCAGGGTGACTGTGGGTGACCCGGGCGGGACAGATGGCCCGGTGGCCGTGTCGACCTCCCATTTTCCTGTCGGGAAGCGGGATGTGAGAGAGATTTCTCCCGGGGGTGGGACGATTCTACCTTGTTGGCTTGCAGAAATCTATCTGCGCTTTGTAGGGAGGAGGGTAACCCTTCGATCCCGTGTTGTATCAGGAAGGCCTTGAGTTTAGGTGTCATTTGTGACTCTACCTGCTCAGTCATTAGGAGGGTGACCATACCGTCGAATGACTGCTCGATATTTCCCAACTCAACCCACTTAAGAAGGTAGGATTGGATTCGTTCCGCGAATCGGGTGTAATTCTCCCCTGGTCGTAGCGTGGACGACCGAAACTTTTTCTGGTAGTGGGACGCGTGCAACTGGTGCCGGTTTAAGAGCGCGTTTTTCAGTGCAGCGCATGACTCCCTGTCTTCTGGGGCCAGTTTACAGTAAGCCTCGTAGTCCTCTCCTCTCAGAGTGGAGACGAGGATCCTACAATGCAATTCTGGGGGGACCTCATTCAACTCCATGCAGTCGCTAAACCGCCGGAGGTAAATGTCAAACTGTTCTAAACGGGGGTCGTGGACGTCGGTCCACAGAGAAGCATGTCTGGGGAGGGGATGGTTGGGGGTGGCTGAACTAAATGATGAGGGGGAGTTTGGGTTGTCGTTGTTATCGGGGGCCCTAACACTTGCTGCTAATTCAGCTAACCTGAATTCGTGTGCCCTGCGTGCTTCCTCGTCTAACCTATGTTTCTCTCTCTCCTCTCTAGCTAATTGTTCTGCTCTAAGCCTATCTTCTCTTTCTAATTGCTTTGCTCTCTCCTCTCTAGCTACCTGTTCTGCTCTCTCCTCTCTAGCTACCTGTTCTGCTCTCTCCTCTCTAGCTACCTGTTCTGCTCTCTCTGTCTTGGCCTCATGGGCCGCTACCTGCTCTACTACGTATTTAGTGATGTCTGAGTCAATGTAGCCTATAGCTATAGCCTCTTCTCTCAACTGCTTACGCAATAGTACACCTTCCGCCATAGTAACAGAGTGAGGCGAGATTAAGATACTAGAGGCGGACAGAGATATAGCGAGATAGGAAAGGAAAATATAGGAGGGGTGTTGGGGTTCAGAGTTTAGCTAACGTAATACAACTCAAAATGGTACTCACCAGACAGCAATTCCAGAATTTTACACACATACACTAACACACGTATATCCAATCATAAAGTTATCGTTTATATGGCGCTCGGCGCTGTTGGTGCAGATAACTTCGGGCTGGTTAGGAATTCTCTTTCCCCGTGCCGGGACTGGATTAGCGTTTAATGTTAGTGTCTATTTTCCCGGGTTTGGATACCGGGAACTACGGCGGGTTCCTACGGGGAGGTTGACAGGGCAGTTGTCGGGTTCTCGGCGGTCTCTAGTCGTCGGGCAGGCTGATGCGGCGGCGGTGGGTCTCTCTGCTGACGTCTCGGGTGCCGGTACGTTGATGCGGGGCCAGAGGGTGGCGACCTGGCGGTTGGGGCGGCAAATCTGGCGTAATGGGGTGGCAAATTTGGTTGCTGGTGTGTCTGGGGTGACGTAGGCTGGCGTAGTGTGGCGAGCCTGGCTTAATGGGGTGAGTTGGCTGGGGTGGCGTAGATTGCTCGGAGTGGCGAATCTGGGGTGGCTTAGGTTGGCGTATCTGGGGTGCGTAGGCTGGGGTGACGTAAGCGTAGGCTGGGGTGGCGTAAGCGTAGGCTGGGGTGTCGTAGGCGTAGGCTGGGGTGGCGTAAGCGTAGGCTGGGGTGTCGTAGGCGTAGGCTGGGGTGGCGTAAGCGTAGGCTGGGATGTCGTAGGCGTAGGCTGGGGTGGCGTAAGCGTAGGCTGGGGTGTCGTAGGCGTAGGCTGGGGTGGCGTAAGCGTAGGCTGGGGTGGCGTAGGCTGCGTAAAGTGGCGAGCCTGGTTTGATGGGTTGATGGATCTGGTTGCTGGCGTTGGGATGACGGTCTGGTTGCTGGCTTAGAGTCTTTGTGTTGTAGAGAGATGAGCCCCCATCCAGGGTCGGTTTCAGAATCGGCGTAATCCTCGGGTTGTTGCTGTTGACAGTGCGCTGAACGGCTTGAAGTTCAGATAATCCCGGATACGAGGTCCCACTTTGTCACGATGTGGCAATTGAGAGGGGGGTGATAATGGCTGGTTGTCTTAGAGATATGAGGTGCCGATGCTGTAGTTGACCTGGAATATTTATTTGTTCTCTACTGGCTCGCTTAGATGTTATTAACACACACAAACAGACAGTTCTAAGTTAGGCAAGCAAGTCTCTGGTTACGTTTCAGGTGTTTATTTATGATTCAAATTCAATATCCAATGATGAAATACACATACTAACATGTAGGGGAGATACAATGCTTGAGATATATGCACAGGAACGTCTAACACTCAATATACCGTGTTGTTGCGGAATCCAAGTTTAGGCTACGTAACTATAATGAGGAAATTACGATTACTGGCTAAGCATCTGCAAGTCCAAGTAACAATTCGGGGGCTAGACCAAAACGATGCGTCTAGCTCGGGAGCTGGGGGAGATCTGCTTTAGTTTAGTTGGGCGGGATTTTTCGTGGACACTAGTCACCTGACCCAAAGTTAATTTGGTTGGCTTACATTTAATTACATCCTATTCTCATTGGCTAGATTGAATATACATTTGCATAAGAAAAGCTTATTGGAGCCAAAAATGGATTGGGGGTCGGGGTTGCGAGGGCGGAAAGGGGGGGGGAGAGAGGTCTAGATGAAAGACAATTGAACAGACGTCATGCTGAGTGGGGGAATTTATCTCCCTTTGGTAGAATTTTAAGTAGTTAACTCAAGTGGCTGGGGGGGGGGGGGGTTCGGACGAGAATTTGTTATATGTGTGCGAACTGGGTTCTCTGGTCAGCGTTCAGGGAACGACCGTCTCAAAGCAATTGCATAACATGCCGCTAAGCTGAAGGGATAAAAAAGGGGGTGGGGGTGGCCGGGACGCGAAGAGGAGGGGGTGAGTGAGGGATCGAATAATGACTGTCTACACATGCGTTAAAATAGCACAATATATAAATACATTAAGACATGATATGAATACATTAATATAGCATAGGATAAAATATATACATTCTAACTAACACATTCGTACCCATTCAACCAAGATGTAGTACCAAGTTGAATCGTATTAGTCAGTAGACTCTGAATTTGGGCGTAGTACGAGAGTATAGTGAAGGGTAGAGAACCAGGTGAGAAAGAGTGATGGGGAGATGTAATTGCGTAAGGGAGGGAGGAGATAGTGACGTCAGACTAACCTTCTCTCTATTCTAGCTAAACTTAAGCTAATCTAAGGTTCTAGTTATACACTGCTATTTCTCTAAGTGCTAATAGTCACGATTAAATCCAGAATTGTGACAATGAGCATTTGATTTTACTGGGTGACTTCAATGCTAGGGTGGGTGCTGACTACGTTTCATGACCCTCCTGTTTGGGAAGATTTGGCACAGGAAAAATGAACGAAAACGGACAGAGACTCTTGGAACTGTGTTCCTACCACGATCTATGCATCACCAACACTTTCTTTCAGACAAAGCCCCAGCATAGGGTATCATGGAGACATCCCCGCTCTAAACACTGGCACCAGCTGGACCTGATCATCACCAGGCGTTCCGCATTGAAGCAGGTTCTTCTCACTCGCACCTTCCATAGTGCAGACTGCGACACTGACCACTCAGTAGTGTGTTGCAAGATGAGATTGCTGCCAAAGAAAATTCACCGATCCAGGCCAGAAGGCAGACCCCGATGTGAGCATGACACATCATCCAGACAGGAAAATAGAGTTTACGCAAGCTCTCTCGAACTCACTAGACACTGATCTCCCTGGCAGGAGCGCCAAAGAAAAGTGGGACTACCTCAGAGAAACAATACACAGCACAGCCATGCAGGTCTTTGGAAGAAAAAAGACACAAAACAATGACTGGTTCGAGGCCAACTCTGTCACGCTCACCCCCGCCATAGAAGAAAGACGAAGTGCTCACCAAAAATACAAGAACTCTCCCAATCAACAGACACTGCAGGCATATAGATCAGCCAGGAGCAGGGTTCAGAGGCTAGCAAGGCAGTGCGCAAATGACTACTGGCTTCAACTATGCCAGAGCATTCAACCATCGGCTGAAACTGGAAACATCAGAGGCATGTACGATGGCATAAAAAAGGCCATGGATCCTACAAAGAAGGTCACAGCCCCACTGAAGTCTTCAACAGGCGTGATAATTCATGATAAGAGCAAACAGATGGACAGATGGGTGGAACACTACTCAGAGTTGTGCTCCAGGCAAAACCACATCACACAAGAGGCCATCGATGCTGTCCAAAGTCTCCCCCTCAAGGCAGAACTGGACGACATACCTACCCTGGCAGAACTAAAAGAAGCTATCGAGCGATTACCAATAGCAAAGGCTCCAGGTCAAGATGGTATCCCACCAGAGGTTATCAAGTGTGGCAGCAGCGTATTAGTGGAGCACCTGCATGGCCTCCTCTGCCAGTGCTGGGAAGAAGGAGCAGTACCCGAGGACATGAGAAATGCCAACATAATTAACCTGTATAAAAATAAGGGATATAGAAGTGACTGTAATAATTACAGGGGTATTTCCCTCCTCAGCATTGTGGGAAAGGTCTTTGCACGGGTTGTTCTAAAGAAACTGCAAAGGCTTGCTGAGAGAGTGTACCCCGAATCACAGTGCGGGTTCCGAGCAGAAAGATCCACAATCGATATGATCTTCTAACTAAGACAACTCCAAGAAAAGTGTCGCGAGCAACACATGCCCCTCTGTCTGGCTTTCATTGATCTGACAAAGGCCTTCGACCTGGTCAGCAGAGATGGACTCTTTACAGTCCTGGCAAAAGTTGGCTGCCCACCGAAACTTCTGAAGATAATGCAGTCATTCCATGATTGAATGAAAGGCACAGTGCAGTATGACGGGTCAAGTTCAGCCGCATTTGACATCCTCAGCGGTGTCAAGCAGGGCTGTGTCCTTGCCCCAACACTCTTTGGCATCTTTTTTGCCAGCCTGTTGAGACATGCCTTTGGAACTTCTACCGAGGGGGTCTATCTACACACCCGTTCTGATGGTAAACTATTCAACTTGGCCAGGCTTAAGTCTAAGAGGAAGATACGGGAGACCGTCATTAGGGACATGCTTTTCGCAGATGACGCTGCCTTAGCCACACACACAGAGGCAGAACTGCAAAACCTAATGGACCGCTTCGCCAAGGCCGCTAGCGACTTCGGTCTCACTATCAGCTTAAAAAAGACAAATGTGATGTCCCAGGAAGCTGCTTCTCCCAAAATCAACATCAATGACTGCGAACTTGAGGCTGTGGAGCATTACACATACCTTGGCTCCACTATCAGCAACAACCTTTATCTAGATGCAGAGCTTAACACAAGGATTGGCAAGGCCTCCACAACACTGGCCAGACTATCGCACAGAGTTTGGAACAACAAAAAGCTGACCATAAGAACCAAGGTTGCAGTGTACCGTGCATGTGTGTTAAGCACTCTACTCTACGCCAGCGAAGCCTGGACGCTATATTCTAAACAAGAGAAGAGATTGAGTGCTTTTCACATGCGCTGCCTCCGACGCATACTCGGAATATCCTGGCAGGACCATGTCACCAACAACGAGGTACTGCGGCAGGCTGGGATGCCAAGCATACCTACTCTAATCCGCCAACGCCGGCTCAGATGGCTAGGACATGTATGTCGGATGGAGGATGGCCGAATACCCAAATACATCCTTTACTCGGAACTGGCCAGAGGAAAGAGGACTGCGGGCCGGCCCCACCTCCGATATAAGGATGTCTGCAAGGGAGACATGAAAGCCCTTGCCATTGAAAACAAACAGCTGGGAGGAACTAGCCAAGGACAGGTCCAGCTGGAGACATGCGCTGGCCTCCGGGCTGGAAGCTGGAGAGATAAACCTGCAACGGCTCGCTGATGAGAAGCGCACCAAAAGGAAGGGAAGAAGAGACCAGCCCATGACCAGTTCTGCCTACCTGTGCCGGACGTGCAATAAAGACTGTCACTCGCATGTGGGCTTGTACAGCCATAGCAGAAGCTGCAAGGCCAGGAGCGCACATTCCCCAAGGGCACAATAAACTCCGTCGTCTCTCGAGACAAATGGAAGCCAACGAAGAGAACGTGCCGTGCTATTATCCAACAGTACAAGGAACATTATACACCAGACACTAGCTGACTCGTAGTTGGCAATTAATTTTAAAGCATAGTCCGCGTGACAGTTAGTTTGTAACTTTAAAATTAAATTAGGATATTCCAACCATAGGCGTAGTTACAAAAGGGAGAGGGGAAAAGTCGAGAGCTAAGGCATATTGAATTCGCGAAAAGTTTGGTAAATGTTTGTCAGGGAAAGTTCAACCTCTCATGAAAAAACAAAACAATCGCTCAAGTTCAAGAAGGCATGTATGGTGTCCCCCAGTTCTTCCATGTAAATGTGATGTAAACCATTCTTTTTCCAAAGGCTTTTTTTTTTAAAGTATTTTTTATTGAGAAGTTAAAGCTTTATAAAATATACAAAGTGAACAGATTAAAAATATATATTTTACTTTCACAATTGGCTATTTATATGCCTACCCTAGAAATATTTTTTAAAATTAATTTTTCAATGTTTTTATTATAATATTAACTTATATAACTTATATCTATTTTAATATTTATGCTTGCTCTAAATTGTTTCGATATAAACATTTTTGAACATTCTACATCATTGTTTCGACTGGCATTTAACCCAACGGGCAAAACACGTCGTATCTACGGGGAAACAACGTGAAAAACACTTAGTTTCCAGATCGATGCGACGTGGTGTGCCCGCTGGACTTCGCCAGTGTGTCGTTATTGTTTAAAACTATTTCTTGAGATTTGATAGTAATTTGGCTGCATAGAAATTTTAATCACAATTTTTTTACATTTTAAGTTAATATAATTTTCCATTTTATATCGAAGCTATTTACCTAAATAACATTTTCCTTTTTAAATAGTTATGGATAAAATTGTGCACGAGTTATGACGTTTGCCTGCCACACCTTCATCATATTATGCCCCTTTTACCTTCAACTATTTGCCCTTCCTACCTTGAAATATTTGATCCACTCTTACCTTCACCTATTAACCCATTCGTTCTAGTGTTTCTGGCTGCGCCACCGATTTCAACGAAACTCTGGACGCTTGACATGTGATGGTTTTTGGGCGACACCCTATTACCTGTTCATCGGGAGCAGGCCCAATGAATTGCTTCCCGCGTTACATGTACAGCTCTTGCAAAACGAGTGGAGTGTCTCTTAAGCAAAACAGAATGTTGGCAATGTGTAGTAAACTAAAAAATGATAAATGCTCAAAACAAAAACAAAAATTGCCTTGCTATTTATTGTGACAAAGTTATGCAATAACATAAAAGTGACAAAGTTATGCAATAACATACAAGTGACAAAGTTATGCAATAACATACAAGTGACAAAGTTAAGTGACAAAGTTATGCAATAACATACAAGTGACAAAGTTATGCAATAACATACAAGTGACAAAGTTAAGTGACAAAGTTATGCAATAACATACAAGTGAGAAAGCTACCCAATAACGTACGAGTGAAAAAGTTATGCAATAACACACAAGTGACAAAGTTAAGTGACAAAGTTATGCAATAACATACAAGTGACAAAGTTATGCAATAACATACAAGTGACAAAGTTATGCAATAACATACAAGTGAGAAAGCTACCCAATAACATACGAGTGAAAAAGTTATGCAATAACTCACAGGTGACAAAGTTAAGTGACAAAGTTATGCAATAACATACAAGTGAGAAAGTTATGCAATAACACACAAGTGACAAAGTTAAGTGACAAAGTTATGCAATAACTCACAGGTGACAAAGTTAAGTGACAAAGTTATGCAATAACATACAAGTGAGAAAGTTAACTGACAAAGTTATGCAATAACAGACAAGTGACAAAGTTAAGTGACAAAATTATGCAATAACATACAAGTGAGAAAGCTACCCAATAACATACGAGTGACAAAGTTATGCAATAACACACAAGTGACAAAGTTAAGTGACAAAGTTATGCAATAACATACAAGTGACAAAGTTATGCAATAACATACAAGTGACAAAGTTATGCAATAACATACAAGTGAGAAAGCTACCCAATAACATACGAGTGAAAAAGTTATGCAATAACTCACAGGTGACAAAGTTAAGTGACAAAGTTATGCAATAACATACACGTGAGAAAGTTAACTGACAAAGTTATGCAATAACACACAAGTGACAAAGTTAAGTGACAAAATTATGCAATAACATACAAGTGAGAAAGCTACCCTATAACATACGAGTGACAAAGTTATGCAATAACACACAAGTGACAAAGTTAAGTGACAAAGTTATGCAATAACATACAAGTGACAAAGTTAAGTGACAAAGTTATGCAATAACATACAAGTGAGTAAGTTATGCAGTACATACGAGTGACAAAGTTAGGTGAAAAAGTTATGCAGTACATACGAGTGACAAAGTTAAGTGACAAAGTTATGCAATAACACACAATTGACAAAGTTAAGTAATAAAGTTATTCAATAACACACAAGTGACAAAGTAAAGTGACAAAGTTATGCAACAACATACATGTGACAAAGTTAAGTGACAAAGTTATGCAGTACACACAAGTGACAAAGTTAAGTGACAAAGTTATGCAGTACACACAAGTGACAAAGATTAAGTGACAAAGTTAAGTGACAAAGTTATGCAATACCACACAAGTGACAAAGTTAAGTGACAAAGTTATGCAACAACATACACGTGATAAAGTTTAAAACCGGACTTATAGAACCAAAAAATCGGTTTTGAAAAAAAGGATATTGACATCCCTAGTCAGAATATATCATAGGCCTACATCTCATTTCGAAATCCGCTGTATCGGTATCATGCAACACTGATACATCACAAAATAGGTTTAGCACAGCTGATGTCAATCTAGCAGCACCTGATCGACCGTCGTATCCGCACCCATGCAGTTTCGATAATCAATAATCATTTTGTCACTGTGTTGATGCGAAGCAGGTCTAATGAAAGGGATGTAACTGTATTTATTTTTTATTTAGTTGTCTTTTTTTTTTCTTCTATAAATTGTATTTAAAAAATTGAATTATCCCCCTTGAGTTTTTTTTGGGATAGGCCTACATGTAACCTTAAACTTATTTATTATTATTTTCATTATTATTATTAATATTTTTTATTACTATTATACAATTCAATATACAATATATATTCAATATACTATTCAATATACAATACAATATCTCCTTCTTTGCCAAAATCTGCTTCTTCCACCTGCGCCGTATTGCCGCCATCCGTCGCTATCTCACCAAAAAGCTTGGGTTTTAAGCTTGTCATCTCTCTCCTCTTTTCCCGCTTGGATTATTGCAATGCGCTTTTGGCTGGCCTCTCGGCCTCCTTCCTTCAGGGCCTCCAACATGTCCAGAACTGTGCAGCCCGACTGGTCCTTAAGAAGAAGAATTCGAGTCATATCACTCCCTATAACCACCGGATCTCCTACAAGCTGGCTTCTCTCTGTTACAAGTGCCTGAATGGCTATACCCCAGACTATCTTCGCTCCTGTCTCGAGCTCTACACACAATCCTGTCCACACAGCTCGGCTTCTGACGCACGAACTCTTCAGATCCCTCGTGCGAAGCTAGTGTCCGCTGGTCAACATGCATTCTCATACGAGGGCCCGTCCGCCTGGAATCCTCTCCCTTTACAGCTTCGCCAGAGCCCTAGCTGTGACACCTTCAGGAGCCGCCTGAAAAAGCACCTATTCCGGTTGCAGTATTCACCTGTACATCTATAGATTGTCGTCTTTTATTCGTTGTCTGTACTATGTCTGTACTGTTGACAGCGCATAGAACTGTTCCCAACGGGATATGCACTATACAAGTGTTATTATTATTAATAATATATTATTTACAAATTCAGGAATAAATAATTTTAACATAAATGGAATAGAAATATTTCAAGAACTGTTTATACAGCTTATTATTGTGATTTTACTGTGTTTAAATTTTGTTTTAAAAACTGTAAAATCTTGGGCCAAAAATCTTCCTGAGCTTGACAGTGTTCTTTGTCCTTGCCTCCCCATATCAAGTCCATGTCTGGTAAATAAAAAAATAAAAGTGGAGATTTAAAAACTAAACAGAACACATCTATACATTTATTTATCACATAAAAGTAAACAAACATTTAGTTTATTACAGCAATGACTTGACTTATGCCCTGCGGTCCACAGAGAAGGGCCATAATTACCCCTCTACATCGGTCCCTAAGTTGATGTATAGCCTGTTATCCAGTGGTGAATTATGGCAGTGAGACCTGGACACTTACAAAAAGTACAGAAAATATATTAAGTACCTGGGAAAAAAATACTCAGAAAATGGATGCAGGATGCGCACCAATAGAGAGATATATAAAGTTATATGAAGACCCTACTATCAGTGGCGTAGCTAGGGTGGGGGGAGGGGGGGTCCAAATTTGAAAATCCCCCCGGACCCCCACCTGAGGGGGTCCCCCAAAAGAGTGTCCGAAATTTTTTGTTTACATTAAATATTACGCCGCTGCCAAATAATCTTGCTATTCACGATGTTATATAAGTTAGTGATCCTGTTGCATGTATTCCATACATATTAAGGATTTCAAAAATTAATTACGTATATCAACACGCATGTAAAAACTGGTAAAAAGTTTACTAACAACTGTCAATACATAACTCCGTTTTTTTGTAAATTTTGTAAAATTCTTGGCGGCATTTTATCGGTATCTTCAGTGACGTATTTAGGCATGTTCCACATGTTCCCTTGGAACATGGGCCCCCACACAAAAGGGGCCCCCACACATCCCAAAAATATATTTTTTTTTAGTGACAACCCCATTCTTTCGTTGAAAATGTCAAATAAAATGCATTTATTCCCCTACAATTTTAAGCACTCCACATACAATTTATTTATGATTTTACAGAATGTAACACGAATAAACGGCACATTTCTGACGTATGTAAAAGGCAGCGCGAGGCTACGAGGGGCTCCCACATTCATTGGGAACAGGGCCACAATCCTAAATACGGCACTGCACACAGCCACTAGCCAAAGAGGATGGTCTTTAAGCTCTTTTAAAAGACTTTTTAGTCTCAGATTCTCTCAGTGTCTGAGGTAAGCTGTTCCCTAAAGAAGGCGCCACAGATTCAAATGAGCGTCCTCCTCGGTACTCCTTTTTGTGTCCAGCCACACTGGGAGTTTTAAGGAGTGATTGTTGAAATGTGTTATGTCATCCTTTTTTTCTCTATATGTCCTACTTTGTCCTCCTTTTGGTTCCCATGTATCTGGCAACCCTAGAGTCATGATGCACGTGTACGAGTTAAAAGTATGGAAGTTCTAACATTGTTTTAGTTCATGATTCAAAATGGAAACTCGGAAAAGAGAAATTATGTATTTTGTCCATAACATATTGGCATTGAGTTATCATGACATTATCTCATCGAAAAGTGTAATGATTGCATCCAGTAGGTAACCAGAAATCTTTTATTTTAAGATGTGTACTAGATTTATGAATGTAAGTACGGTTTGAATCCTGGTGCAGGGTAAAGTGAAGACGGCTGCGTATAGTGCTGGCCACACAATCACCTAGTATGCCGTGGCCACAGAAACTGGTGAACGCTGCTTCACCGGCCCTATGGATCAATCTGGTACGATGGATGGCTTTAATGTCAGTGGAGTCAAAAATACTAGACAGCATTGATATAGCTCATAGGTTCAATATCGCTTCCCCCACCCCCCCGAGGGCGGTGAGAAGCTTCAGGGGGACGCTGACATTGCCGGGGGCGATTAGGGGCGGTGAAGGGCAAGTGGGCGGTACAAACTAACTGATATAATTTGAACACCTCAGCTATTTGAATCGATTAGTTTTCGGATGAAATGTGATTAAAACGCAAGTGTTGCTAAATATCTAATATCCCTCAACTGTAGGCCTACATATTATTATGTTAATAATAAGAAATAGGAATCGCAATGACTTTTTGTTTGATGAAGTAGGGGTCAGTATTTGGCTTATGGTGTGTAGCCAGCTGGTCCTGTGGTTGGTTCACTGGATTGTCACCCCTGCTGACCGATCACTGTCGCCCAAACATCTGTTAAATGTTAATGATATTTTGATTTCAGTTTTACGAGATGTCCTAAATGTGTTTGAAACCTAAAATTAAATAACGTGACTATGATATCATTAATCTGTATAGATACATAGTAATCATAAAACTAGGTAGTTATTGTTATGCTTAAAAATATACATAAAAATTCTTTAGTCTTATAATATTATTATAATTTTCAAATACTTTTTACAGTTTGATCACTTCAACTTTATAACTTGTAAGCCGTTAATTTTTTATAGAAGAAAAAAAAGAGAAATATAAGCTTAAATGAAACGGGCTGATTATCTCCCTTTAATTTAAAAATGTTGAGAACCCATGATTTAGATTCTAGATGATGTTATAGATGTCTTTGCTGCACAGAAAGCATGACATGAATTGAGATTTGTCACTTGTGCATTATCTCGCCAATAAACAACGGTATTATTCATTAAAAAAGTCTTAATGATTATTTTTTGTTAATTTTACTGATATGTGGTAGCCTACCAAGTTTAATTTATACTTAAATATTTATTAAGTACATTATCTCATGTCATAATTTCGAATATAAAATTGCAGGGGTCCCTAAAGAGGCCAAGCCCCCCCCGGGCCCCCAAATCCGTAGCTACGCCACTGCCTACTATTGTAACTGAGATAAAAGAAAAGGGCAGACTATGCTGGACATGCCACCTGGAACGAATGCCAAACAGCAGTGAGCAAAAGTAATATATACTCAGACCTCCAGAGAAAAACAAATTAAAGTCAGACCCAGATTCTGGCCTGCCTCACCACCTCCTTCCACTTGGATCTATTCATTGCTTTCTTTTTCCAGGTCTGGATCCCGATCTGTTGCAGATCCATTTCGGCATCATCCAACCATCTCAGTCTGGGTCTGACTTTAAGTTGTTTTTCTCTGCAGGTCTCAGTATATATTACTTTTGATGATGATGTATAGCATGTTATAATAGTTATTATATTGCATTTAGAAATGTTTCGCTAGTTCATTTAGAATTATTTATTTATTTCAATTTTTGGCGTAGAGCTTATTTGCATATAATTGTAAATATAGTTATTTTAGAGGACATAACAATACTAACATGTTTTCTCGTAGTCTCTTCAACTTTCTAGAGAGAATTTTCCTTTGCATTCAAAAAACCAATTGACATGTTGATATGCATACTTTCCCCCTATTAAAAAACACTTACTAAATATTTTATTGTAGCTCCGTTCACACATCGGAGCAAAAGGTGGCTCCAAAAAATGACCCGCTTCAGGATAACTGATCAGCGTGAAATTGTCTGAATACTTGTCCGGTATAATTTCCTTATACTTGTCAATCGCAAAAGGATTGATACATTGATCCTCAAGACATTGTATTGCTAACATCTTAGCACCATGGCGCCAACTCTGAAAGGAAGCAGACTACATCTTAACATAAAGCAAACGAATAAAGAATTTAAAAGATAATATGAAAGACACTATTGTGTGACAAATGTTGTAAGCAATCTTGCATAAACAAAAAATAAACATTAGGCCCACCAGGATACCAATAGTCCCACCATGATACCAATAGTCCCACCATGATACCAATAGTCCCACCATGATACCAATAGTCCCACCATGATACCAATAGTCCCACCAGGATACAAATAGTGCCACCATGATAGCAATAGTCCCACCATGATAGCAATAGTCCCACCATGATACCAATAGTCCCACCATGATACCAATAGTCCCATCAGGATACAAATAGTGCCACCATGATACCAATAGTCCCACCATGATACCAATAGTCCCAACAGGATACAATAAACGGCTCACTAGGATGCCAAAAGGCCCACTATGATACCGATAGGCCCACCAGGATACCAAAAGGCGCACACGAATACCAACAGGCCCACAATGATACCAACAGGCCCACCCCGACACCAATATTCCCACCATGATACGACAAGACCCACAAGAATACCAACAGACCCACCAGGGTACCAACAGGCCCACCTCGACACCAATATTCCCACCAGGATACCAAAAGGACCACAAGAATACCAACAGGCCCACCATGATACCGATAGGCCCACTATGATACAAATAGGCTCACCAGGATAACAAAAGGCCCACCATGATATCAAAAGGCCGACCAGGATACCAAAAGGCCCACCATGATACCAAAACAGCACACTAGGATACCAAAAGGCCCGTCATGATACCGTTAGTCCCACCATTATACCATAAGACCCACCAGGATACCAAAAGGCCCGCCAGGATATCAAAGGCTCACCAGGATACCAACAGGCCCACCAGGATACCAATAGGCCCGCCATGATACCAAAATTGTCCACAAGGATACCAAAAAGCCCGCATTGATACCAATAGTCCCACCAGGATACCAAAACGCCCACTAGGATACAAAATGCCCACTAGGATACCAAAAGGCCCACCATGATACCGATAGTCCCACCAGGATACCAAAAGCCCCACAAGAATACCAATAGGCCCACCATGATACGAAAAGGCCCACCATGATACCAACATGCCCACCACAACACCAATAGACCCACCAAGATACCGATTACTTCTATGTAAACATAACATTGTTCAGAAAAAAAATTAAAAATCTGCCATATGGTTAGACACCCTTTCTCTAATAGAAATAATATTTATATAAATAACCCCCATCATCATTTTTTAATATGTAGACCTATTATTTTATTACAAAGACCGAACCAAACAATCCCTAGAATCAAGGTTTTTGGTATAAATCCTAGATACATTTTTGTTTGCATTTTTTTGTTTTTTTGGTAAAAACGTTCGAATGAATCCCAAAGGTATTTTCTTCATTAGATCTATTTCCCCTCGAAGCACATGCAAAGTTTATATAAAAAGGATTTAAAAATTACCCCCATGAAATATAATGAAAAACAAGATAAAATGACATTTGGAAGTTGTGCCAAGGAAAGTCTGGGGCTGACAAATTTGATAGAATGTCTTTCCGTCTGCAATGATTCTATGTGCCCATTTGGGTAAATGAAACTTCCAAAGATTTAGCCGCCCACAAATAAACCTACAAAAAGTACTTGATATGAAAGATTTAAAATAGCTTGACAAGGGAAAAAAAGAATACAAAATCATTCAGTTTTATTTAAGACCCATGCTTTCTTTTCAGGTTTTACTGACAACCGCTTTTACTATGCACAATGCATTGCGTCCTATGCTTTGAGTTTTGTCTTACATATTGAACAGGCTTTTCAATAATGTTTCTTCGACTTTTTCTCACTAGTTCAGACAACCCACTCCATGCCCAAATGCCATTCAGGAGGAAAGGAAATATAAATGATTTCGTCCATGCATAGGCCACATGTTACTAGTTATTATTCTAAATCTTGGCTGAGCCCAATGTTAATGTTATTGATTAATTTAAAAGTTGACTGAGCCAGCCAATAATTGGCAACTTACAGGGATCAGTGGAAGATTTTCTTCTTTTATATACATCTCTCTAAATGAAACTAATCCATTCACTATTTTAATGTTGTCAAACCGCATCTGTACCACTTTAATCAATTCACCTTCAACAGTCTGCTCCCTTCCTAGTGCCACTCCAGGTGTGTTTATAACAACAATACATTTCACCTGGATAAAAGTTGACAACAAAAAGTATTATTTACCCAAACAAAGGAATTGAAACCACCGTGCGTTATGAAATTTGCTTGACTTAATTATTGAAGCTAATGAAATAAATAATCTTGTTCAGCATTCTTTAAAAAAAAGAGAAATGGGATTTAAGTCTGATGCAACTATTAAGATATGGAGGTAAATCTTTTGTCCAAGACATGTCTGCATAGATATAAGATATAACGATCAATTGGTCATTGAATCTAGGTTTTCATCAGACCAGATAACACTGTCAAACATACTATTTGGCTTTAAAGGAAGGTACTTACAGCTGGTCTCATGGATGTAATAAATTGAAGATATCCTGCACCAACACAAAGGCCGACACCTCCAATATTCTTTGCATCAACCTTCGGATGTCGAGCCAGCCAATCAAAAATGTTCTGAAATGTAACACAAACCAACAGTTAAACAAAGGTTGTTGGACACCAATAACAGCAACATAGTCAAATTCGAAAAAACACTTCTAAAGTTGAAACATTTTTAACACAAAAATTCACATTCATAACATTTGAAACCAAATGTCTATATTTTGTATTTCAAACCGATCGATTAGTGACAAAAAAGATTTACGTTTTTTTCAGACAATATGACAGTTTTCATTTTGCCACAGTTAAAATTCGCTATAGTGTAGACATTATATTTTCTAAAAAAAATATTTATTAATTAAACATCCCTTCCTCTAACCAAAATGATTGTCTTGTTTGAATTGTTTCTTAAGGTCCCTTGCTGTAGTAATAAATCTTATGTTTGTTTTCAACTTGTTAAAAGCAACCAACCAGAAAGTAGTTCAAGTCAATTTCTTGCTCTTTCTTTGGTAGACCTGGAAGACCAATAAAACCCACTGCCAATGAAGCAAAGCCATGTGATGCCAGAAGTGATGATCTCAATTCCGTGATTCCGCCACTAAAGCCATAGAAATCAATGATCGTAGGAAAAGGTCCATCACCAGGTGGAGTGAAAAGAGTTCCAAAAAGCCCATTCTCTGCAAGAGGGAATCGCTGAACACCTGGTGCAGCATAAAAACGTTGTAGTTGGCAGCGAGCTAAGCTTGAAGAACTGTCAGACCAAGGGAGACTATCAAAACCATGAAATCCATCATGCACTGCAAGGGTAACATTGTAAGGGGACATAATATCTGCCTTTAATAATCTCCCTGGCTTGACTCCAGGAGTTGTCTTCATACTATTGAACAAACCCATTGGCTCTAGACCTGAAAATTGATAAATAAAATCATTACATCATAATTGTTTAAATATATTTTAAAGTTTTATTTCATTTAGAATAAAATGTTCAAAAGAGATTGTAAAAAAATGAAAGTTGTCATTGGTAGGCCTAAAGATCTAAGACTGCTGAATACCGCAAATACATAAACCAGGCAAGGCTCTCTCCTAATTTCTAGTTTGATTTCATCTAATTCTACACTGTCTAGAATTACACAAAAATTTACAGTAGTGATTAGACATTTGCATATTTATATAGTATTATCATTGTCATTTATTTTTTTCACAGTCTTACTGTAATGATGTAGATATAACAATATCCATATTCTATAAATCTAGGTCTCTTTGTTGGTTAATACACCTTTATACAAAAAACTGAAGAAAAAAAACTGCCGTTAATGTCACATGTGCACTAATATATGGTGCAGTGGCCTAGTGGAAGCACGCTTTGCTAGCGTTCCAAAGGTCCTAGGCTCCAATCCTGGTGAAAACTAGGATTTGTTTCCTGGTCTAGAGCGGGTGGACGTGCGGCAGCGCGTTCGGCTAGCGTACCTAAGGTCCTGGGTTCGAATCCTGGTGCAGACTAGGATTTTTTCCCGGGTCTGGAGGGTGTTCGTAAATCTACCTAGCTCTGATGGATACCTCACCTTATTTGGGGTAAAGTAAAGGCGCATTGTGCATTGTCCTGGCCACACATTCACCTAGTATGCCGTGGCCACAGAAACTGGGGAACGCTGCTTCACCGGACCTATGGATACATATTACTCCCAATAACAAAACTTTGATTGGCAAAATACCTGAAATGATTATAGATTATAAACACGTGTTAGAAAGTGGGGACTTAAAGTCACATGGGGCAAGCTGTCACACTGCCTCTACTGTAAGATATGAAACAACGTTTGAGTTGCTTGTCGATGGTAGAATGTTGATGACATAGGGAGGCTACACTCCTGATATGAAATATAAATATTATTTTATGATGAAACGTATTCATTTAATATTTAAACTTTATTGCAACTTTAGAATACTATGTGCGATATTTAATAAAATGCCATAAATGATAGTCTGTCTATGTAGTTCACGAAAAGACACCGGGACACATTAATGATATGCTCTCTCCTCAAATTGACAAGTCTTAACGATTGTGCATGCATAAAATGTCGCAGGTCAATTCGTTCATTTGCTTCAAAACATGTATGTTTACTGCGTTACTGGTTGTACGAAAAGATGTAGAGTATTACATTGTATTTCATTTCCAAAAGATGTTGCCAAAAGGAAACGATGGATTGTGAATGTCAGACGTGAAGAATCACCTTTTTATAATCCCAAACTATTTGCTTGATGCAAAAGAATTTTTTTTTTTTTTGTTTATAAATCTACGCATTGTGTTTTTTTTTTAATAACCAAGAACGCAACTCAAAAAGAACTTATTTTATAAACAAAGCAAAATTTAACTTAACGCGACTAGCACTTTGTGTATTAATTAGCGCCTACTCACTTTTGATGTTGAAATAAGATTTAATGTTTCTAAAAGACCTGAATTGGCCGTCGAGGTTGTAATCAATTGTCAAACACCAGCAAAAACATGTTATGTGTTTACGAAAATGGCGGGAAATGGCACCGGAAGTTCATAATCTCTTCCATTTGAAAAGATCACACCTCATTAAGACTTGTCAATTAAGATATTGAACTTTCTTAACTTATTAACTTAGTCTAGATATTGTATTCATGTTTATGTTACTTTATGTCAAGTCTAGTGATGATAATATATTCATCTTAATGGTATCTCGCCTACCAACTACAGATGCTAGTGACCTAAAGCTCCAATCTCTTCTAGAAAGTTCATAATTAGTAATATTCTAAAGAAATGTACCTTGATAGGTTCCACCTTGAGAGATATCTTTGTAAGTGTCCACACATCCTGATTGGTCAGCAACAAAATGACCACATGATCCAAATAGCTTGTCCCCTTCATTCATATAAGCTTGCAAAGTTATCTTTTGACCTCCTTGCAGTTTGTTGACTTTGATCTGGACTTTTTCATCAACTAAAACTTTACTCTTGGAAACTACTAATTGGCCCAAACTAGGTGACATCCTGAAGTAGTTCTGAAATAATTAATATAATTAAACTTACATATAGAGATTAAATTAAATCACACCAAGAGTACTTATATGCATTTGTTCTCGCAAAAGGGATAAGGAAAGTGTTTTTGTCTTCATGTTTATCTTAGCCTTGCGACAGGTTGTTAATGTTTTGTATTTATAAATTAGAGTTTAATGCCTTATGTATTATTACTACTTTACTATTTGCCCTTCTGTCCTCCAATGTTTCTATGTTTGGTGATTTATCTATTGGTGTTACACTTGTCAGTTGTGAATATTCGCCAGTTATGAACCTTGCGGCTCTTTTCAGAATTAAAAAAAAAATGTGTACGTTTGTCTTGGAATGTTTGACGTAATCATTCAGATGTCTGACTTAAACTACACTAACATATTGTCTATGCCATAAACCGGACACTCACTAAACAAAAACAACGCGAGGGTGTAAGACTTATAGAATTTACCGCTGCACGTTTCATCCAAATAGTCCAAAGGATGTGACTCGAAGCTGGTAATTTTAAAAATGTGAGTGAATTGGCAGCTATCAGATATTTTGAACGGAGCACTTGCTAGCTTTACGTCATTATAGCCTTCGTTTCTGTCTCAGTGATCATAGTCCTTAATAGCGTAGCCCTACTAACCTTCTTTTCAATGCGATAATAGTCCAACGAATTAACAGATGTCAAACCCAATGACATTTAGTCGGTCTCGGTCAGTGACTCTAGAATATACTATATTGCTTACCTTACTAACCTACTATTTATTACCTAGACTAATATTATATAACAAAACAAAAAAGTAAAAATTTTCTAAAAAGCGTGTTTTGTATCACATCACTGACTTGACTAAATTGTAGGTGTAACTATGAGGGCATGGAATGAATGGGCTACCTGAAAAACCAGAAACACCAGTGGTTAACATCATTTAAATCTCGTATTAGAATGCAAGACTAGACTCAAAATACGCGTAAGCATAATTTAAAACACTGATTAAAATGCAAGACTAGATTCAGACTACGGATGAGTATAGGACGCAAAATTTCCTTTGTAGATGGAGCGTCTGTAATATAGTCAGATGAGATGTCAAAATGACTAAATGTTCTCTTAAAAAAATTATTTTTTTTCAATATAATGTTACTAACACTTCTGTTTATTATACAGATTTCTAATTGTAAAAAAAAAAAAAATGTTATTTAAATAGAGGTCTATAAGTACAGAAGTTATTTAAAAACAACAACAGATTATTTAGCACGATATTAAGGGCCTTCTTTGTTTATGTTGATAATGTAGTGTTTGGTTTATGTTTAAAACGTAGTGTTTTTTTTACTGTTTTATTTATGTTGAAAATGTAGTGGTTTGTTTATGTTGAAAATGTAGTGTTTTGTTTATGTTGAAAATGTAGTGTTTTGTTTATGTTTAAAAAGTAGCGTTTTGTTTATGTTTAAAACGTAGTGCTTTGTTTATGTTTAAAACGTAGTGTTTTGTTTATGTTTAAAACGTAGTGTTTTGTTTATGTTAAAACGTAGTGCTTTGTTTATGTTTAAAACGTAGTGTTTTGTTTATGTTTAAAACGTAGTGCTTTGTTTATGTTTAAAACATAGTGCTTTGTTTATGTTTGAAATGTAGTGTTTTATTTATGTTTAAAACGTAGTGCTTTGTTTATGTTTAAAATGTAGTGTTTTGTTTATGTTTAAAACGTAGTGCTTTGTTTATGTTGTTATGGACTGTCACTATGATGACTATTATTACGACTCGTTAAATCGGATTCAATGAATATAGTTGTATCT
This sequence comes from Anisus vortex, assembly GCA_949126835.1. Classification (NCBI taxonomy): domain Eukaryota; kingdom Metazoa; phylum Mollusca; class Gastropoda; family Planorbidae; genus Anisus; species Anisus vortex. The sequence continues at coordinate 52,751,334 of OX421495.1, forward strand.
TTATTAGAAGTCTCTTGATTCTGCTGATGTGGAGTCCAAGCTAGGGGTTCCTTGACTGACAGGTCTATGCAGTAATGTAGTTATAGGCCTATTCGGTATAATTATCTTCAACACCTTGCTTTCAACAATGATAGATCAAACAACTCCAGTTGTTGAATAAACAATTTTATTTAAATTGTAGACTCAATATAAACTTTAAATAAATGCATCAACTGATGGCAACATAAGTGTTTCATTAAATGGCATAAAATATACAAGTATCAATATAGCGACTTCTCTCTACAAACTTTCAAACTGAACTAACTTTAAGGAGGTAGGGACTTCACAAAGAAAACTATTATCGAAGATTCTACAGGGTCCTAATACGCATTTCAATCTGCGATCCAGAATCTAACCTTCAATTTCCACGGGGTTGAACGAATTATTTTATTTAAACTGCCCTCAGGGCATAAAGGTCAAACCTTGGACTCTAATACGCACTTGTTAAGAGGTCAATGCCTTAGTACGTCATTCCTCTATGACCGACATACGTAACAATGTTTAAAACGAAGTGTTTTGTGTATGTTTAAAACGTAGTGCTTTGTTTATGTTTAAAACAAAGTGTTTTGTTTATGTTTAAAACGTAGTTATTTGTTTATGTTTAAAACGTAGTGCTTTGTTTATGTTTAAAATGTAGTGTTTTGTTTATGTTTAAAACGTAGTGTTTTATTTATGTTTAAAACGTAGCGCTTTGTTTATGTTTAAAACGTAGTGCTTTGTTTATATTTAAAACGAAGTGTTTTGTTTATGTTTAAAACGTAGTGCTTTCTTTATGTTTAAAACGTAGTGCTTTGTTGATGTTTAAAATGTAGTGTTTTGTTTATGTTTAAAACGTAGTTCTTTGTTTATGTTTAAAATGTAGTGTTTTGTTTATGTTTAATACGAAGTGCTTTGTTTATGTTTAAAACGTAGTGCTTTGTTTATGTTTAAAACGTAGTGTTTTGTTTATGTTTAAAACGTAGGGCTTGTTTATGTTTAAAACGTAGTGCTTTGTTTAGGTTTAAAACGTAGTGTTTTGTTTATGTTTAAAACGCAGTGTTTTGTCTATTTTTAAAACGTAGTAGTTTGTTTATGTTTAAAACACAGTGCTTTGTTTATGTTTAAAACGTAGTGTTTTGTTTATGTTTAAAATCAAGTGTTTTGTTTATTTTTAAAACGTAATGCTTTGTTTATGTTTAAAACGTAGTGTTTTGTTTATGTTTAAAACGTAGTATTTTGTTTATGTTTAAAACACAGTGCTTTGTTTATGTTTAAAACGTAGTGCTTTGTTTATGTATAAAACGTAGTGCTTTGATTATGTTTAAAACGTAGTGTTTTGTTTATGTTTAAAACGTAGTGCTTTGTTTATGCTTAAAACGTAGTGCTTTGTTTATGTTTAAAACATAGTGTTTTGTTTATGTTTAAAACGTAAGCTTAGTTTTTTGTTTATGTTTAAAATGTAGTGTTTTGTTTATGTTAAAAATGTAGTGTTTAGTTTTTGTTTAAAATGTAGTGTTTTGTTTATGTTTAAAATGTAGTGTTTTGTTTATGTTTAAAATGTAGTGTTTTGTTTATGTTTATAATGTAGTGTTTTGTTTATGATTAAAATGTAGTGTTTTGTTTATGTTTAAAATATAGTGTTTTGTTTAAGTTTAAAATGTAGTGTTTGGTTTATGTTTGTAATGTCGTTTTTTGCCACTCCCAGAAGCTAGACGCTTGTCCTACTATTATGGCTTAATATAGCTTTCATATGCACGATCTATTGCATTATGCGTCGTTGTTTTCAATAATGATCTGCTGAGTTAAATTAACGAAACGCATATTTCATTTTATTGAACCAATTAAGCTTATATTTGTTTAAATCTGTTTGGCATTTTACGACTGGCGAGACGAATTTTTCCTTGTGTGGTGGCTGAAGGGACCAATCTTCGAAGTACAAGAACGGTTACATTGGGTGCAGGCTTACACATATGGTGCAGGAAAAAACAGCGGAAAGGACCACCTTTTCCTCCACCTTCTTGCACCTTGCGCTATCCTCTCCTGCAAGCCGGCAACATTCATTGATCCCTGCTCTCCAGGTGGACCTATCCTGGGCCATATCCTCCCAATATGGAGGTATTTCGTGTGTCTTTTGCAGGCATCTGCTCATCTCAGTTTTGGACGTCCAGCGGGTCACTTTCCTGAAACCAACGTTCCGTAAAGGATGTCCTGTATGAATCGACCCTGTGGCTTTCGGTGTACATGACATAGTTCAAATAGTAAACTTTTAATTTAAGTGTCAATTTTATTGTTTTTGTCTTTAAGTATAGAACTAGATCAAAATAAGGGAGGCGGTAATCATTAGTTGGCATTGACACTATTTATTTTTTCCAAGTAATCTTGAACTCGAGGCCTATAATATATTTAGACGCATTGTTTAAATATCTTAGCAGCAGCAACGTCGGACACGCTTGACCTACTTGGCACATGATATGATATTGTCACCGGTGCAAAGAAATTACCACATAACTAGATGGGTAGAAACACGACGTCTAAAGGTTGAAAAGAGATACCTACTTCTGACAACGCTCTATTTCACAACCTACAATGTCACTGATCTACATTTTAAAAAAAGTATGGATAGCGCCGCAATAATAAATTTGTATGTGCGAATTGCGACTAGACTTATCTTCTTATCTTATACATTACAGACGCTCCTTCTATAAAGAAGATTATTGCGTCCTACGCTCATCCGTGCATACCACTCCCATAGCATCCCCATACACCCATAGATTACATTCAGAGGCCTACAAAAGCGAAGTTCACAATCCATTATCACCTAAACTATATTCTATTTTCACTTATGACTGTAAAGCAGAACAGCCTGGCTGTCTGGTTATAAAATATGCCGATGATACGACGGTCACTGGCCTAATCAAAAACGCAAATGAGCACGCATATCGTAGCCAAATAGACACTATCGTGAGCTGGTGTAGCCAGAACAACTTACACCTTAATGTATCGAAGACAAAAGAAATGATCATAGATTTTAGGAGAAACGAACCCCCACCCCCACCCTTGGTTATACAGGGATCAAATGTAGAACGAGTTTATGATTTTAAGTTTCTTGGCACTGTCTTATCCAATGAACTAACATGGGATATTAACTGCACTGATATCCTTAAGAAAGCAAGGCAGAGAATGTATTTTCTTAGAAAGCTGAAGTCCTGTGGGGTCAATAAAGTGATAATGACTAATTTCTATAGGGCTATTATTGAAAGCATACTGACAAGATCTATTGAAGTTTGGTTCGACAGGCTACCTGTAGTTAATTTACACAAGCTAGAATCAGTTGTCAAAAATGCAGAAAAAATTATTGGCACTAACCTTAAGTCGTTAGAAACATTATACCAAGAGCGCTTAACAGGTAAAATGACTAACATTATGAAGGATAAATCCCACCCCTCGAGACATTATTTTGAATTTCTTCCACATGGCCGTCGCCTTCGAGCATTTAGAGGTAGCAGCAGATTTGTTAACAGCTGTTATCCGCAAGCAGTTAAACTGTTCAATAATACAAGACAGAAGCGTCTTATAAGATCATAATTGTAATAATTTTCCTTATATTCTGTATATTATCATAATGTACATTGTTATAATAGTTTTTTTTCATTAATTTTCATTGTTGTGTCTTACTATTATTGTAATGTAATTTTCTTTTTTGTAGATGTCACATTCAACATCACATATTTTCGATGTAAAACGCATTGACTGAATAAAATTGAATTGAATTGTTCATATGAAGGATTTTAATACAAAAGCTGAAATTCTAATATAGGCTTTACAACACAATTTTCTATTAAATAATAAAACAAACACAGAGATAACCCTTTTCTTATATAAAAGTCAATTAGATCGTTGTTTCTTCACAAGAGGCAAGGAAAAAGGCTGTCCAGATTGGTACGGAAATTAACCAACAACTTTAACATCATTAATTTGGCCGCATATAAACACGTAAAACTAGACTTATAAAGTTATACAGACGCTAATTCTATAAAAAAAGATTATTGCGCCCTACGCTCATCCGTGGTTTGAGTCTAGTCCTGCATTTCTAATAGTGTTTTGAATAAATGATGTTAAGTTACTGGTTATCCTGGTTTGTTCAGGCGTATAAAACCTATAGGCTACAACGGTTATGCGCAGGGCCGGATTTAGACTTGATGGGGCCCTAAGCTATTTGAGAAACGGGGCCCTTTACAAGCTTATATGTCAGTGCCAAATATGATTTTCGGATACCTATAGGGTTAAACTGAAATAAAATTAAGAAGTAGCTATAGACCTATAGATAGTGAAATAATAAATCAAAGTCTATAAAAAAGATGGACCGCTTGCTTTGATATTTCGAGATTTGATATTTAGAGTTATTTGATAACTTGAAACACTTAGTTTCGGAATTTCCGATCGTACTAAGTCCTCTAGACTTCCGGTTTAGAAATTCGCTATGATTTGCTCAATGGAAAGTTAAGATTTAAACCGAAAGTTGTATACAGCGGAAACCTTTAATGCAATCGTAGGAGCGTAGAAGTCATTCATGACAGCCTTATCGGTTGCGTACGGAAAAAAGAACTCATACGCTCTAAAAATAGAGCAAGCGGTCCATCTTATTATAGCATTTGAATAAATCTTTAATAACTTAAAATCATTTTTATTCATAACAAACTTAAAAATGCAAACTCAGCAAGTTCTTTTAAAAGGCACAATTTACAAAGGCTTATTATCTAATCTCTTGACACATGTTATAATAAGGATTCAGGAATTATATTCAACTATTTTCTTTCTTCAGAGCAAAGTCACTGATGACATTATCAAATGATAAACTGCGTACTTTCTATGTACATGAGACTGTAGGAACATAATTTATCTTGAGTCATTGTTGTTCTAAATTCATTTGTTATCCTCTTCAGCTGAGAAAAAGATCTTTCTCCAGAGCATTTGCAACCATCATACTAAGAAAACAATCTCAAAATTGCGGCTACATTAGGGAATGCTGATTGGACACGATCGTTAAATATTACTATATACAGATCCTAATGTGTTAGACTATCATGTTCCACTGAATCATAAGCTTGACTAAGTCTAACATATTGATGAAAATGCCTGATTTCTCCAACAAGATTCATGTGCACATCTTCAGGATATGTTTGGCATAAAGCACTAACTCCTTCACGGATGTCTTCTTCTGTAGCTTCTAATTTTTATAAGAATGAAAACTTTTTTGCAGCATCATTGTATACTGAAGCCATATGTGTCAGACTTGACTCTAATGCATCCATCACAGGTATAAATGTTTTGATTCTGAACTTGTCTCATGACTCAAGGTACTCTAAATCATCATCTTCATCATCACTGATACGCCTTCTTCTATATCTGATTTTTTTGTAATCAACATCAGGCATTTTTTCCTTTGCTTTTTCTTCAAAATGATCGAACATATAACTGGAACCTTTATCAAAATCCGAAAGTGAAGCATACAATATCCTACACACATCTAGACTAATTTGGGGGTCTTGCAGTCTGGTGAAATCCACCCAGCAAGTAACTCCACAAATATGACATTACCATAAATTCAAACTCCTCCATTTTATTCAAAATTTTTATGGCTATGGAAATGTCCACACAGCCAGGTCGCATCCAACAAGTGTCACGCTCTACCCGAGGTCATCAGCTCAAACTGTATGTTCCACACGCACGCACCGACGTCTACAAATAGTCTCCCTCCCCCTTCCCCGTCATTGTAAGCCTAATACAATTTTATTTGCTGTTAAATTGTCGACTTTTTTTTCCTCGGGCCTAACGGGGTCTCCACAGTAATATGAAGAAGAAGAACTCTTTTATTCTATGCTGCAAACACAATTCTCACTTTTCACAGACTTGTAATTTGACGTTGTGTGCAGTGTACTCTGATCTATAAATAGAATGGATTCAGCCCGGAAACATTTATCTTAAACATATAGCACCTCCATTGAGGAGGGCATCTCGTGTTCCGCTGGAAACAGTTCGCCCATTGGTCCCCGCATTCGTTTATCAAGACTATAGATCTAGGGCAAAATTAAATTGTTCACCGGTCCTGAATCAGCCTCCTATATTGCACTATTCCCCCCCCCCTTCCATACCTTGCGATCTTGGCCACCACATGGATTATGGGTATGGGTAATGTTAAGTAGCATCTCAAACACAATGATCACAATTTATATTATATTCTTCCACTGTTGGTCAGTATTGAAATCATGGGGTTTACACTTAGAATCTAGAACATTACACCAGCCAGTGCTTATAATCGCCTTTAAGCTAAGAACAACACTCCTATTATTAGGTCAATAACCACTGATTTTTTTTAAAAATATATAGATCAGTGAACCTAACTTTGAAAATGCTAATGTTTTAAAACGCTGCTCTCCCTTTGCTAAATTAATAATTTTTTTAAACTGAACTTTAAACTGAAATTATTACAACATTAAACAACCCCAGAAAAAACAATGTTTTTCTTATAAGTCCTTGATATGAATATTAATTATGTATTACAAAGACTTTGCTCTGTGTCACCTTCCAAAACCTAAAACAGTTTTTTTTCCCAGGACTGCCACAATTTGGGGAAAAGTAAAGGCAGCTAGCAACACAATCCTCTTGTATGTCATGGCTAGGGAAACTGATGAGCTCTCTTTCACTAGCCCTATGTATCAGCATGGATTTAACCCTTACAGTCCCGGGCGCGTACATAGCGGAACTGAAGGCAGCATAGATAGAAGTAGGTCGGTACGGGAAGGGTTAAAAGGATACTTTTTGTGTTAGTACACCACACAGGAAACCTTTGTATTGAGACTGTCCATTTAAACTGCTTGAACTTTAATTACCCAGTAATCCTCAATAAATAGGCCTAATAAATAAATAAATAATAAAAATAAATAGGCCTAATAAAATAGCAATACATAGACTATTAGGATGAAATGAAGATAAGTCATATTTAAATAAATAATTATTTATATTAAAATAAACTTTCTGTATAAATTATGGCAAACAACTTGTGGGTCTATATGTATAAAATAAACATTGTTTTAGGAGTTCTATTTCAGTACTTTTTCCATATTTCTTTCCAAAGTGACTTTATTATTGGCCTATAAATGAACACAGAAATTCATGTTAATCTACTGAGTTGTATTAAGATAGAACATATTTTTATGAGTCATTAATTTTTTTGTTAAAACAGTTTGCTCTTGGTTTCTATCCATAATAAACTAATATTTTTTGTTACCTCCAGATGTGTTCACATTTGCAAATATTATATACACACATGTATATATTTCAGTTAAAAATGAATGCAATATTTGAACGTAATTCTCAAAATCTTAAAGCCAAAAATATATTTCAACAATTAAAAAAGGACTGCCCCTGGTGGAAGTTGAAATCTGTGTGCTGCTTGTGGCTCCATCTTTGTCTTGTAGTAAAGAGAATTTATGGCCTCACTGTCGGCTATCCTCTTTTTGCGGTCAGCTTCCTGGTTTCTGTGCAGGATTTGGTTTATACAGTACTCTGCCTCCTGGCCGCACTCTGTCAATCTGAGATCCATCTGTATCAGAGTTTCATTGTCCTCCATGCCTTCTTGGAGGTGCTTGCCACCATCCTGGTTTAGAAATAATGCAACTGTTTAAAATAAAGAGCAGAAACAATATGCACTACCACAAGTAAAATTAAAATATATTAAGTGAAAAGTATGGGACACGGTGATAGAGCAGCAGCGCGTTCGACTCTTGTTCTGAAGGCTCTAGGTTCAAATCCTGGTGAAGACTAGGATTTATTCCCGGGACTGGAGGGTGTCCCCGAGTCTACTAAGCTCTAGTGGGAAGCTGACCTTAGTTGGGGTAAAGTGAAGGCGGCTTGGCATTGTGCTGGCCACACATCCCCTAGTATGCTGTGGCCACAGAAACTGGTGAACCACTACACTTCTCACCCCACCTGTGCAATCCACTCGGATCATTAACAGTGTGGCTCGCTCGAATACCTACATTGTCACACGGTAGCACAAATCCCAGGCTATAAGTCTGGATATCCAGGCACCAGGGTGGGTTTGAGATGGGCTGTTGTACTTAAAGCTTTCTTCCCACCAAATCTCTGAGCCTTTCAGCAGTTCAATGATCCTTGGACGTGCAACAGGAGCTGTCCCCCATGCGTTCGTCCACCAGTGCGCTCTTAATTTGAGGATATCTGTGGCCTTTGAGGCCTATGTGTACATAAGTGCAAGCATTCACCAGTTTCCATGGCCATGGCACACACGAGCCAGGACAATGCCCAGTCATCTTTACTTTGCTTAACAAATGTTAGGTACCCTTCAGAGCTGGAGAGACTCAAGTACACCCTCCACAACCAGAAATAAGTTAAACAAAATTATTAATTTTCATTTAAAGTTGCAATGTTTTTTTAGGATGAATGAAAACAAGATTTGCAGGTTAATGAAAAGAAATAGCTTACAAGGCCAAGTCTATTGCAGCTTAGATCCATTGATCGTATTACAGGGTTCATGGTGACGACTTGTGAAAGGAGAACTGCTGTAGGCTCCATCAAGTCATTGCCGCAGAGGTTCAGCTCAACCAGGGTTCTGTTTTTCATTAAGGCCCTACTTATAGCCTGTCCGCCTTCATCTCCTAAGCGGTTTAGTCTTAGATTTAAACTCTGAGGAAAACAAATTATGCATGCAAAATATTGTGTAAACAAAAATTTGAGGGCAACAATATAATATTATATATTTATACACTACAATTTGCACAATACAGATGAAAGATTTTAATTCAGATCAAATTCAAATTTGCTTTAAAAATGATCAAATTTCAGGGTCAACAACCTCAGGCATGTGAATCAACTAGGCACACATACAAATTGGGACTGGCACACCTGGTGGCTTTGCGTGACTATGTTACAATATACAACTCACTACATACATAAGCTATACATACATGCAGATCCCTACAAAAGATTTATAGATTAGACATTGTTCATTTGAGCAAATAAAAAAAAAAGGTAAAATAGAAAAATCTTTCATATTTCTTGTTGCTTGTGGCCATTTTTCATCTTAGGTTACAAAGTTATAGATTTTTGTAAGTTAAGGCATTATCAATAAATCTGAAATATTTTCTTCAAATTTATCCACTTTTTTCCAACCTGCCGTAACTTTACTTAATAAATAAATGTCGGATATCTTTTAATCCTCTGTTAATACAGAGATAGCACACATAGATGATATAGATTCTATAAAATATAGATCACATAGCACACATAGATCATATAAGCTTCTCGCCTCCATATGCAGTTCTCCCATACAACACACACACACACTGTGTTAAGAGCTGGCTACCTACCTGAAGCAAATTATTCTTAGTGAGTGCATGAGCAATGGCCTGTGCGCCGGCTACCCTAATGTGGTTATCACTGAGGTTCAGCTTGACCAGCTTGCTGTGGTTGTTGAGAAATTTCCCGATGGCACGGGCTCCACGATCACCAATTATGTTGTGGGATAAATCTAATTCCTCCAGCCCTGGGTGGTCCAGAATATGGCTGATTAGCACTCTTGCCTGCCAGAGTTAGAGATAGTGTTTAAATTATGTCACAGCTCATACTTTCATAATACAAAGACATTTTTAACACACAGACAATATGTTATGGAAAAAGGGACCTTTTGTCTAAGCTCAACAGATCCCTTGAGTCTACCCAAAGGTTAATTGTAATATGGTAAAAGTATCTGTAATAGTAATATTTCTCTCTTTGACTGTTCCTGGGTGAAACTTACATGATTGAATATAAGGTGTTCAGGTTATCACTTAATTATCTAATGTTGTTACATAAGAAAGATGCTTAAAAGGAGACTAGATGGAATCTCAAATAATGTCTTGAAGTACTATATAAATTATAAAAATTAAATAATTTTGAACCAGAGCCACTCAGTACACAGACAAGTCTAGCACAATAGTACAGCCTTGCTTTATCACTGATATGCATTGACTTTTCCAGAGCAAAAATATACTAAAATAACAATTATATAAACTTTGCATTGGTAACAGACAACTTTGACAACAGAATCAAGTTCAGGCCTTTGCTTTGCAAGTAATTCACTGTATTTGTGCAAGTAATTCACTGTATTTGTGCAAGTAATTCACTGTATTTGTGCAAGTAATTCACTGTATTTGTGCAAGTAATTCACTGTATTTGTGCAAGTAATTCACTGTATATGTGCAAGTAATTCACTGTATATGTGCAAGTAATTCACTGTATTTGTGCAAGTAATTCACTGTATATGTGCAAGTAATTCACTGTATTTGTGCAAGTAATTCACTGTATTTGTGCAAGTAATTCACTGTATTCTTGCAAGTAATTCACTGTATATGTGCAAGTAATTCACTGTATTTGTGCAAGTAATTCACTGTATTCTTGCAAGTAATTCACTGTATTTGTGCAATAATTAACTGTATTTGTGCAAGTAATTCATTGTATTTGTGCAAGAAATTCACTGTATATGTGCAAGTAATTCACTGTATATGTGCAAGTAATTTACTGTATATGTGCAAGTAATTCACTGTATATGTGCAAGTAATTCACTGTATATGTGCAAGTAATTCACAGTATTTGTTTGTATTTTACGTATTTTTGGTTTCTGTTCCCCCCTCCATTACGAGTTCCAAGAAAGAAAAACAAAAGTGGCAGTGATCGTAGGCTACATATAGGAAACTGAATCACAGTTGATAAGAAAGGGGACATTATTGTGAAATATTAAAGTGGTGTAAGTCTGACATCACTAATCCTTACAACAAAGTCACTTCAACAAACAGCCCCCACCCCCACCCCCCGCCCCTATAAAAAAAAAATAAAGTATCCCATCTGACCAAATTGATCCATAGGACTGTTGTGGCAGCGTTCACCAGTTTCTGTGGCCACTGCATACTAGTGGATTGTGTGGCCAGCACTATGCCCATCCGCCTTTACTTTATCCCAACTAGTCAGGTACCCAGGGCTGGGTAGACTCAGGGACACCCTTCAGACTTGAGAACAAATACGAGCCTTCACCAGGATTAGAACCCAGGACCTTCGGGAGGCCAGTCGAACGCCCTGCCCCTCAGTCACCTTGCTCCATCCCCCTAAAACAATGTACTGAATACAGCCACTGTGATTTAAGCTCCGACTGATATTTAATGAAGTAAAGGGACTCAATTTTTGGGTGGAAGCTGAACATTTCTTCATTGTATGCAGAGATGAAAAGCACCTTGCAAGACAGCGAAACCAAAAGTATGCAAACAGACTATAAGCTTATGCACACTGATTTGTTGACGAAATTTTCTGGTTCGACAATGAGTACTGAATTTTATTTTCTATGATTTGTCCTTTTAGTATTTTTTTTAATGTATTGCAATGTAATGATCTGGGTGCCTGGAAAACATCTTTTGCATTAATGTACATTTCAAGCTTTTGGTTCACAAACATTCTGATTTAGAAATTGAGAGTTTTGAAATGAATCAAGTTCATGACCTGAGATTCCACCTCTTTGGAATATACATTATCAACATTTTCAAATGCAAAACTGCATTGTGAATATAAAAAGCAAACCAAAAAATAATTTTTAAAAAATTAAAAGTAGGAAAACATGCAGGTTATCTGTATAAATAATGTGCACTTGTTGTTTTTTTGCTTTCTTTTAGAATGATTCATACTAACTCACACTATGGAACATTAGATGCACATTTTTGATTTGACCAGTATTAAAAGGCATTCGTCTTATATATATATTAATTGATCACACAAAGGTTCCTGCATATTCACCATAAAAATGCTTTGAGTTTTGAGAGAAGAAAAAAAAAAGAAATAGTAAATTTACCTTTTCATCATCCACTTTACTTTTGTGCAATCTAAATACTTTAAGGTTTGGTAAGGCAGCTATACATTCAGACAATTGCAAACAGTCCCTAGCTGTGAACTGGAACAGATTCCACTCAAAGTTCATTCCACAGTCGCGCACACCATACGTGACATGAAACTCTTCAAGAAATGGCAACCTTTTCAAGACAGGGCCAAAGTTGAAGTGATCATTTTCTAGTTCATCTCCAGTCTCACTGGCAAGATCTGAATGATCATCAAAATCTGGTTGCTTGGCAACTGTGGGCACCGGGGGAAGAAGCTGTCGTATGTCGAGCTTCTTGATAAAATTTCCGCTGAGTGTAAGAGCATCGTCAATTTCATCAGTGTCCGTTGACTCTGGGATAAAAAGTTCTATCAGCTGTTGCAGATGCCTCTCGAGATACATTCGCTTCCAGCTGTTCCCATGCATGGTAACATCACACAACTCCCAACGAGCCCTGCAGCATCTCTCCCAGAATCCTTCATCATCAATAAGTAGTGCTGTTACCTTGAGTGGTAAATTAGTTGAGATTTGCGCAAGAACTTTCGTTTGATCTTTAGTAAGGAGCTTTTTTAGAACATCTGATTTGTCTGAAAATTGGTTACACAAATGACATAAATTTAAACAATAATATAAGTTAGAGTATTACATTTAATATATTCTAAAAGGAAAGATGGCAAATTTAAATTATTAACATTATAAATACAAAAATATTATTTTTTAACAAACAATTATGAAATCCAAGTATCTTAAAAATATTGTTTCATTGATAGTTGATACTTTGTATAAATTATTAAATTATTACAGAAAAGTAGAAAAAAATATTGTTATTATTATTTCCAGCAATTGCAATTGCTGGAAAGCTGTGTTAAACTTACGTTCAAAATTGTTCACAATGTGTTTTATAACAAGTTCATTCAGCAGCGGCACAGTAGCAAGAGACCATTCAGGATCCTCCGCAATAATTCTTCTCATATTTCTCCAGTCTCCTACTTTGTTATCAGAGGCGCTGGTATCTGGGACTACATCTATATTAGATTTTGACCCAAGAGCGCTTCTTGAATAAGGTTTTGGCGATGCGATGACGGCTGGGCTCAAAATTTTGGCGCTGTTGGGGGCTTTCTTCTCTTCATCATCACTTTTTTCCCACATTTTTCTTTAGAAACTGATAATGAAAGAATCAAACAAAACAAAAGTAATTGTGTATGGAAATATATGATTGTAATATTGACATATAATAATGTTTCTTTTAACAGAACAAGGTTATATAATGTATCATCTTATCTTTTCTTATATATGTAAGCTAGTGGCCTGTCTACACCCTTCTATGTAAGGGTTAACTCCCTTAGACTTTCCCTTGAAAGGTATATAGCCATGAGACAATGGAGCTTTAAGATTGCAGCGGTTCCCTCTCCTAATTGGGATACCCAACAAGATTTGCAAGCTAGTGGCCTGTCTACACTCCTTCTCTTTCTAGTTGAAACTTAGGTACCAAGCTGTTGGGAAAGGCCAGGAGCTGGACTTGTTTAGCAGAGGCTAATTGAGACCCAGGGATATTTTGAGAGTGGGTATTATTTTCGAAACCCATCTTACATATTTGTATATGTATTTATGATATATTATATTGATAAATATGCCTCTGTGTCTACACAGCCCTGATTGGTTTATGTTGGTGTGGTTAAAGACAAGAAGCAATTTATAATTATCAATGAATTCTGATTCACAATCCTGTATAACGAAATAAAAAAAAAACACTGTGTAGTATTATCACATGTTATGATTTGTATAATGTGTATTGCTGACTGATTGCTTTAATATAAACCCTTTAACTACCGCAGGTTTTTAATATAAATATTTGCTGACTTTGCATATTGTTACCATTTCTTAATTATTATTTATGACGTCGAAGTGATGTCCTCTGTATTTAAGTGTACAGAAATGATGACACCAATGTGACATTCACGGTATTTAAAAGGTTAAAATAATAAAATTATATAATAATAATTTGTATTAAAAATAATAAAAAAGGAAAGACTATAACCTGACAATTAGCCTATATAGCCTATATACGAAAATAGTCGTATTACCAGACAGTAGTATATATATAGTACTGTATTTTTATAGTTAATAGTGTGTATATACACTATAGTCTATATATAGTATATTGTGGTGACTATAAGGGGACTATAGTAGTATATCTTATCATCTTATCTTATATATTACACACTCCTTCTATAAGTAAGTAAAGCACCAGACAGACTGAATTGATCCATAGGTCCTGTGAAGCAGCATTCACCAGTTTCTGTGGCCAACTAAGGTCAGGTACCCATTAGAGCTGGGTGGACCCAGGAACACCCTTCCTTAAGTCCTGGGAAAAAATCCTGGCTCCACCAGGATTCAAACCCAGGACCTTCAAATCACCAGTCAAACGCGCTGCCGCGTGCCCGTGTCTTCTATAAATAAGATTATTGCGTCCTGCGCTCATCTGTGGTCTGAGTCTAGTCTTGCATTTTTATTACTATAATATTAGTAATAATATTAGTATTATACTATACTATAGACTCTGTTTTAGTCTATTTTAGATGATGTTAAGTTGGTAGGAATTATACTATAAGTTTACAATATAGAAAATAAATGGAAAGTTTTTTTCTTACGAATGGGTATGTTTTCACATAAAATTAAACAAATAATATCCACAACAGAAGACTCAGACTGTAATAAACGTAGTATGACAAAATAAAGTGTTGCGATTATAGCGCTCAAAATCGCTTCACTGGCACCATGGATACTGGTGCTTCCGTCACAGTGTCGAGCTCTTTTAAATCTGCGATAAGCTGAGGTCTCGTTTCCGCAAGGAAGATCACTCGGTATCACATGATTAGCGAAAATGTCTGACAAAGATAGGTTAAATGTTTTCCCTTCACGTATGTAAGTATCCTTTAGTTATTACCTTTGTATTATTTGGTAACATTGCTTGAACTTTTACAAAAGTATATTCACCTTTTTTTGGTAAAAACATCGTTATCATTTGCATAATGTTTATATTTTTTTGTGCTGAATTAGATTGTTTAAATGTTTACAGTTTCTGAAGTCAAGTTGAAGTTTCTAATTATTTTGACTAGCCTAGATCTATATATACCTATACTTATACTAAATATTATACTATAGACACTATAGTATAGTGACTATATCTGTACAGAATCTATGAATGTGTATGAAAATAAAGTATACGCAGACAGTAGACTAGTCTAAGTAGTTACTAGTATGACAGATTGAGCAATATATGTCTATAAAACTATAACTATAACTTTAACAGTATAGGCATAGGCTAGGCCTATATCCTATATGTTATACTATAGGCCTATAGGCCTAGCTAGAATTTTGATTTTATTATTTTTTATCACTGACCTTTCAGGGCCTTGGCCATCATTAAAGCAAGGCTTAAAGGAGCACAGAAAGGTCACAGTTTACTGAAAAAGAAAGCTGATGCATTGACTCTCAGATTCAGGGCTATCCTTAGAAAAATCATTACTGTAAGTGGTTCATTTTAACATTTTTTAAGACACTCATTTGAACTCATTTGTTTATGATCCATAAATTCCATACAGAAGATAACTCTTTTTTTTGTTGTTGTTGTCTTCAGACCAAGACTGAGGTTGGAGACATCATGAAAGCAGCTCAGTTTTCTTTGGCAGAGGCAAAATTTACCTGCGGAGATATCAGCCTTGTCATTCTTCAGAACGTCACCAAGGCTGCTGTAAAAGTAAAGAGCAAAAAAGAAAATGTAGTCGGTGGGTAGCTTCACGCTTTAATATTGAAGTTATATTTATATGCCTTTTATGCTTAGCGATTAGTCTTCAAGTTTTTAAACTATCACTATTCTATTCTATTACTATTGTAAATCTTTAAATTCCAGGTGTCACATTGCCAATCTTTGAATCATATCAGGATGGAAGTGATAGTATGTATTTCTCTTTTAGCTTTAGAACCTAATTATGTTTACTTTAGCTATAAAATAAATAAACAAAACTTTGAGACTTACAATATGTAAAAAACTAGAGTAAAGATCCTTCTGAACTTTTTAATGCTTTGAAAATGTCAGCACCATTGGTAGTCTTTCCCTAAAAATCTGGGTTGGTCAGTGTAGTGAATTGTTAACTGCAATAGTTTTTACATAAAAGTCCTTTGACTTTGACAGAGATTTAAGTAACTGTCTGAAAAATGTTTAACTGACTGTGGTTGAATGTTAGTCCATTTTCAATGGTCCCACATAATCAAATTAATGTGCCTGACTTTATTGGGGCCTGCCCCCCACTCTCGCTTACAGTGAGTCTTGATTTTGTATTAACGAGTTTGCAATCAGTCTGCTGGGGTAATAACCCTTTTTGAACCTCACCTTAACAAAAAAAAATCATATGTGCAATTCTGACCTGGAAAAGAAAAACAACTTTAAGCCTAAAACTTTACAAAAACTTTTCTACTATTTGTACAGCGTATGAGCTAACTGGCTTAGCTAGGGGTGGACAGCAGATCGACAAAGCTAAGAAGAGTTATGGCAAAGCCATCGGCTTGTTGGTGGAGCTAGCCTCTCTGCAGACGTCCTTTATCACGCTAGATGAAGTCATTAAAATAACCAATAGAAGAGTCAACGCTATTGAACATGGTAAGACCATCAATATTTTACTTAAAAAAAATAATATTTCACAACAAAAAAAAAAGATTGTTTTATTTGAAATGTATCATTGTTTAGCCTAATGTGCCAATGAGATTTTACTTATTCTGTAAAATACTTTTGCTGCTCCTGTTCATGTTTTCAAATAGTCCTTGAGAGCTTGAAATGACTTCACTTCTAAACTTAATAAATTGGACACTGGCCGAGTAACAGCACGCTCGACTGGCATACCAAGTGTCCTGGGTTCGACGTCTGGTAAAGGCTATGATTTGTTCCCGGGTCTGGAAGTTGTCTCTGAGTCTATCCAGCTCTCATGGGTACCTGGCATTAGTTGTGGATAAGGGACAGTGGCTGAGCATTGGGCTGGCCACACAATCCCTTTGTACACAGTGACTATGAAAACTTGTGAGCCCTATGTCACAGTATCTATAGATCAATTTGGTTGTGACAATGATACTTTATTTTTACTAGACTGACTAGTCTGTATGCATGCACAAGCTGTTGATTTAATTAGATTTGAAACTAAATGTCAATTAGAAAGAACACATTTTGTTGTTAACCATAAATTTAGTTTGTGAACTGATATTTAGAATTTAGAAATTGATTAAAAAATATATTTATGGCAAATTTTTTTAAAAAAAGGTGTTGTTTTTTTCTTGTAGAAAAATTAGTCATCTATCTGCTGTTTTTCTCATTACCTTTCTGGTCTGATTTTCAGTGATCATTCCGAAAATTGAAAGGACGTTAGCATACATCTCATCAGAGCTGGATGAGCGAGACAGAGAAGAGTTTTACAGGCAAGTGTTTGAGTATCACTGGAAATTCGCCTCAGGAAAGGGCTGGGTTAAGATTCAAATTTAGTGAATCCCCATTCTAACTAGCACATAGAATTTCTATTAACTCAGTTAAAAAACCTAAAAGGGAAGTAATTTCAGATTTTTTTTACTCTTCAGGACTGGGTTTTTCTATGAGAGACGCTTTGACTTAGGCAAAGAAAGATTACTTCTTTTTTTCCATTAAAATTTAAAGATTTCAATATCAGGTTGCAAAAAAAAAAAACAATATAATATATTTGCCTACTGGTGAAATGCAATTTAAAGACGACAATGAGTAATAAGTGAATTCTTGCAGCCTGTTTAGATTCTCTTAAATGTCTGTTTGCAACGGTTGTATTAATTTGTATCACGTTCGCATGATATGGTTATCTTGGAAAATGGTGAACTGTCTACATATCTGAACTATAAATGTTCTTTTTACTTGTGTTGTTGGCTTACTACAGGAATAATTATTGTGGACAAAACAAATATTTGACTAAGCAAAATTATTGAGCATGTGAAATCTGTACCTATATATCTATCTGGAAGTGTAGACTTGTGGCTATTATTTTTCTTGAAACCATTGTCCTTCAAGAAAAACAGAGAAATCTATTTAAGAGCAAAGTTTTATTGTCTGCTAGCATTACTAGTCTAGCTTTATCTCTATTGTGTCACTGTCGACTTTTTAAAAGTATTTTCTACCCAGTATGCAAATGATTAAAAAATAATATTGGGAGCATAAATAAAATCATTTAATAAACGAATATAATAGTATAAATGGTAAGACATTTGTTATAAACGAATATAATAGTATAAATGGTAAGACATTTGTTGAATTATAGTAAACTTAGAACCCACTTTTAATTGTTATATAAAATTTGATATTATTAAAATACTGTAACTGCCTCATTGCACACATCCACCAGCTTAAATAAGGAAGATATTTTGTTTTTGCAATAGTCATTTCAGCCTTAGATTGTTGTTTTTTTTGGAGGGTCGGCAGGTCTGTATGTGTAAATCTAGGAATGGTATGAAGGGTTTGAAATTTAGTGAATCCCCATTTTTAAGTATGTAAATAGAAACCATTAGCTCAGTTTAAAACCTAAAAGGGAGGTAATTTCAGAAGATTTTAAAACTCTTCGGGACTAAATATTTGTAGTTTAAAAATCCTATTTTTTTAACTGGGTAGTTAAAAAATTATTATACAAAAATTATATTTGAGTGGGCCAGATCAGTATCTGAATATCAGCTATGTTGTTTTCTAAATCAATAGAGTTCATGCCTTTTATATTTAATTTATTTACTTTTTTATATTTAATATATTTACTATTTTATATTTAATATTATTTTATATTTAATTTACTATTTGTTTTTCTTTTTTTTCTCCTTAGACTGAAGAAAGTGCAGGAAAAAAAGAAAAAGATTAAAGCCATAGAAGCAGCGGAGAAGGCAGCAAAGGCCTTGGCGTCTAACCTAGATGAATTTGGGGATGAGCAGCCGAACATATTAGATGAATATACAAAAGATCCGGAAATATTATTTTGATTGGTGGTGCATTGTCAGCTGCGTGAAAATCTCAATAATGTTTATATTTCCCCTAGTGAACTATCAGCAACGCTATAAGCTGAGGATTTTTATTTTCAATAAATATTTGGTGTCTGTCTGATTATCAGCTGCTAAGAAGAAGAAAAAATGTAGTACTTTATTTAACAAACTGGAAATGGCTAGCTGAGGCTGCTTAGATCATGTTTAGAAATTCAAATTATTGTTCATTCCAATAGTTTTCTTCTTTTGTAGGCTGTTTGTATATTATAATTTTATATTTTAACTGTAAAATTTTCCCTGTTGCTCAAATTTGATTTTAGTTTTAATCAAGTGTGACATCAAAAATGAAGATACGCTGGTTATAAAATAATATGTGACATCATGCAGAGAATGATTTCCGTTCTGTACATACATGTATTGTATTTATTTCTGTACTTTTAGAAACATTCATAACACAAATGCTTTGGAAAACTGCAAGCCAAAAAGGATCAGTTTTCACGTTCATTGTTTGTTTCATTTCAAAAGGGTATATTTTTGTTTATGTGCATTAGATGTTTGACAGAATCAATGAGAAAGAAATTGTCACTTTCATTTGTCAAATCTATGTTCACCACAACATTTGATTATAAAATTTAACTCCTTTTGTTTTGTGTAGGACTTTATAATCATTGACAAGTATAATATTTGCATTTAATCCAGGTTTATATAATCATTAATATGCTTGGCTATGACTGTGATGCTGAATGTGTGATTTAAAAAAAAACTGTATTTCTTAATTGCTGTATAGTAATAGCTACTATCTGTTAGTTTAGTATTAGAATGTTGGAAGATATATAAAGAAAAATCTGTAATAAATGTAATTGCCATCTTGCTATAACATTACCTTTGGTGGCCATTTTGGAATGAATTTATCTGTTTTTATGTTTATGTCTTAGATCCACTGATTAATTAAATGTAGCTATACAAATAAAGTATGTGTGGTCACATCACTGGGTTTTTCAATTCGTTTGTTTTTCTGTCCTCTATGGGGAAGTGTGTATTTATTTTTACCTGGCTCTAACTAATGGTTTGGCTATTTTTGTATGAAGACTTGAATCAAGTTCATTTTCAGGCGTCATAAATCATGGCCAAATTTTGTTTAAATGACTTGAGGCAGAATGTGATCTCATTCTGTGTCAGGAGGGTAGACATTGAATCAATGCAGGCATGATTGTTAGTAAATTTCATTTGAGGCTGGTAAAGTAGAGACAGCTGATGTTAATCTGCCCTTAAATGTTGCTCTGCTCATAAATAATGTTCATTTGCACACAAAGGTCCTCAATTGCTGGTCTTCGAGAAACTATTATGGCAACATCCAACTCAAGCGGCGCAAGCTGACATGGTTCGGTCATGTGAATCTGCATAATATTATTATTAATGATAACCTGCCAAAAACCATCCTCCAAGGCACTGAGGAAGGTGGACGTCAGCGGAAATGCTGGCCTGACAATATAAAAGATTTGACAAAGCTGCATATGACTGAACAGCCGCTCAAGATAGGCACAAATGGAGAAAGATGACTGCTGAGTCCATTCACTCCCCACAACTACCATAACAGTAACAGTAACAGGCACGGGTTTCATGATGATATGTCCTAGTAAAAAAAAACTAATGCACTCTGATTCTCTAGACCCAAAATGGGACACTATATTTTATTTATTTCTGAGTTGATATGCCTGATCACCTGCAGCATTGTTATGATTTAAATTATCAATTGAAAATAAAACTAATGATCATGTAAACAGATCTTATTAAGACAAAAACTAGAGATTTGTCTTTTCATGAAGAGGATTTAAATGATGTTACTCTGTAGGTTTTTCAAGACGTTCAGGCAACCCATTGCATGCCCAATTATTATTTGGGAAGTTAGACAGTTTTAAAATGAATTGCTAGAAATTGGAAAGATTATTATTTAAATAGCTTAAACAAAATAATGGTCGGCAATAAAACCCCTTATTTTTTATCCTTATTTCACTGTCCTAATTTCCTGACACACCCATAATACACTTAATACTAAGATTATAGGAGACACCAGTCAGTGGTGTAAACAGGGTATGAGGGTAAATATTGCAAGATTGAGGGAGGTGGCTTGGTAAAAGCTCGCCTGGAAAAAAAAAGACGGCGGAGGGGGTGTATAAATTACAACTTTGCCCCGTCCCCCCCCCCCCCATTTTTTTTAAAATTATTGGTGTGCAAAGGGGAGGAGAGAACAAACTGTAGCTATAGGGGTGTTCCCCCACCCCACCAAGTCACAGGGCTTCCCCCATTTTCATTGTCCCGTTCCGGAAAAAAAATTTGCATACATCTGTAAATCTGTGAAGCCGGCTGGTCCAGCGGTTAGATCACCGGACAGTCAACCAAAAACCAACTGACAGGTCGCGGTTCTAGCCCTGCCACCGGCGGATCCCTGTCGCTCTGCGGGAGTTTTGGGCCTAGTGGACGTAATAATCTTCTACCTAGAAGGAACGTCTGTAAACTTATAAGATAAGATAAATTCTGTATGACAACAACTTAATAATAGTCCTTTTTTTTAAGCAGCTTTAAAGTCTCTGTAAAGTGGTTTAGTGGCATGCTATCGAACTTGGATTACTGACAATGACAAGTTCTTATTCTCCTTTCTGTATAATTCATAATATAAAAGTATTTAATTCTTTTCGAAATAGGCCTATTGCCCAAACGCGGTAATTAAAAAATACACATTCTTTACAAATACCAATTCCCTAAGACCCACGCTTGTTATAAATCATAAAATTATGAAAAGATCCCTTTTAAAAATAATAGATCTATTTTAATGTGATATTCAATAAAATACGAAACAAAAAATCAATGAGTGACAAAAATACGCTTTTGATTGTTTTCTTTAATTGGTGGGGGAACAGCCCCGTGAAATTGATTTCACCATAATAGGACACATCATCTTGTTTGCTATCTGTACGTGGACTTTTGTTGTCAACGGAAACTTTTACTACAACCGTGTTCTTAAACGGGATATACTAATTATTTTATGGTAGGTAATTATAGTGGCTCGAATAGAGAATTATTTTTGTGTTACTGTATCTCCTAATTTGATTTATAGCAGAAACATGTTTGACTTATTGATTAGACGATAATTTTCAGACGTTGAGTTGAGTAGGCTACCGGCGTCATCAAACAGATGGTAGAATCTCAGATGATAAACTAAACTGAGCTTACGTCTACGTGGACATTATTTGCTTTCTGTTTCTTTTTTGTAAAGTATATTATTCAAAAGGATTTGACAAGCTAATAAGTTAGGCTATACAGTCTTGATTAAATAAGTGTATTTATTATTGTTTTTTTGAGGTGTAAACTGTGCCACTGTCTGGCACTGTGGACTTGACTAGGTGAGTAGGTCTAGACTAGAGTCTAGAGTCTATACTCTAGAGGACTATAGGCTTACTAGGTGTCAGGTCTAAATAAATATTCAATATCTTGTCCAGGTAAGGTGTAAAGCACTGAAAAGTAAATAAAGTGTAGGCCAGAGTGAGTATAATGTAGACATTAAATATGATTAAAGACAAAGTGGAAACGATAAGAAGGGAAAATAAAGTTGACTTGTCACTTTTCATTGCTATCTGAATCTCAAAGTCAGTTAATCTGATTACTCTGAAATATAAAATAATAGTGTCAATAGGCTAATAAAAATAGACTAGGCCTAATTATTCACTAATTTTAGTTTTAGTAACTTTTAGGCTTTTATTATTTAGGGCAGGTAAATCTAATACTAGTTACTTAGTAGTTGATTAAAAACAAATATCTCAAGAATAACTTTTTAAAATTCTTCTCTCGGGTAACAAACAGTGCCTCAGGTTAAGACTGAAGATGAGAGAGAGGGAGCGAGAGAAAGGTTTAACGTTGGAGACAAATGATCCTGTACTGTACAAATGAAGGTCACGCACTGCTAACATTACTTAGTTTTGCTTGCGTGGGTAGCCTTGCTTTCATTGGCCTTACAGGCCTTACTACACAGCAGTAAAAGATTTCTTAGCCGCGGCACTGTGTTCATTTATTTTCATTGTTAATGCTATTAACTAGTTCAAAGAAGGGTAGTGGTGCTGATAGGAAGTAGAAATGTATGACAGCGGAGGTAAAGAAATAAATAATTATGAAACATGAAAATCGGATTCATGTGTGTGACATTGCTAATAAAAACAGCTTTGCAAAAACAAAATCTCTACCATCATAAAGAACAAAGAGATACTCAAACCAGTTGATGTGGCTAAAGGCGTAACTGAGCTGCAGAAGCAATGAACTCACATTTTGGAGACGGTTGTAGACATGTTATTATGTTTATTTAAAAGGCTAAGTAAGCCTACACATATTCTTTGCATTTTGTTTGGTAAATTACTAGATGTAAATAACAAGAAGAACTATTTCCTTTCATCATGAAACAGATTGTCTCTATTTCATTATTTCAAATGTTTCGGGTTACAAATGCTTTGAGTTATGAACCGAGTTCTGGAACGAATTAAGTTCATAACCCGAGGTATTACTGTAATAAGAAATGTAAAGTACACTGGAAATCAAACTGTGCTAATGGCTGATATGTATTACACTTTTCAGATTTAGCACACAACAGAATGAAAATGCATTTGGCAGTGGCAATACTGTTTGTATTTTTAGTCCATGAAAGCACACAGCAGCCCCCTGGTGTCCCACCCAAGCAGCAGCCTGGCCACCAGCAGCAGCAGCACCATGATCAGCCACAACAGCACCACGGTCAACAGCAACAGCCCTCACACGGGCACGGGCATGGCGAGGGTCACGGCCACGGCCAGTCTCTGGAGTTTGCTTCTGAAGTGCATAATGCTGAGTGAGTACAAGAGTCTATATATATAAGCTTTGGTCATCATCTATGTATCTGATCATTGATACTAATTATACATGTACAAGTTTTGAATACGGCCCCTGTTGGATCTCATCTGTCCATGCAAGTAGATGATGAGAGCTTTTAAAGTGAGATTCAAATGTGACCCGTTCTGACAAAAGGTGACATAAGTCGCGATAAGCATTTTGTACTGCGAGTGTTTTTGTGTAGTGGGGGTCATTCCGGTGAATTTTTTTTTATCTTTGTAAATACTAGTTTATCCATTTCTAAATCATAATTTATATGTGTTTTATATTTTTGTCTTCTTAAAAATATTTTAATTAATTATTTTGATCAACGTGTGATTTAAAATTTAGTATAAGTTCACTAAAATTCGGCTTTATTTAACCTATTGTTTTGTATCAAGCCCTTGACAGAACCCCATAACATTATATATCATTGAAAAGGGCAGACTTTCGGAAATTTCTATGTGATCACTATTTATTTATAGAAACCAATCAGAAAATATTTAAGCCTGAAGTTTGGGATAAACAATTCCTTTCTTTCTATCCAATGAAAATTCGTTTATAAATTGATCATTGGTCACGATACAAAATTTTTCCAATACAAATTTGCTGATTGGCTATCGGGATACAAAGCGGTACCGTTTAGGCTTTCCGTTTTTGAGAATATGACAATTTCACACAATGGAGAGCGGCATAGTTTCTGTGCTAAATTCTTTGAGAGATGTGATTTTTTATTATTTTTTGTTCAGTTTTATTATAAAATAATATCGTATATACACCACTAAAAAGATAATTGAATGCCGTTTCGATTGGTATGTAAATATAGATAGTACGAATCTGGTTGCTATAGAGTTTAGACATTTTCAAAAGCATTAACTTTAAAACGCGTTTTCTCGAAACTCTTGTTTTTTTGTCTGACTAGTTCTAAGTGATAGTAAGTGTCATAGAAAAATGAAATATTGACGTATAATAATAAATTTGGTATTAAAATGAAGCCTATTCAATGCCCTTTCAAACGATATATATAACTTAAAATGTTGAAAAAACCACTTATGTCTCCTTTTGTGGGAACAGGTCACAAATGTTTCTCAGATATGGCTCTATTTGAATGAAATATTATATTGCTATTCAGTCTGAAAATGTAAAGCATCCTAATTTAATCTATAGAGCTTGTGACGCAGCGTTCACAAGTTTCCAATGCCAGGGCATATAAGGTAATTGTGTGGCCAGCACAATGCCCTGCCGCCTTTACTTATTTCTACTAATGTCAGTCTACCCACCAGAGCTGGGAACGAGTCCTAGCTTTCGCCAGGACTTAAACCCAGGACCCTCGTATGCTAGCCGATCGTGCTGCTTGTCTGCCACTGTGTCCCATAACTTCAGCCATTGTAAAAAAAAAAACATGAAAAATTATCTTTTTTAAAGCATACCTTTAAATGAATGCATTTTTTTCTCACTTCTTATTAAACATTTGTATAGCAATCATCTATTTGACAGGTGTAACAAATATCTATAGGAAAAAGATTACCATTCTCTTGAAATAATTTCTCTGTCATCTTGACTAATATAAAAAAATATCTTTAAAATACTTGTATATATTTCTAATCAAATATCTATATATTCTTTCTCTTTTTCAATTGGCTATTCATAGTTTAAAAATAGACTCAATGTTTGTTTTAATGTTCTCTTCTCCCAACAGCCACATTTTGGAGCACTTAGAAAAAGTCGTGGCCACGAAATCAAAGGAGCAGATGACAGAGGAGGAGCTGGAGTTTCACTACTTCAAGCTCCACGACTACGACAACAACAACAAGCTTGACGGCGTCGAGATCGGGAAGGCCTTGACCCACTTCCACGAAGGTGAGTGGCTAAACAAACTAAAATCTCTGATCTCTAACAATGTTGTACTCCTCTACAGGCTGCAAAAAAAAACAATGTTTCTCACCTGACACTGATCATCGTATCTATTTTCACTCTCATCACATTTACCTGACGCAGTCCTTAGTGTGTGCCAGAGTAAAATATTTCATTGCGGTCACAGTTCTCACTCAAATGTTTGTCTCTTGTTTTTGTATCTCTTTTGATCTGCGTGAAGATATTCTTTCTATTGTTCTAAAATAAATTTATCCACACAATGAAGATCACAACCCATAAACTGAGTCAATGTTGCAATACCCTAATGCTATATCCAAACAACAATTTATTTTCATTATCTTGGAGACACAGTGTTTTGTTACAGCTTTAAATTCAACGATTCAATCATTTTACTTTAAAGTCCCACTGTAAGAGAAAAGAAAAGTTTAATTCCATTTATATAAAATGCATTTATGTTAAAAAGATTTGAGATAGAATATTCTGGGATTAATGATACGCGTTTTGTAAGTTTAAAGCTATACCAGCAGCACAATGTAATCGTGCATGACAACTCAGTTTCTGGATTTGAACACTTTGCTTCGGTCAAAGGTTTTCTTTTTTAATGTTGTGTGTCAAACGGTCAATCTAAAAGACAACAGGGGAGGTAAGTACATTGTTTGTTTTTTTAATTCACATTTTCTCAAATTTTCTTGTGATGGGACATTTGTTTGTATGGTAAGTACTTTTAATTTTTTTTTTTTCTGCTTACGTATGTGCTTTAGCGGAAAAGGTTGCGAAAACGTAAAAGGGGAAATAGTCTTGCTTGCAATAAATCTTAAAACTAACATGTGGTTAACTCCCTTTAATAGACTTTTTCTTGCTACACAGACACCTAGCCTAGAAAGTAAAGGCATTTTGTGTAAGGAGATAATAAAAAAATAATTTTCTTTCTATGGATAATATGTAAACATAACTTCCCAAAATATATATACAAAATCTTTGTGAAATAATCAGTTTATGACACTAATTATTGCAACAATATTTTCTTTTCTCTGTTAACCAATTTTAGTGTTTGACGCAATGACTCATTATTAAACAAGTATAAAATAAAGGCAAAAATGGAATCATTTTACAATGGTCAGTTTGGTAAAGTGAAAATTCGTCCCTGCTCTATCAAGAGCGCATTGCATTTTTTTGTTGCAACATGGACTATTAAATTGACAATAACAAATAATAGCAATATAATAAGTATAATAAGGTAAATATAATAGCACAAAGATAATTGTGGTGTAACTCCCTTTTTTCTAATTACTTTGCTTCTAGTAAGAAATACATTTGATTACTTTTTTTCTTGGGGGCAACATTACATAAGATGTTAGCAATGTGGAATCACTAAGGAAAATAGCTTTGAAAACATCCTTCAGCTTCAGTCATTAAGAAAAATAAAGATATAGATGATAGATGTGTCTTTGACTCCTAGCTTGGCTACAAACTTCTAGCATACTTTTGTTTAATGGGTGGGACATCTCCTGATATCTGGCTGAAATGAATTGAAAGCCGCCACACATGTTCTGCAAAACAGAAGAAACTTCTAGCATACTTATGTTTAATGGGTGGGACATCTCCTGATATCTGGCTGAAATGAATTGAAAGCCGCCACACATGTTCTGCAAAACAGAAGAAACTTCTAGCATACTTATGTTTAATGGGTGGGACATCTCCTGTTATCTGGCTGAAATGAATTGAAAGCCGCCACACATGTTCTGCAAAACAGAAGAAACTTCTAGCATACTTATGTTTAATGGGTGGGACATCTCCTGTTATCTGGCTGAAATGAATTGAAAGCCGCCACACATGTTCTGCAAAACAGAAGAAACTTCTAGCATACTTATGTTTAATGGGTGGGACATCTCCTGTTATCTGGCTGAAATGAATTGAAAGCCGCCACACATGTTCTGCAAAAACAGAAGAAACTTCTAGCATACTTATGTTTAATGGGTGGGACATCTCCTGTTATCTGGCTGAAATGAATTGAAAGCCGCCACACATGTTCTGCAAAAACAGAAGAAACTTCTAGCATACTTATGTTTAATGGGTGGGACATCTCCTGTTATCTGGCTGAAATGAATTGAAAGCCGCCACACATGTTCTGCAAAACAGAAGAAACTTCTAGCATACTTATGTTTAATGGGTGGGACATCTCCTGATATCTGGCTGAAATGAATTGAAAGCCGCCACACATGTTCTGCAAAACAGAAGAAAAACAAGAAGAAGAACAAGAAAAAAAAAATTGTCATGTTTCTCTCTGTGTCTGCCCCTCCCTCCTCCCAGTAACACTGAGTGCAGTCCCCTGAACAGTAATTGGATTAACTAAAATGTCAAGTAACAAGGGGGAGAGACTGAGTAACTCTGGAGAACCATTTTGTCCATTATTCCCCTTTTTTTTTTCAGATTTTTTTAAAACTTGTACAAAAAGTTGTATAGTTTGTTTTTTGTTTTTTCATCTTAAAAGCTGGAAAGCTGTACATATTTATGGGTGAAACATTATAACATATTACAATATGTTATACCAGATGTACAGTCTTGAGTTGTTTTTTCTAACCAGAAATAGTTTCCAATATTCTAATTAATCAAAAATAACTTGCTCATTAGGTTATGTTTCAGTCAGTTTAGTTTAAAATAATTAAAGCTAAAAAAAATGTATAATCTTTTTTAACGATTTAATAGCTATGCTAAAAAAATTGTACATTCAAAAATATACTAATGGCAAATAAAAACTTTTTTTTAAAAATCCACCGATGCTGATCAGGAAAGAACAAAACCATCTGTCACCTGTTAGTTTCTGTTGCTTCAAGGCGGAAAGGTTTACTAATCTGTCTTTTCCATGTCGGCCGTGGCTAGGGGTTTTCTGTATGTTGTAAACAAATTTAACAATAATTTAACTGCATAGTTAACAGTCATTCTAAGTACTAACAATTTCTTTGTTCTTTAACAATAATCGGAGACGCTCATTTTTTAACATTAAAAAAAAAGACAATAAAATCGTAAAAATGAAAACTAAATGTAATGATTTTGTGTCATCAAGATTTTCTTTTGAAAGACTGCTGTAATAGAATTTATAGCCATGAGCATTTGTAAAGTGTAAAGGGATGAATGGTATAACAGATACTGCTATAACTGCTTACAATGAAATGTTAATTGGAGCCAAGGGGCATTGATCTACTGCATTTACACCTACAGAGGGAAGTGACAAAGTGTCCATGCGCGCAGTCTCCGACCGGCAAATGTCCATCAGTGTCGACGGCCTGCTCAAGGTCCTGGACACCAGCGGCGACGGCTACGTGGACTACGTGGAGTTTAAGATAAACAGAGACCGGGGCCCACCGCCCGAGCACAGAAATGAAAATTGAGTTGTTTTTTTTGTTTCATCCTATGGTTTCATATTTTATAGCCACAGGAACTGCAATTTTTGGTCTCAACTTTTGACATAAAAATATTGCCATTAAATTCGTTTTTGTTTTTTTCTGTCCAAATTTTTTTTATGTACAGAGATCTCAGTAACCAGGTGCAGAGTTGTGGAGAATTTTAAAAGTTGTTCAAGGAATTGTTTAGTTAAAGAGCTAACATTTTTAGAATGATGAAACAATATGAGACTGCTGGGATTGGCAGTTTTGAGGGTTTTTAAACTTAGAGGGTTAAAGTTAGTATTTCCTTTTCCTATCAGGCATAACAAAGCAATAAATGTTAAAAAAGTGAATTTAAAATGTTATTATCATTTATCATTTTAATTTTTGGGTTCAGGGATAGTTTTTAATTATTACAAGATCAAGTTTTGAGTTTAATACCTTTATCATAAGCTCCTGCTCAGAACTATGCTCAAAAGTCAAAGTTTTTTTTTTTAAATTGGTATTAAGGGAATTGTTTTGTTTAATGTATGCAAAATGTTTTTTATGATTTACTTGCTTTGATTTTATTGCTTGACAAAATGCCACACATGTCTTTGCACAGCATTCCCAAATGTCTCGCACCGATTTGGGTGTATGGTTTACCTCCTGACCCCTCCCACTTCCATGATTGTATTTGTGGTGATGGTGGGGCCAGTTGTCTTCAACTGTCCCCTTTCTCTTGTGTGTGTGGTCGTTGCCTGTTGAAGTTTTTTGTATGTGCGTCTGTTCACTCACACACCTACTGACCTTAACAAGACTTACCATCCCTCTGATGTTGTCTTATTTGTGTGTTCTCTTCGTTGCTGATATATCATTTGCCTTAAGTAAAGTAATGTTGTCAAATAACTAAGAAAAGAAAGATAGATACCTTTTTATTTGAAATGAATGAACATGTTCTGGTCAAGCAGCAGCTAACAAAGGTTTGTCCCTGCAGATGGGAACAAGACCGACGCCGATTATTTAGACGAGGAGGGTAAAGACGTCAGAGTGAAAAGTGACACCGTCCTGGAGACGACAATTGACATAGTCATGGGGCTGTATGACACTGATAAGAACGGAGTCATAGAGTACTTTGAGTTTAAAGCTGTGGCTAAGGTCCAGAAAGAACAGCAGCAGCAGTAGCTGTTTGTTATTTCTCATTGAGTTTGTTGAGCCCCTTATTTAAACCTATGTTGAATCCATCAAAACTATAACGGCATTGTTACATAAGTATTAGACCATTTAATTCTATGGTCAGAATAGCCTTTTATTTTTTTTTGTATTTCACTTGTCTAGATTTATTGCATATTTTTTGTACCATTTTTTTTCTTCTCATGTGATAATTACATGATGTTTTTTTATATAATTTATTCTACGTAGACTATCATATAAATATATTTTATCTCATAAAATAAATCTAATTTTGTCAAGCTTTATCTAAAGAAACAATGCGTCCATGTTTTTTGTGTAATGAAACAGAGCACTACTTTTTATCTGGCTTTGTGATATACGGTTTCAAGGTCATTTTTCTTTCCCATGTGGCACTACACAATGTGGACCTTTAATTCTGCTTTAAAACTAGATGTGCATCGAATCATTTAGGTGTTGTCTAAATGTTAGCTCTGTGTGCTCTCTTTATCATCAATGCATGTGTTGTGTATACAATGATATCTGCTGTGCTGAATACAAAATGGCACCTATATTTTATGATCCTACATACAACTATCTGCATTATTTAAGTAGTTGCACCATATAGATAGACAGATATTTACAAGCACCTGATATTACTTTTTTGTTTACTTTTTTTTAGAATGCACATCTTTATTATAGTTATAGGCTGGGAACTGGTTTGACTGTCTGATTAGTTAACTTAGCCGCACAGTCTCTATACAATGTAAGAAATCTTTTTGGAGTCAAGATGATGCCCAGCGTCAAAGACGGTAAAATACTTTAGTAGAGTGTGCTGTAATACAGGTAGTCTAGCTTTCGTGCTCTGTCACTTTCAATGGAACGTCCCTGTTTTAATCAGACCTTGAAGCTGTATTGGTCTGATTAAGAAGAGTTAATCAGTTTCAGGCTTTAACTCCCTTTATGTATGCCATAATGTATGCCAGACACCTGGATAGACTAGAGTGGGCCTTCAGGCTGCAGATAGTCAACAGACCTAACAAGATTTGAACCCCATACACTAGGAACTGCTAATTCATGATTCGTTTACTCTCTTAACTTCATGCCCAGGCTGCAAAAGGAATGCAAGTAGAAGTTCATGCCAGATGAGCTATTTGTTTGCCAGCAGTAAGAGCCGCAGCTTTTGTTGAAATGCTTCCTAATGTTTGAGACGCACACACACCCATCTGATAACTCAGAATAAGACACCACCCATAACTGGTTCAGTGTGTGGCGTGTTGGCGACCTTCGATAGTGATGGTCCCATGATTCATCTGATTGGTTGGCTCATTGAACCATGGGAGACCACTGATGATGCAATGCACATGATTCATATGACTGGTTGTCTCATTGAACGATGGGAGACCACTGATGATGCAATACACATGATTCATCAGTTTGGTTGGCTATTGCAATAAAAAAACAATTCTCATCATGATTGGTCAAACCCATCAGCAGCTGTACCTTCTACCTATACAGTTTGGTCATGTGGTATGAGAATGTCAGAAATTTATTTATTTATAAACTTCTTTCTTCAATTGATGGTAGAATAATATCTCTGTTTCTGTTATATCTTTCTTAATTGATGATTGCTGTCAGCATTAAAAAGATTCTCTAGTGTATATTTTATTTTTTTAATTTACAGTCTTGAGCTCTCACTTTCTCTCTCTCTCTCTCTCTCTCTCTTTCTCTCTCTCTCTCTTTCTCTCTCTCTCTCTCTCTTTCTCTCTCTCTCTCTCTCTCTCTCTCTCTCTCTTTCTCTCTCTCTCTCTCTCTCTCTCTCTCTTTCTCTCTCTCTCTCTCTCTCTCTCTCCACCTTGCTAGATTGTTTGATTTCTTATTTCCCCTCTAGAGATTAATGTTCCTGATGAGAAGTTCCTTGACGAGAATGGGAAAGATATCCGAGTGCGAGCAGACGATTACTTAGAGACGACGATCAATCCAGTTCTGGAAATGTTAGATCTGAACTCGGACGGTTACGTGGAATATTTTGAATTCCGGACAGCTGGTCTGCGTGGCCGAGAGTCCCAACCAAGACATTAACTCAATTTTCCCAGAACAAACTGCCTACCACTGAACTGCCTACCACTGAACTGCCTACCACTGAACTGCCTACCACTGAACTTAGCTTTTCACTTAGCCTCCATCTTGTGTTCAAATTATACTTTTTTAAATCTGATAAACTTTGAACCTATACTATAAGATGTGCATTCAAAAAAAAAAAAAAAAGAAGTGAATATTTCTATCAATTTTTAAAGATTACTCATTCATTTTTCTAGCTATATTATTGTCAATTTCAGCATTGCAGATTGTTGGTCTAGGCCGGACTTTAGATATTTTATGTTTTTGGCATGAAGCTGTGAATTGGGGTGATAAAGAGTTCATGCACTGGTGGCTCGTTGATAGCATAGAGTATTTGATTGGAGGTTGTTGTTTTTTGTTTGTTTGGGGGGGGGGGGGGGGAATCAGACCAGACACATCAAAACCAGGGTTGATTCGTGCCACACATATATCTTGTTGCAGTTTGAGAATTATGTTTTTTTTTATGACTTTCCTAAGCAAACATTGGTAATGATCTTATTAAAATCCTGTAAGCTGTATCTTTCTTTGTCACATGCAGAAATTTTTAACACAACATGACAAACAGCTCCATGAATCAGCTACAAACCGAACTAAATTGATCTTAAGAGGATCTTTCTTTTTTGTCCACACTGACAAAAAGTTTGTTTGTCCTCATTGGCAACATTTTTTTTTTCCACACTGGCAACTTTTTATTTTTGTTCACACTTACCTCCTTCTCTCTCTCTCTCTCTGTCTCTATCATTTGGTTTCTTCTTTTTGTGTTGGGAAAAAGGGTGGGTCGGGGTGGTATTTCAAAAATGGCATTCTGCTTTGAGCCATGGTTGAAATGAAATGAAAATTGTCTATATTGCGTTGTAGCGTTATAATTATTATTTCTTAAATTTGACCAGTTTTATTATTTCTTTATCTGACCAGTGTTATAATCTCTGTATCTAACCAGTGTTATTATCTCTGTATCTGACCAGTGTTATTATCTCTGTAACTGACCAGTGTTATTATATCTGTATCTGACCAGTGTTATTATTTCTTTATTTGACCAGTGTTATTATTTCTTTATCTGACCAGTGTTATTATCTCTGTATCTGACCAGTGTTATTATCTCTGTATCTGACCAGTGTTATTATTTCTTTATTTGACCAGTGTTACAATTATTTCTATATCTCAGAGCCATCAAGCAATAGTACTACGGAAGAAACTGAAAACAAAACCCAAGACCATGGCAAGAGTATTGATGAAGATAGTCTAGCAATAAATATTGACAATATTCTCTCGACCTATGACCTAGACGCCAATGGTTACATTGAGTATATTGAGTTTAAACAACGCACCGCAAAAGACCACAATAAAGAGAAGAACTCCTGATTTGGTTTTCTTAGTGCAGAAATAATATCTGAAGACTTTCATTCTAATTCCATTTTACAGAAGGACAATGCAAAATGAAAAAAATAAAATAAGAATTCCGTATCAATTAGTTTTTATTAGTGAACAGAAGACTGTGACTACACTTTTCTAGACAAAAGAGAATCACTAGGGCTTAGTTTTTTCTTTTATTTTAAAATCTGGTGTTGCGCATTTTGCTTTTGTTCCGTTTAACAAATTCTTATTTTTCAGCTTGTGCTACTTTGAATGGAAAATAAATTTTTTGCCAGCCGATGAAATCTTTTTATTTTTATGGATGTTTTAATTGTTATAAACGGTGTATCTATTGTTTTTCTTTGGTTGGGTGCTTTTAAATCTAAGCCAGTTTTTGTTCTATTCTCTTCCAGGCATTTTATTGTTGCTCCATTTGTTTGTTTTTACATTGTTAAGCAAAAAGTGCCAGGGGCAAGCCGAAGAATTTTTTTGGCTATAACTTTTAGTTGTTGGTTTACAGTGGTGTAGTTGTATCATGCTGACGTAGTTGTATCATGCTGACGTAGTTGTATCATGCTGACGGTTCTATCTTGGCTTTGTTTCACTAGGAAATGTCCACAAAAGTTCTTTAACTTGTTTTTTTTTTACTTACTATCTCTTTATCTGACCAGTGTTATTATCTCTGTATCTGACCAGTGTTATAATCTCTGTATCTGACCAGTGTTATAATTTCTGTATCTGACCAGTGTTATAATCTCTGTATCTGAACAGTGTTATAATTTCTGTATCTGACCAGTGTTATAATCTCTGTATCTGACCAGTGTT
This sequence comes from Anisus vortex, assembly GCA_949126835.1. NCBI lineage: Eukaryota > Metazoa > Mollusca > Gastropoda > Planorbidae > Anisus > Anisus vortex. The sequence goes on from OX421495.1 coordinate 52,785,891, forward strand.
ATAATTTCTGTATCTGACCAGTGTTATAATCTCTGTATCTGACCAGTGTTATTATTTCTGTATCTGACCAGTGTTTATTTCTGTATCTGACCAGTGTTATAATCTCTGTATCTGACCAGTGTTATTATCTCTGTATCTGACCAGTGTTACAATTATTTCTGTATCTGACCAGTTTTATTATTTCTGTATCTGACCAGTGTTACAATTATCTCTGTATCTGACCAGTGTTACAATTATCTCTGTATCTGACCAGTGTTACAATTATCTCTGTATCTGACCAGTGTTACAATTATCTCTGTATCTGACCAGTGTTACAATTATCTCTGTATCTGACCAGTGTTACAATTATTTCTGTATCTCAGAGTCAGCAAGCAATAGTACTACGAAAGAAACTGAAAACAAAACCCAAGACCATGGCAAGAGAATGGATGAAGATAGTCTAGCAATAAATATTGACCAGATTCTGGGGAACTATGACCTAAACACCAACGGTTACATTGAGTATATTGAGTTTAAACAACGCACAGCGAGAGACCACAAGGAACAGCAGAAACCCTAATTTTCTGAAGTGCAGAAATAACATCCAGATCCTTTCACTTAACTTCTATTTTGGACATATCCCGAAAGAAAAACTAATGCAAAACAAGTCTCCACGTTCCAACTTAAATTTTATGAGCAGAAAGGCAGCTACCGGTACTTGAGTTTGATTGAGAATCGGTACCGGCCAAAATAGAAGTACCAGTGTCATGTTTTTTCTTGTGCTTTTGTTTTCATGCACCCTTTCTTGTCCTTTGAACACTTTTTTTTTGTTTACTTCAGGTTGTGATAACTGGGAATAGAAGATTTGGCAGTTGTACTTTTTTTGTTTTCAATCTATTTGATATCTATTGTTTGTTGTTACTGTCTGGGATGAGTTTTTTTGTTTCTTCATTCAAACCATTTTCTTGTTTTTTATTTTCCAGGTATTTTATTGGTCTTCTATTTTTTTTTTATGTGGCATTGGTAAATTTAAAAAAAAATGGCAGGTACAAGTTGTGAAAAGTAAATATGGGTTTAACAATTAGACATTGTGTTGCCCTTTCAAGAGTTGGGTTTAACAATTAGACATTGTGTTGCCCTTTCAAGAGTTGGGTTTAACAATTAGTCATTGTGTTGCCCTTTCAAGAGTTGGGTTTAACAATTAGTCTTTGTGTTGCCCTTTCAAGAGTTGTGTTTAACAATTAGTCATTGTGTTGCCCTTTCAAGAGTTGGGTTTAACAATTAGTCTTTGTGTTGCCCTTTCAAGAGTTGTGTTTAACAATTAGTCTTTGTGTTGCCCTTTCAAGAGTTGGGTTTAACAATTAGTCTTTGTGTTGCCCTTTCAAGAGTTGGGTTTAACAATTAGTCTTTGTGTTGCCCTATCAAGAGTTGGGTTTAACAATTAGTCTTTGTGTTGCCCTTTCAAGAGTTGGGTTTAACAATCAGTCATTGTGTTACCCTTTCAAGAGTTGTGTTCTGATTGTCCATGGCCTGTTCTTGGTTTCTGGTTTTTACACTAGGGAATGTCCAAAAAGTTCTTTAACAACATTAACCCTTTAAATACCGCAGATTTTTTTTAATATAAATATTTGCTGACTTTGCATATTTTTACCATTACTATTTTTTTTGATGTGACATCCATGGTATTTAAGTATACAGAAATGATGATGTCAATGTGACATCCATGGTATTTAAGTATACAGAAATGATGATGTCAATGTGACGTCCATGGTATTTAAGTATACAGAAATGATGATGTCAATGTGACATCCATGGTATTTAACTATACAGAAATGATGATGTCTATGTGACGTCCATGGTATTTAAGTATACAGAAATGATGATGTCAATGTGACATCCATGGTATTTAAGTATACAGAAATGATGATGTCAATGTGACGTCCATGGTATTTAAGGGGTTAAGGAAAATAAAAATAAACAACTTGCTTTTGTTTTTTCAATTGTATGATTTTTAGGCAGCGACAAGAGTTTGATTGAGAATCGGAAATAGTCAATATCTAGAGAGAGACTGAGCCATGTGTTACATTTTCTCTCAGTTTCACAATCTTGTGTTGTGGGATTTTGCTTGTATGCTCCATTCCATTGAAGACATTTTATTTCAGGTTGTGTCACTGGCGATGGTACTGCTGTGATTTTTTATTTTCTTGGATTGTTGTTTTCTTTTTATGTATAAAGTTTTTCATTGGATGATATTTTTTTTAATCCAAGCCAGTTTTTGCTTTGTTTGTTTGTTTTATTGGATTAGTAAACAAAAGTGGCCAGGTACAAGCTGAAGATAAACAGAAGAAGTTTAAATAGTCAATGTCACGTCTTGTTAGAGTTTCTTTGTGCTAAGAGGATTTGATTTAAAATTAATTGTCTACAATGTTCTTGGACCACTTGTGACTAGTTTGCTACTAAACATTGCCATTTTTCTTGTACGAGTTGTCACTAGTTTGCTACTAAACATTGTCAATGTTCTTGGACCCCTTGTCACTAGTTTGCTACTAAACATTGTCAATGTTCTTGGACCACTTGTCACTAGTTTGCTACTAAACATTGTCAATGTTCTTGGACCACTTGTCACTAGTTTGCTACTAAACATTGTCAATGTTCTTGGTCCACTTGTCACTAGTTTGCTACTAAACATTGTCAATGTTCTTGGACCACTTGTCACTAGTTTGCTACTAAACATTGTCAATGTTCTTGGACCACTTGTCACTAGTTTGCTACTAAACATTGCCAATGTTCTTGTACCAGTTGTCACTAGTTTGCTACTAAACATTGCCAATGTTCTTGGACCACTTGGCACTAGTTTGCTACTAAAGATTGCCAATGTTCTTGAACTCCAAGCCATCCTCTGCTGGTGCCATTTATCTCCACATATTTTAAGTTCCATTTGTCTACAGTTTACAAACTTAAGATGTAGAAATAAAACTGCATCTCTAGACAAAAACTTTAAGAAAACCTTGACCTTGTCATTGGTTATTTCAGACATGTTCTTTTCTGAACTAATTGCATTACAATCATCATCATCTTTGGCGCTACAGCCCATGGAGGGCTTTGGCCTGCCTCACCACCTCCTACAGCCCATGGAGGGCTCTGGCCTGCCTCACCACCTCCTACAGCCCATGGAGGGCTCTGGCCTGCCTCACCACCTACCACTCAGACCTATCTATTGTGTTCTTTTTCCGGGCCTGGACCCCGATCTGTTGCAGATCCATCTGGACATCGTCTAACCACCTCAGTCTAGGTCTGCCTTTAGGTCATTTTCTTCTGGGGTTCTGGGTATATATTACTTTTGCTCCTCTGCTTTGGCATTCGTTCCAGGTGGCCTGTCCAGCGTAGTTCACCCAATTTCATTACAAGCTTATATTTAATTAATTGTTGTTTTTTTTCCTGTTCTTTTTAAATATCATTTTAAATACCGGTACTATATTTAAAAAAAAATAAAAAATTTTCAGTCTAAGGCAGAAGTTACCGTATGTTAAATATAATATGCTGGCCGCTGCGTCAAACTCATGCTACATAACAAATGTTCCACTTTTGTGCTATTAAAGGATTGTTTGGACAGATCTTTCAATATGCATAATTAAGGCTATTGACCATAGATTTAGAAACGGCTTGAATTATTTGGTTCATTTTAATTTTTATGTTTTTAAAATTTTTTGTTTGTTTCACATTTTGTAGTTATGATGGCTGCTTTTTTTTTTATCATTTTTTTTTTATTTCCGGAAGGGGTCATTTAAAAAAAAAAAAAAACATTGTAATCATTTTAATTTTTTTTTTAGTTAAAGCTTTTTTAAATATTGCGTTGCAACTTTTTTTGTTTGCTTTGTGTTGTTTTTTTTTGGGGTTGAAAATGGAAATGGTTTGCCTATAGTTTAAAAACATTTTATCAACGTTTGAAAAGAAATTACTGTTGTCATTATTGTTGTCATTTACTGTTGATCAACAAACACTTTATCAATCTTTATCAACTTTCATCTCAAATTCTTTGTTTTTTTTTTAATTCACATGAAATGAAATTTATCATTGTACGTGTCATTTACTGTTGTTTTTTTTTAAATGCTACAAATTTTAATGATAGTAAAACATGTAATTATACTTTATTGTGTGTCATCAGATTTTATATCTTGTTTAACATTTCCTACTCTGCTGGCTCCTGGGTTCAAATCCTGGTGAAGGTAAGATTTGTTCCCGGGTCTGGAGGGTATCCCTGAGTCTACCCAGCTCTGATGGGGTACCCCACTTTAGCTGGGGTAAAGTAAAGGCGGCTGGGCATCGTACTGGTCACACAATCCCCTAGTATGCAGTGGCCACCAAAACTGGTGAACATATTAACTGGTTCACCAGCCCCATTGATCAATTTGGTCCGACTGGTACTTTACTTACTCGATATATCTTTTTGCTTCATCATAGTAAAAGAAATTCTTTAAAAAAAACATTAATGTTGTAAAAAAAAAATTAATTTAGAAGCAGACAAAGACACCCACTTATGAAAAACAGTTAATTTCTAGAAAGGTTTTTTAAAAGCTATGCAAAAAAAGATTGTGTGAGTGAAATTTATTATATTATATTTATATGTGCTAACATGAGAAAACTAAAACACAGAAAACTAACAATGTACTTTGATGTGAAGACTAATAAATGTGGCTTTAATTTTTTTTTTCTCTCTTTCATTTCACTAACATTGTCTTTTCTTTTTATTGAATAATTTTTTTACTTTTTGTGTTTATGCGGATTGATACTAACTGGGGAAATAGTTTTGTGCATCTAGCATTGATGTTTGGCTTCACATGCTTAACCCTTTCAGTGCTAGGCGCCTCTTTTGTTTTACTCCCTTAAGCTCATGTACCTATATCTCCCTCATACAAGACTGCTAGGGTGTTTAAAAAATAATAAAGATATAACCTTTCATCACATTATGAGGAAGGGGGGGGGCAGAATGTTTATTCCATAGAGAAAACGTTTAATTGTATTACCGTATATATTATTATTTTTGCATTTGAAGTCCAAAAAATCTACTGACGTAAGAGTTTTTTTTTTTTTTTTCATTTTGTGGAACTGTCTTTGTTGTTAAACACAAGGCAGAGTCTAGTGGGGAAATAGTGCTTAGGGTTAAGGGTATAAATGGTTTCATAATGACCTATGGATATCTCTGTATACAAAGAGAAAAATTGAGCTGATAATGAAAGGGTTAAGACGTCTACAACAAGCTGTTTAGGAATTGGAATTATGCAGGTCAGTGAGTTGTGTGTGTGTGTGTTACTGGGAAAAGGTAAGAGAGGTGCATGAAATAATTATAGCCCTGCCTCATTAACTTTGGAGCATTAATTGTATGGCCAGCTTGACTGAAACAGTGGCTAAGGATCAGATCAGGTAAGTGGCCTTGAACTTGGTACATACTTGGTATGATTGTATAGTTAGGTTTCTTGTGATAACAAAACTTACTCATACTGACCTAAATTAAAACTTTGTGGCTTTGCAATTTTTGAAAAATAACAAACAATGAAAAGAAAACCTTTTCTGTGAAAGTTCTTTAACTTCATCTCGGCTTGAATGGGAAGAATTTCATAATGAGCCGCTATATGAAGTTGTTTATTTGAGGTCTGTAGTCTTTAGCATTGGTAAAGCCATTTTAACTGACCATGGCTTATTAATAGGGAGGCTGCCCCAACCTTCACGCGACATTAAAACATTACCACATAAATAAAAGGCTTTGGATAATAAATAAAAGGCTTTGGATATTATTATTTGGCTATTCACATTTGGTCAGTGATAAAATATTTAGTCTATTGAAAGAAATGTTTTTAAGCCACAGATGATATGGCCTAAGATTCTATTATCTATAAACGTCTCATATCAAAATGCTGTGTTTTTTTTAGTCCTAAGCCAGTTTTGCCATAGAGTGTTGAAGCAGTATTAACTCCCTCCCGAGAATCCCCTCCCATAAATAATAACTGTATTTTTCAGGGTTGGGAACAATTTTTTTTTAAGTATATTTATTTGAATGGCACTTCAAGTGTGACAAATATCCATTGTAGACATGATCAGGAAGTCTTTATTTGTATTCTTGACTAATTATTTAACATATCCTTAGCATGAACCATTGATGGCATCAATTTCCTTTTTTGTATTGCCAGTTGCACCAAATCTAGTTTTACTTCATTCATTCATTGTTCACTTTGATTTAACCTTAGTTCACATAACCTCCACATTCCTGCATGCTCTAATGATGACATGCCGACACTAGTTGTGATGCTATGTTATGGACATGCTCTGCCTGTTTGACCCTAACCTTAACCTCTAACCTGCACACATTTTCAGAATCTGAGAAGGAAGGCCAGGAGCAAAAGGTCTTTGCGGACTCTGAGATCTCCAGCATCGTGGACTCGGTCATCCTCGAGAACGACGAAAACCGTGACGGCTACATCGAGTACTTTGAGTTCAAGCGGCGCCAGGCCAACAACAGGGATCAGAGACAGGAGCAGCCACCGCCCCCGCAGCCTTAAGTCACGTGTCAACATGTCTATGTGTTGCGTCTATGTGTGTCAGTGACATGAACTTTGAACCCCAACTGAGTTTGCTTGAGGGAAGCTTGGAATGTTTTGGATCTATTCTATATATTTAACTTTGGAATTGAGTAACATTTGTGTGTGTGTGTTTGGTGTTGGGGTGTACCTATCCTTGTTGAAATTTTGAAAGGTGTTCATGCTAATATTCTAGACAGGGAACCATTGTAATTCAATTTGTATAGCAGAAGAAATAGTTATAGGGCTTGTGGGAGAAAATGAAATTTTCCTGAAACTGAACCAAAGATAAAAGAGTTTCTGTGTGTGTGCGCGTAGATACAAATTTGTTGAACTCTTGGGTTTCAAAGAGGAATGAAACATTACATAACTTCTTCATGTATCAACTGTGTGTATAATTTGTTGTATTAAGACATTAACAAAATGGCTGAATCTCTCAGAGACACTGGTTGCTCATTTGGTGGCAGTGGCAAAAAGCAAAAAGGGAGATCAATTTAAAAATGGAGTTAAAATAATTCTGTGTGCAAGTTTAGAATAGTTACATTAAATACATGCTGCACACTTTATATAGACTTTACATGTAATAGAAAAGTTACATAGAACATGACACAATGTACGAACGTCACATAAAATGCAACCATTATATTTTATCTTAGATTTTTTCAAAACCAGAATGACTTTTAGAACAATGTTACAAGAACAAATATTCTAGGATGTTATAATTTCTTGTTTATTGCTCAGTCAATTATCAGGTAGTGATAAAACATAGCTGACTCGACTCATTACAATATTGACTTACAGCTCGTGACTTATGACCCATGCAAAGATAACTCTACACGTTTAAACAAAAATTTTATTCAATGTTTTAAACTTACATTTTAAATTACAATGTCCTTACAAGATTTATTCCATTTTCTTTTTTCTTTCAATGTGATGAAATATATTTTTTGTTGAGATTAATTTAATGATTTTTTATACACTGTTGAGTCGTTGCTTTTTTTTTTTTTATCCGTTGGTGTGGATTTGATATTTCCAAAAAAACTAGCTGCTAGTAATTTACTTGTATTGAATCAAAACTTGAACACTTACATCTTTGTCTGCCTGTTTACACAATTCAGTGTTAAATGATTCCAAAATTCAATATCAAACTGCAGTGAATCAAGAGCTCGTTCTGAGCAAGATGTAACTTTTTAATTTTTTTTTTACATTTACTCACTTTTTGTTTCCAATAATTTTGATCAAAATTTTCACCAAAAATGTGTCCTAGCTTTATTTTGTGTATTTTATGTATTTAAATATGTTTTGAAATCTTTTAATGTTGTATCAAAAATTGTCAGACCCAGGTCTGTGAATTCTAACTCAAAAACCCTGGATAAGCTTACAGTGTAGTAAAGCACAAAAAAAAACCTCTTTAACAAGGAGCGTTTTGGAAATGACCAGTTGACAAAGTTTATTAATTCAATCACAACTGAAAGTTTCTCATTGCAAAACATTACGATGTGTATCCATTAAGACTATTAGTGAACTTCTATGAGGGGAAACCAAAGAAACAATACACTAAGCTGCTGAGGTTACATTTCACTCATCCAGTGCCATATTTTTGTATTACAAGCAAAACTTACTTTCTCGTCCCCCCTCCCTGCAATTTGAAATTATGTTGGGTTTATTTTTTTTTGTTTGTGCCTGACTAAGATATAAGATTAAACTTACTCAGAAACAGTTGCTATGATTCTGAACAAATATCAGTGTTAATGTACGGTACAGGTATTAAAGAAAATCCATATTTATCTCATTTTAAGAGTTGAGTGATAATGAAATTTTAAACGTTGGTTTCTGCTAAAATAACACGAGTTGTTACTGTTTTAATTTGATCCGAATGATGGAACTGTTTGTTAAACAACCATATATTCATACATGAATGATCCATTGATTAATTCATTTTTTATTTATCCATTAATATGAGAAGTAATTATTTATATTTGTATAGTTTCACAGTTAACTTATGATCAGCAAGTCTATGAAATTTTTATTGTTAAAATCTTAATCTTAACACTTAACTTGCAATTTTTGTCAGTTGTTTATTTTTTGTTGTTAAAGGCTTTAACTTAATTTAAGGAAGTAGTGTTGTACATCAGTTGTTGTGTTTTTTTTTTGTTGTGTTTTTGTGTTGTTAATGGCTTTAACTTAATTTAAGGAAGTATTGAGTGTTGTTCATCAGTTGTTGTTGTTTTTGTTTTTTTATTGCATCAATCCAAGACAAACTTTTCTTTCTTCTCTTTTTGCCTCTTAGAAAATTGTACTATGTTGTTCCCGCAGAGGCATTCAGACCTGTTTAATTTATTGACATGTTTGTATTAAATGTGATGTTTTCATGAGATTAATTCAGCAGTTTCCATTCATTGATATCTACTATATATGTATACAAGCTACATTGCCCGGCGTTGCCCGGGTGAAAAGAAAAAGGACTGTCTGGGGTGCAGATAACAAATTTATAAACTACACTTACTGAATACTTTTAGGAAAGTAAATTAATATTGTAATAGGGTAAAACAAATAGTCAAATATTTTTATTTAACAAAATCTTTATTTACAATGTCTTTTGTTTTTAAATGTTTGAAAAATTAATTGTCGAAAAAAAAAGTATAGTCTAACTGGAGAATTGAACCCTGGTCGCCCGTATAGCAGTCCGCTACGTTTACCACTGAGCTATCGAAGACACATATCCGATGTGAAAAATTATTAGACGGTATATTGGGCTAGACCTAGATAGGTCAGTGACACACGTGTTTTCAAATTGACCAATGGGGATCCTCGCGGGGCTTAACACTGTCTTTTTATATATATAGATCTACTGTACTGTGGATAAATGAGGGCAAGTTGGCTGAGCAGCAGCGCGTTCAGCTGGTGTACCAAAGGTCCTGGGTTCAGATCCTGGTGAAGGCTATGATTTGTTCTCGGGTCTGGAGGGTGATGTACCTTGAGTCTGATTGGTACCTGACTTTAGTTGGGGTAAAGTAAAGACGGCTGGGCACTGTACTGGCCACACAATCAGTATGTCAGTATGCCGTGGCCACAGAAACTGGTGAACGCTGCTTCACCTGCCCTATGGATCAATTTGGTCAGACTGGATACTTTACTTTATTTATTTTTTTACTGTATCTGTATATTTGTTTGTGTAAATGTTTGACCTATTCTGTTGCTATTCAGTGAAAGATGTGTATATTTTTTAAGTAACTTTCCCCGCCTGTGTACAATTTTATTGCCTCAGTGTGTTGGGCTGTTTGTACAATCCTCCTGGTGACGGTCATGAGTTTGAATGGCAGAAAAATTTCTTATGAAGTTGATGCTTCATTTTTGTTTTTGTTTTTTCTAACTGTGTATTTGGTGTGTATGACTTTGAGATTTAGTTGTGAATGCTCAGTATTTTAGTTATATATGATTCCATATTGTCCATTTTTGTGATTTCTTGTCAAGGGTGGTGGTATGTTGTGATTCTTTACCAAAAATAAATACAGTTATTTTTTTTGTTTTCATTTAATGTTGTGGTTTTTTTATTCTATGATTTTTTATGAGTTTTAGTAATCAGGTTTCATTCATACTGTGTTAGAAAGTTTGAATAAATGTACCAAGGCATGGCATTGTGCTAGCCCATACAGTCCCCTTGTATGCAATTGCTCCTTTAAACAGATGGACGCCCAAATGCACCAACATGTGCATGTTTACTGTTGTATTTTCCTAACATGATATGAATGCTCTTGTTGGATGCAAAATATTTAGTGAGAAATATAATTAAATTGTTTGTTTCGACCTCATTGCAATTTTAATCTGAACAGCAGATAGTTTGACTAACAGCATGCACCAAGCACGAACTCATTCTAATTCTATCACAATCAACGCCAACTGTCAACTGTGCTGTTACAGATTTCACTAAACATCAATACAATAAGAGATCGAAAATAAACATTACTTGGTTTTTCCAAAGACTATAATAAGATGGGACCGCTTGCTTTAATATTTCTGCTGTTTGATGACTCGAATGACTTCTTTTCGAAATTCGCGATTCCTCATTTTGTGCTGTACACCACTTGCTTTTTATTTTATTTGTAAATTACAAGTCAGTCATAAAAGATTGAATTGAAAAGGGGCAAGGGTGTTAACTCTCAACAGCAATACGGCCCATTGCTATGATTTTTTCAATGAAAAATTTAAATCGAAAGTTGTATACAGCGATACATTTAGGCAGCGCAGAAGTAATTTAAGACGGCGTTTCTGGCTGCGCACGAAAAAGAACATAAAAGTTCTAAAAATATAGCACGCGGTCGATCTAATTATAGTCTTTGGTATTTCTGTCTTTAATTACATCAAAGAAAATAGGCCTTTCTGTCTAGTAATTTCTACAATAAAAAGTTGGCTATTTATTGTTCAGCTTTTATACTAAGCAATCCATCTTATTATAGTCTTTGGGTCCACGTCTGAAATAGACTAGGCCTGTTTGTCAGCATTTTGGCAACTTAGATTGGGTGCTCTCTCATGTGGACTCTCGAGGCAACCCCGTAGCAGCGTCTCATCGGAAACCCCCTCGGTTATTGGCCTCGTCCGAATAGGTCCTAGATCTATCCCTTTTTTTTTTCGACACAATTTGTTTTCGCAAATTAGTGCACAAATAGTTACAAATAATAACAAAAGAATCATTTTTAAATAAATGTCATAACTTTTTAACCCCTGATACGGGCCTGATCTGCTATTGTTGTAAATAAAGCACGTAACTGGACATTAGGGGCTGAGAGTCTGAGGTGAAGTATTACCAAGAGAATAGTAGGGGTGGAGATTATCAAAAGAATTAGCTTTGTATGGGATAGCAAAACTCCCGAGTACTAGTAGTTTGATCCCGGATTCGGCCAATGGTACGTCCCAATTCTCCAGAATCGTCTGCTTGGTTAGACCCTACCTTTTCTTTTCTTTCCCTCACAGCTAGAGACAGTGTACTGGATAGATCACGCCAGGCTTGGATTACACTCTAGTAAATACAACGGTCTTGTGTCGGCTGCTTTTGTTATCTCAAGGGGACATACACAAAGGACGTCACACAATTATTTTCGCATGCCACCTTTACCATATTTTCGTTGTCCATTGCTGGTTCACGTGACACTGATCAAGACGCATCCCCACCCCCTAAACTAGGCATGAAAGAGGAACTTTACTTTTATTTGAATGTAATGTCAAAGAATACTTAGTAATAAGTTATAAGCTTACTATATTTTGCCCCCATTCAATCTCAGATGAAGATCCGGAAGGGTCGCGGTACTCGGACAGGGACATCGCCTCCATCATCGACTCGGCCCTGGAGTCCGAGGACCTCAACGGCGACGGCTACGTGGAGTACTTCGAGTTCATGACGGCCCAGGCCGGGAGGAGGCAGGCCCGGGAACACCTGGATCTACGTGACATACCCGGCTACGAAGAGGCACAGCCCCCGAGCCCGCCACGTGGCGCCCACGGAGCAGTCCCGAGACCACCTGGTTATTAAATCGATCTGTGTTGTTATTATAATGAAAACAATATTTATAGCTGAACGCAAGCTGATTTCGTACAAAAAGAAGTTTACTTCAAGATAATTATAATATCGCTTCTTTCGCTAAGCCCGAACTTTTATGCGAAAGAATGCCAAAAAGATTGCTAGACTTGAAATAAAATATATTTAAAAAAAGAGGCAATACGTTGTTAACCTTTTCACATTTGGCATAACAACGTTGTTTTTCATTCAAAAATTAGAACTTGTAAAAGTTAATATTCTTCCAATTATCTGTACGATATTATAAATATAAAGTAGTAATAAAAAATAATACGGTAATAAGTTTATTTATATGGCGTTGCCAACAGACATAATGTTGGCCTAAGCCCAGAGCACATTTGATATTAGCAGCATAAACACAGATATATAATTCTCTAGGCTAAATAAGGTTAGATCAATACAAAAAATTATTAGCCTTCATCAAAGGATATACAGCTAATTATAATAATAGTACAGCCAAACGCAGGGTTTAATTTAGACAATTATTAGTTATGGGAAGAAATATCTTTATATTATATAAGCCTACTGATGTATTATTGTTATCTTATTGTTACACAAAAGATGAGTTGGAGAATACAAGTTCTAAAAACAACACATGTATGATTATTATACTGGTACATGTATTAGATCTAACACTGTGCAGAAAGAATGTTTTTTTTTTTAAATGTTGCTCGTTTTAATTGTTGTTATCACTGAGCTATATATACATGGAGTGCTCAAGCAATTAAAATAGAGAAGAAAAAATGGGAGAAAATGCGGACTTTTTAATTTAGATAGGTGCACTGTAGACTGACCTATATACATAAAATTACTTAAAATTTAAAACCTTTTTGTAATTGCGTCATTGTAATTTGCTAAAAATGAACTATTTTATATAGACTCTATATACTCTCTTATACTAAATAAATAATAAATAAATAAATAATAACGGTGCTTATATAGCGCATATCCCGTTGGTGACAGTTCTATGCGCAGACGACAGTAATACAGAATACAGACAGACAACGAAATATGTAGTAATACGCTAATTCTGCTGACAAAATAGGTGAGTCTTCAGCCGGCTCCTGAAGGTGTCATAGCTAGGGCTCTGGCGAAGCTGTAATGGGAGGTGATTCCAAGCACACGGTCCTGCGTAGGAAAATGAACGTTCACCAGCGGACACTAGCCTCACACGAGGGATCCGCAGAGTGAGCGCGTCAGAAGCCGAACGAAGTGAGCGGGACTGGGTGTAGAGCTCCATACAAGAGCGAAGATAATCCGGGGCACAGTTATTCAGGCACTTATAACAGAGAGAAGCCAGCTTATATGAGATCCGGTTGTTGATGGGTAACCAGTGCAGAGATCGGAGCAGAGGATTGATATTATTTGACTTCTTCTTCTTGAGAACTAGTCGGGCTGCGCAGTTCTGGATACGTTGGAGTCCTTGAAGGGAGGAGGCCGAGAGACCAGCCAAAAGCGAATTGCAATAGTCCAATAGAGAGTTGTGTTAACTTTAATAAGTACCGGATTCATTTCTTTGTCAAGTCAAATGATGAAATGGTTGATCATTTGTCTGAATAATTCTTTGAATACCACATAAGCTTATATATGTTAACTGAGTAAGTAATTTTAATGTATATAATAGTATATATGTATTATTTAGACGCTAGTTTATATATAGGCTAGTTCAGTCTACGGTGCACCTATCTATATTAAAAAGTCCGCATTTTCTCTTACAATTTACTTCCTTTGAGCACTCCATATATTATAGCTCAGTGGTTGTTATGTAATGTGTGTCTGATTAAAATATCACTTACCTATATTTCCACGATTTCATTACTTATTTATTACACCCCTTGAACAAGGGCGTGACGTGCTTTCTCATAATTTATTTTTTTTGTTTTTACTACTTTTATTATTAGTCAGACGACACTGTCGCCCCCCCTCCCCCCCCTCCCTGTCATCTCCAAGAATAGCTAGTTTGGATTCAAAGTAAAAAAAAATGTTATTAGATGTACGAGTGTCAAAGACTATTTAGGGATGAGCCGCCCCAACTCCCCTTTCCCTTTAGGGTTTTGTTCGATGAGTGGGGTCAAGGTTATGGTAAAAAAAATCTTTCTGTACATTCGGCAATTTTCTTTTTTTTTTTTAATAGAGTGATGAAACTCTAAGAACTTTAATCCTTTTACTAGTCCATTAAACAGTTACCTCTCTTGACTTGATTGACTAGAGTTTTATGGATGTCAGTGTAAAAGTGTGTTTCTGAATGTGTTTGTACGTTTGTCATTTTTTAAATTGTGTTTTTCTTGGTGTGTGTGCGTGATGCCCATGTTTTTTATTAGGCCAAATATTTCGACTACCATTCATTATTTTGTAACTTGCTAAACTTTATATTATGCACTCTACGGCTCACTTATTTCACTTATAGGGCGTTTGCAATCCCGTGACAAAAAGCACGTGATTTGTGTTTACTTTGAGTAATGGTGTACAATTAAATATGGCCGCTGTATTAATAAAGTTTCATAAAGGCTCGAGCTTTTTTAAAATGATGTGTTGTGTTTTAAGTCTTATTAAGATTTAAGCTGTATTATGTATGTTAAATAAAATAGGCTATTTTATTATTATCATAGACATAGATCATAGACGATGTGAGCCTAAGAGTGACTTGACTAGATAGCCTATTCGCCAACAATATCACTTGACATCGTAGCCTAGCCTACGAAACATTAAAAGTGTAGGCCTATAAAATGAAATTGAAAGTGTAAATAGGTCTAGCCGGCCCTAGCCTAATCACATTAATCAATTAATCTACAGTACTACTATTTACCTCCTTATTTTTGAGTAGGATAGCCAATATTCAGATGTGAATTTTGCATGATAAAGAAGTAATTTACTTTCACCACGTTATGTTTGTACCTCAAGTGGGTTCTATATTTACACAAATACGTCACTAAATGTACACAAAAAAACTTAAGCTCCGCCTACTGAGAACGCTCTATTGTGTATCACTGTCTTATATTGTTCTTGTATCTTGTCGTAAGTCTTATATTGTTCTTGTATCTAGTGGTAAGTCTTATATTGTTCTTGTATATTGTTTTTGTACAGTGTGGCCAAGGCCGTGTTTTGGATTGTGGGGGCCCTGTTCCCAAATTTATGTAAGGGCCCCTCGTGGCCTGACCCCTGCCTTCCACATCGGCCTACCTCAGAAAAATGCTGTTAATTCATGTTACATTCTGTAAAATCATAAATACTTTCTATGTTGCGCTTAGCTTGGTTGGACTGGAACGCTTAGAATTGTAGGGAAATAAATGAATTTTATTTTAAATTTAAACGAAAGAATGGGGATGTCAATAAAAAAAATATTTTTGAGATGTGTGGGGCCCCTATTGTGTGGGGGCCCCTGTTTCAATGGAACATGCCTAAATACGCCACTGATTGTGGCTGTATTTGGATGTGGTATATTGTTGTATGCTATATTAATGTTGTATATTTGTGTCGTATATTTGTGTATATTGTTATTATAGGCCTATATTATAATTGTTGTAGGCCCTATATTGGTGTACATTCAATGTATATTGTTCTTCGTCATATTGTTTCTACTGTTAGATATTTGTGTTGTGAATTATTGCTGTTGTTTTTAAATGTCGTTGGTATTGTTGTATATTACTTCTGTTGTAGATTGTTGGTTTTGTTTATTATTAATGTTGTATATTAGGCCCATTTGTGTTGTTATTGTTAGCATTGATTTCGAATATTAAAATAAAAGTACTTTACGCACTGGATTCATTAGTGTCCGCAGAACTCTGTGTTCTTAGTAAATGGACTCCCCCAATATCCAAACACATTGTTTACTAATAAATCAGTTTAAGAACATATTCGCGATATATCATTGTGACATGTTTGCTCAACCTTTGTACTTTGTTTTTTATTTCATTTTCATAAAGAAATCGTTTTTTTATTTTATAAGGGATGTCATGTGACAAAATATCATGCAACTCAAATGAAATTAATTTGAATTTTTAAAATTGTGTTTCAAATATTGTTGTTTATATATTTGTTGTTTGTTTAGTTGTATGTTTGTGCCGTGCGTTATATAGCCTAAGTATAAAAATGTTGCAGCCGTGACGTAATGTTTTCACATGCAACATTCTATGGTTTGAGAGCATTTCTTCAGTGGCGATTTCCTTAAGGATTATCTTTTCATGATTTCCATTTCATGCAAGCCTCACTCTGTCTCTCTGTCTCTCTCTCTCTCTTTCTCTCTCTTTCTCTCTCTCTCTCTGTCTCTCTCTCTCTTTCATATGAATTAATATTTCAGAATTAATTTCTAATAAAAAATTTCAAATGCTGTTGTTTTCTTTTAATTTATTACATTTTTAATACAAATAAAACTTAAACCGTATGTATATGCCTATGTATTACTTCTTTATTGAAATGTTTTTATTTTCAAATAAAAGACCAAGTTAAGAACTTTTGTTATAAATATTGAGTTAACATTTGATAGTATATAGTGTATTCAGTAGACTATCTGAATGTTAATAAAATCATTTGTACAAAATATCAAAGAAAACTTTTAAGCAAATAGTTCAATATTTGCACTTAAATGTGTGTTTTTTTTCGGAGAAGAAATCCTAATCTCGTAGCCATTAGAGATGTTTAATTTCCGGCAACATAGGAAAGTGACGTAAGAGAAATAATTTAGACTAGGAAAAATGAATATTGTCACGTGTTTTGAATCTATTGCCACATGTTTTGAATCTTTTCCCGGTTCTTCTTTTTAACAAAATGGTTAAATATAGATTTAGAGCGTCGTGTTTAGTTTATTTATTTGCCTTTCTCAAACGTCACTTCCGTATGAGGCTATTCCAAATCTCGTCCCTTTGAGAAAAACCTCTTCAGTTGATCTTTAAGTTCGCATGGTTTTGTTTGTTTTTTTCCTTTATATTTGTCATAAAGCAAATTGATTGTTGTACCGTAAAATACTTCAACTTAGTCACGTGAATATTGTATGTATCATGTATTTTATGTATGTGGCAGTTCATTTGTTTAAACATTTTCATAAACAGTATACTAGAAGTTTTGACTATAAATGATCGTAAAAGTGTTCGTCCCACGTGGTTTAATATAAGCCCACGGTGTGACAAGATCACACAGACCTATTTGACATAACACAAGCCTATTAGTTATTAGTACATCTAATATGTCGGCCTATGTTAATAACTAAATGTCAAAGTATTTAGCGCCAAGATTGAGCCTGTATTTTGTTATGATAGATATTCAATCCCTTTATTGAAGATCTGCTCAGCGTATGCAGTGGAGTACCGAAGGCTGGTGTCACCCGGTGCTGTCCGCACCCCCCGCATCCCCCTCGATACGCCACAGAGCGTATGCATGCTTTTATTTTAAACAAGTAAACGTGTATTATTTTGACCTTTAAACCCAAAAATCCATTTTTACTCCAATGCATTATGGGACATGACAGGATGAGGCAAATATATAGTGATACATGATCTGTGGACTAAGGGAGATTACCAAGTTTATAAAAAAGAAATTTACTTTAAAATTAAAATGGTAAGGTTTTTTCTTAATGATCTCTTTCTGAGCCACTAACAATGTTTGTCTGTTATTATTGTTATTGCAATTTTAATATTGATTTTAAATTATTGCATTAAAAGAACATGAACCTTTATGATATTCATTTTTCTTATATCTGTTTGTATTGTTCTGAGTTTAATACAACAAAGGCGTCATTTTCATTAAATTTAAATTAATGCACAAATATACAATCTTATTAAATTATGTTTCCCGAAAAGCAGAAAGTTATTGATTTTTATGTAGGCCAGGGATTTACATTCATTAATATAATAGTAATCATAATAATGGTCGTGTTTTATAGCGCTTTTATCCATGCTATTAAATTTAGCATGCTCAGTGCGCTATCGGTGTGAATTGCAGTGGCAGATGTATTAGTAGGCCTATGTAAGGCACACATCATTAGCCAAAGAGAAAAGTCTTTAAGTTCTTTTTAAAAGATTCTTGTCTCAGATTTCTCAGTGTGTGATTTATACTGTTCCATAAAAAAGGCGCCACAAATTCAAATGAGCGCACTCTTCCATTGTGGTCTTCAAATAATCTCGGTACAAAAGGGCGTTTGCAATCCCGTGACAAAAAGCACGTGATTTGTGTTTACTTTGAGTAATGGTGTACAATTAAATATAGGGCGTTTGCAATCCCGTGACAAAAAGCACGTGATTTGTGTTTACTTTGAGTAATGGTGTACAATTAAATATGGCCGCTGTATTAATAAAGTTCCATATAGGCTCGAGCTTTTTTAAAATGATGTGTTGTGTTTTAAGTCTTCTTAAGATTTAAGCTTTATTATGTATGTTAAATAAAATAGGCTATTTTATTATTATCATAGACATAGATCATAGACGATGTGAGCCTAATAGTGACTTGACTAGATAGCCTATTCACCAACAATATCACTTGACATCGTAGCCTAGCCTACGAAACATTAAAAGTGTAGGCCTATAAAGTGAAATTGAAAGTGTAAATAGGTCTAGCCGGCCCTAGCCTAATCACATTAATCAATTAATCTACAGTACTACTATTTACCTCCTTATTTTTGAGCAGGATAGCCAATATTCAGATGTGAATTTTGCATGATAAAGAAGTAATTTACTTTCACCACGTTATGTTTGTACCTCAAGTGGGTTCTATATTTACACAAATACGTCACTAAATGTACACAAAAAAACTTAAGCTCCGCCTACCGAGAACGCTCTATTGCCGCTGTATTAATAAAGTTTCATATAGGCTCGAGCTTTTTTTAAATGATGTGTTGTGTTTTAAGTCTTATTAAGATTTAAGCTGTATTATGTATGTTAAATAAAATAGGCTATTTTATTATTATCATAGACATAGATCATAGACGATGTGAGCCTATTAGTGACTTGACTAGATAGCCTATTCACCAACACTATCACTTGACATCGTAGCCTAGCCTACGAAACATTAAAAGTGTAGGTCTATAAAGTGAAATTGAAAGTGTAAATAGGTCTAGCCGGCCCTAGCCTAATCACATTAATCAATTAATCTACAGTACGACTATTTACCTCCTTATTTTTGAGTAGGATAGCCAATATTCAGATGTGAATTTTGCATGATAAAGAACAACTACACTTTCACCACGTTACATTTGTACCTCAAGTGGGTTCTTATATTTACACAAATACGTCACTAAAAACCTAAGCCACGCCCACCGAGAACGCTCTATTGGGTCAAAAGTCCATAATTGGGCAACACTATGATCTAATTTAACAAGCCAGACTACCGGAACTGAATATTGCGGACTTCAAAAAGAGCTTGTGTAAAACTTTCGAGAAACGTCCAAAGGAAGCGAAACAGTATTAAAATTAGTATTAAAATTGAATGCGAAATTAAAAAACACAGGGCAGCATTTATCAAAGTTATTTATTATTTAAGTTCGACATACAGTCTACAAATTTCATAAGATAAAAACATTAACCCATACATGTTCACAAATAGAATGGAACATAAACACTTCAATATTAGAATAAAAGCTTTGGCTTCAATAGCAATGTTTAAAAACAAAATAAAAAAGAATGACGTTTAAAATGAAATGATTTACAAAATATGAATCTCTTATGTACACATGAAATAAATGAAACAAATATAAATTTTACAATCAATAAAAATATAATATAATATTTTCTTCATTCAGTCAATAATCTTATTTCTATTTCTTCAAGTCTTTACTCTTAACAATTTTCTCTCTTTATTCCCCTTTGCATTTATGCTTTCCCTCGTCGCACTGAAAATTTCTCTCTCTCTCTTTTTTTTCTCTATTGCTCAAACTTTTTTAGATGCCTTACTCTGTATCTCTTTTTCTTTCTCTCCCTCTTTCTCTCTCTATCTCTTTTCTCAATGTATCGCTCCCTATCTATCTCTCTCTCTCTCATTCTCGCTGTATTTCTTTACCTTTTTCTATTTCCTCTAACTATATTTAGCCAATGGCTTGTCGCCAGACACGACATATCGTTAAAAAAAAAACTTTAAGAAATGAAATCGAGGCTGATTATTCATGGTCATTTACTTTTTTTTTTACAACCGATGGGAAAGGTCAAATTAAAAACAACAACAAAATCTACGAAAAGAAAAAAAC
Source organism: Anisus vortex (assembly GCA_949126835.1). NCBI lineage: Eukaryota > Metazoa > Mollusca > Gastropoda > Planorbidae > Anisus > Anisus vortex. The sequence continues at coordinate 52,806,181 of OX421495.1, forward strand.
ATAGACTCCAGAATGTGAAGACGGAATTGATTCTTTGAAATAAAAGAAGGAAATGCTCGGCTTTAAAGAAATACAACTTTTTATTATTTTTTATAATAAACATCTCATGAAATTTATGATAATATATAATTTAATCAAGTTATCTCGAACTTAGAATCACTATCTATTATAAAAAAAAAGAATGTTAATAAATCCATAATAAATTTGTTTGTAAGCTTACACTTTGAGAGATAACAATTTATTATGACGTAATATGATTCTGCTTTCTCTTAGTGTGTTCAAAGACTATCATAAGATGAACCGCTTGCTCTATTTTTGGAGCTTATGTGTTCTTTTTTTCCGTGCGCATTTAATAACGCTGTCTTAAATTAATTCTACGCTCCTACGTCTGCCTAAAGGTTTCCGCTGTATATAACTTTCATTTATAATCTTAATTACTAAGCGGAAGTCTAGAGGACTTAGTGCGATTGGAAATTCCGAAAATAAGTATTTCAAGTTATCAAATAGCAGAAATATTAAAGCGAGTGGTCCACCTTATTATAGTCTTTGATCATACACATTGCAATGCATGCACACCGCACACACACACACAAAAACAACAACTGCGCACGCTCAGGCAGGCAATAGAAACAAACAAAGCAACACACACACACACACATACACATGCGCGCGCTGTAAAGACACAGTTATCTACCTTTTCACGCCTCTGAATCCCCCGAAAACAAACTGACCAGTGAAAAACAAAACTGTAATCGTTTATTATTGCTATGTACACGTATCGATAAGACGTCATGGGGGCGGCATATGACGTCATAGTCCGCAGAACCAATAGAAATGAAGGGTGGGTAGTAGACCTATTGTAAAAAAAAAATTAAAACAGGAGAAAATGAAACTAAAAATAAAAGAGACATGACTAAGAGGCAGAACATAAAGAAGAAGAAGAAGACATGGTAAATGGACATATTTCGAATGAAAGCAAGACACCTGACCTATGTAATAAATGTCATATTGAAGAACGAGTCTAAATACATTGAGTCTAAATACAGCGGAATGGTGAATGCAGTAATGTATGGTAAAATCAGTAATGTATGGTGAATGCAGTAATGCATGGTAAAATCAGTAATGCATGGTGAATGCAGTAATGTATGGTAAATGCAGTAATGTATGGTGAATGCAGTAATGCATGGTAAAATCAGTAATGCATGGTGAATGCAGTAATGTATGGTAAATGCAGTAATGTATGGTAAATGCAGTAATGTATGGTGAATGCAGTAATGTATGGTGAATGCAGTAATGTATGGTGAATGCAGTAATGTATGGTGAATGCAGTAATGTATGGTGAATGCAGTAATGTATGGTAAATGCAGTAATGTATGGTGAATGCAGTAATGTATGGTGAATGCAGTAATGTATGGTGAATGCAGTAATGTATGGTAAATGCAGTAATGTATGGTGAATGCAGTAATGTATGGTAAATGCAGTAATGTATGGTAAATGCAGTAATGTATGGTGAATGCAGTAATGTATGGTAAATGCAGTAATGTATGGTGAATGCAGTAATGTATGGTAAATGCAGTAATGTATGGTGAATGCAGTAATGTATGGTAAATGCAGTAATGTATGGTAAATGCAGTAATGTATGGTGAATGCAGTAATGTATGGTAAATGCAGTAATGTATGGTAAATGCAGTAATGTATGGTAAATGCAGTAATGTATGGTGAATGCAGTAATGTATGGTGAATGCAGTAATGTATGGTGAATGCAGTAATGCATGGTGAATGCAGTAATGTATAGCGATTGCACTCATGTATGGTATAATCAGTCGTGTAAGACGAATGCAGAAATGTATGTTGAATTTAGCCATGCATTTAAACACAAACACACACATCACACAAACGTATACATATTTTATCATATATAGCCTAATCACACAGCAATTCGATAAATGACATAAAGATGACATGAATCAGTTTTACGATGATGACTTTAGTTTACAATACGTTTAAGCAAAAGAAAAAAAACATATATATAATATATACATATATACCAATATACCAAAACATATACCAATATATAACATTATATACCATATATTGGCTAATGCATAATGCAGATGTCCAACTTGAAAATGAAAACAAAAATTCCAGTATAATCTTAAACTGTTATAAGCCTAGATCTTTAACGTGATGATGGCTATTAACTGAAAAATGAAACCTTTTATGCAATTAATGAAGGCCTAGAATGGCCTAGATCTATCCACGCTACTTAACTTTTTAAAAATTCAGACTTTTTTTTTTATATATTTTGTTTTGTGAATTACTAAATGTATAAAGTGTACATACACACACAAATTGGTCCATAAAGAGGAATCCATTTTTTTTTAAATTACATCCACCCTCCTAAAAGCCAATCTGGCCAAGTTCTACACCAAAAGGAAGACTTCCATGCTGAAGTTCACATTAGCATACGCCGAATCGATTTCATTGGCGGGCAGTTTTTTTTTTCCCGCTTCCATGGCACGAGAGGGAAGTCGATGAGAATAAGAAAAAAAAACGCAATGGTCTTGCTGCTTGTATTCACGTTGTCGATTGGTTTAATTAAACTTGCGTTTGATAAGGTAGAATTTGATTGGATAAGGGCCCGCTGTGTGAGTTGTTCATTCTTAGCGCTGTTAGGCTTTTGTTGTACCAATCGTCTTCCGAGGATTCCTGAAATAGAAAAAAGACTTTTTGTGAGCCTAATGGCGATGGTGCAAGTTTACAGAATATAGGTCACATAGACTGTGCAGCATCGTTACGGTTACAGAAATTCCAGTGGTTTTATTTAAGAAAATATCTCTGAATATGTAACAATTGCATTAGGGGTGTGTAACAGGCCGCCCGCGGGCCACAACACAGCCCACCAAACCTTTGCGTGTGATTTCACGGAGATTTTAAAGACATTTAAAAAAAATTGATTGTACGTGTGTATTAATACTAAACCAATATTTTTTTTAGAATATGTGACCATTTTGTAGTTTCAATTTTCTTATGATATTATGTGGCCTAATGATAAAAAAATTGTTTAGTAGTGTAGGCCTAAATATGGCTATGTACAATACTTAACTACAGAACAAATGTATAATATAAAGTCAGGACCGGATCATGGGGCGCGTGTAATATAGGGCGCCATCAAGGAGCAACAACAAATTTTAAAACAAGAAAAAAGCATCTTTTTTCCTTTCAGGCCGTAAAAAAAAGGTGGCTGTATGGATCACCCCCGCACCCCTTCCGAGCGCTGAAGAGATCCAGGGTGTGAGCTAATGTTCCCTTGGGCTGTCGGGGGATAATTATATTAAAAAGGACGCCACTTCTCGACTTTTACAAGAAAAAGCATGTTGTCGCTTTAACGATTCCTTCATAAAAATTCTAAAGTTCATCCACTGTAAATATTCCTTCAACCAGATTGTATTAGATGTACAAATTTTTAAAGTGTCCGCCAATCACAGCAAGGTAAAGTCGCATGTTTTTAACCCTAGACCTTGGGGGAAAGAAACCCCCAACTGCCTGACGCTAGACCAAAAATATTGTTCCTAAATCTTATATAGTTTACTTTATTTAAGTTATTTAAGTTATCAGTAAAATGAATGGGGATTTTTTGGTGGCTACTGGTTGTTATGGCCACACATTCCTCTTGTAAAAGAAAAATAAAGAACACCTGCAACCGCTTCTGTTATTCGCACACATTTTCTTATTGCACTTTTGATATCTACGGAGGCATGGTGGCCGAGCGGCAGCGCGCTCGGGCTGACGTACCATAGGTCCTGGGTTCGAATCCTGGTGAGGGCTAGGAGGGTGCCTGTGACGGATACCTGACTTTAGTTTGAGATAAAGTAAAGGCGGCGGGGCATTATGCTGGCCACACATCCCCTAGTACGCTGAGGCTACAGAAACTTGTGAATGCTGCTTCACCGGCCCTATGATCAATTTGGTCCGACGAGTACTTTACTTTTATATCTATGTTATCTATGGAAGTACCTAGATACTAAAATGTTACATCAATCATCAATGTTGTATTAATATTCTCTATGTACTAACCAGGCCGTAGTCCGACGCCATTGGAAACTGCTGGACCTGGCGAGGCATGCTCATAGTGGCGGCCATATTGGATCCGGTCATGCCACCCATGTGTGAGAACTGGTGCATTCCGCCCATGGAAGGAGGGTAGGTCGAGTTCATTTGTGGATACCTGCGTGATGACAACAACAAAATAACAATAAAAACAATGCCAGATTTTCGAAGTGCTAACATGCTAAATGCATTGTTTTTTAATTTTTAAAACCAGAGTTTTGATAATGACAATTGACGGAATGCAATATTTGTTCCAGTTCACTTGTAAGTTGCGGAGATCGTCTGCAACTCGTATATTGATTTCTCACCAATACATTCCTTGAAGCTACAGATTCTAGATGCTAGATTGCGTAAAGGGTTGGCCCAGGGAAACGTCATAAATCTCAACACGTCACGGTCTATTTTTAGATCTGTGCGAAACATAACGGAATGCCCGTATGACAGATCCGGGTGAAAAAGCGTATATTCTTGCTATGAAGTTAAATTCATTGTAACGGTATTAAATACAGCCTATTTTTGTTTACACATTTTGATCGTATTTTTAAATATATTTTAAAAAGTAATTTTGTTAAAATATTTTTTGTATCCATCTGCGATCATTTTTAAAAAGAATAAAATCTTACGTAATTTAAGACAACTCGAATTTACTTATCTTAGTTTATATAGCCTATTACTGGCGAGTTTATCTTACCTTATCTGTTACAAGACAAGTGGTCTAAACACATAATGGATAGCGCATCCATAATGGTTTTGTATGTGCCAATTGAGGCTGGAATTGACGACACTGTCTACACTCTTCTTCTTCTGATATATTACAGACGCCCCTTTAATAAAGAAATTGTTTGCTTCATACGTCAATCCGTGGTCCGAGTCTAGTCCTGCATTTTTATTAGTGTTTTAAATTAAGTTCGAGCTACTGGTTTTCTTGGTTTGTTCAGGCAACCCATTCCATTCCCGGATTCCAATCGGGAAGAAAGAGTACTGATATGCATTTATTCTCGCATAATGGATAAGGAAAGTGTTTTCGTCATTAAGTTTTTATGAGCATTTTAACAGGTTGTTGTTGGGTTGTATTTCTAATATAGAATGTAATGCCTTGTGTATTATTACTACAATACTCTTTGCCCTTTTGTCCTCTTATGTTTCTAGGTTTAGTGATTTACAGGAATAAACAATCTATAATTAGAACAAAAATATACGATGTCCAAGTCACTTGAAATGTATTTACAGGTCAGTGGTTTATGAAACCTAGATTTTATTGATAAGGGAAAACCCAATCCATTCTTTTTATAGATCAGTGTACAAGGCACTCCTTAATTTTGCAAAACATTATTTCATTTTAAAACTACTTAGGTGGGTGATGCTAAAAATGTCTACAGTTTAACGTTTACAATTATTTTAATAAAATTAAACGACAAAATTACGAAACTATTTTTTGCTGTACTTACACAAACTCCCCGTACCTCGCCGCCATGTTGTTCATGTTCATGTTAGCGGAAGTGGGGTAATGGTAGCCTCGGCTATTGGTTGGATAAATGTTTCGCATCATTCCGTTGCATGTCGGAATAACCGGACTCAATGATTTCGCCAGTTGCTTCTCCTGTTTGCGATATTTTGCTCGTCGATTCTGGAACCATACCTGTTGAATAGAATTTTTTTAAATGTAAGGTAATATTTATAAATATATTCTTATCTTTCAATTCTTCTTCTTCTTCGTTCTCAATTGTGATAATTTGTTATGATTTAGACAACATGTCCAATAATTGTGAGGAATAATTGTGATATATAGATATATAGATTTAGATAAAGATCTAGATATTGTAGATATTGTAAAGCGACATGATCAAACTGCATGGGATATGTTCTGCATTGATCTGTACTTAAATGTGCATACGCTTAGCGAGACCCCTTCTAAACTCCTCTACCCTCTTATACTTCATTGATTAGGTGAGCACACACACGTGACACAAATGGACTTGGTGAGTCAGTGTGCCCCCCCCCCTCTCTCTCTCTCTTCTCCCATCCCTGATAACTTATCGGTCAGGCAAGTGTCTTCGCTGTATAGGGTGAAGGTCAGAATCAAGACACTATCGATCAGACTGACCACTAACTTTAGGGCAAAAAGAAGGAAAGAAATATTAAAGGGGCAGAATTCTGACCGCAAAGTCTTGAGTCCCCCCCTCCCTCTCTTTCCACACACACAGACACACCCAGACACACCCAGACACACCCTCCCCCATTCCTGTCACCAACTCTGTTGTCGATGTGTCCTCTCATCATTGAACTTAGATCATCACATGATATTCAGGAATGTTGAAACGTGGATCCTATCTATAACATTTGTCAATGTTAAATGTGGATTTAGTTTACTAGTTTGTGAATGTTAAATTGTGGATTTAGTTTACTAGTTTGTCAATGTTAGTCTAAATGTGGATTTAGATTACTAGTTTGTCAATGTTAAATGTGGATTTAGTTTACTAGTTTGTCAATGCTAAATGTGGATTTAGATTACTAGTTTGTCAATGCTAAATGTGGATTTAGTTTACTAGTTTGTCAATGGTAAATGTGGATTTAGTTTACTAGTTTGTCAATGTTAAATGTGGATTTAGATTACTAGTTTGTCAATGTTAAATGTGGATTTAGTTTACTAGTTTGTCAATGTTAAATGTGGATTTAGTTTACTAGTTTGTCAATGGTAAATGTGGATTTAGTTTACTAGTTTGTCAATGCTAAATGTGGATTTAGTTTACTAGTTTGTCAATGCTAAATGTGGATTTAGTTTACTAGTTTGTCAATGCTAAATGTGGATTTAGTTTACTAGTTTGTCAATGCTAAATGTGGATTTAGTTTACTAGTTTGTCAATGTTAAATGTGGATTTAGTTTACTAGTTTGTCAATGGTAAATGTGGATTTAGTTTACTAGTTTGTCAATGGTAAATGTGGATTTAGTTTACTAGTTTGTCAATGTTAGTCTAAATGTGGATTTAGATTACTAGTTTGTCAATGTTAGTCTAAATGTGGATTTAGATTACTAGTTTGTGAATGGTAAATGTGGATTTAGTTTACTAGTTTGTCAATGTTAGTCTAAATGTGGATTTAGATTACTAGTTTGTCAATGTTAGTCTAAATGTGGATTTAGATTACTAGTTTGTGAATGGTAAATGTGGATTTAGTTTACTAGTTTGTCAATGTTAGTCTAAATGTGGATTTAGATTACTAGTTTGTCAATGGTAAATGTGGATTTAGTTTACTAGTTTGTCAATGGTAAATGTGGATTTAGTTTACTAGTTTGTCAATGTTAGTCTCAATGTGGATTTAGATTACTAGTTTGTCAATGTTAGTCTAAATGTGGATTTAGATTACTAGTTTGTGAATGGTAAATGTGGATTTAGTTTACTAGTTTGTCAATGTTAGTCTAAATGTGGATTTAGTTTACTAGTTTGTCAATGCTAAATGTGGATTTAGTTTACTAGTTTGTCAATGCTAAATGTGGATTTAGTTTACTAGTTTGTCAATGGTAAATGTGGATTTAGATTACTAGTTTGTCAATGGTAAATGTGGATTTAGTTTACTAGTTTGTCAATGGTAAATGTGGATTTAGTTTACTAGTTTGTCAATGCTAAATGTGGATTTAGTTTACTAGTTTGTCAATGTTAAATGTGGATTTAGTTTACTAGTTTGTCAATGCTAAATGTGGATTTAGTTTACTAGTTTGTCAATGTTAGTCTAAATGTGGATTTAGTTTACTAGTTTGTCAATGGTAAATGTGGATTTAGTTTACTAGTTTGTCAATGGTAAATGTGGATTTAGTTTACTAGTTTGTCAATGTTAGTCTAAATGTGGATTTAGATTACTAGTTTGTCAATGTTAGTCTAAATGTGGATTTAGATTACTAGTTTGTGAATGGTAAATGTGGATTTAGTTTACTAGTTTGTCAATGTTAGTCTAAATGTGGATTTAGATTACTAGTTTGTCAATGGTAAATGTGGATTTAGTTTACTAGTTTGTCAATGGTAAATGTGGATTTAGTTTACTAGTTTGTCAATGCTAAATGTGGATTTAGTTTACTAGTTTGTCAATGTTAAATGTGGATTTAGTTTACTAGTTTGTCAATGCTAAATGTGGATTTAGTTTACTAGTTTGTCAATGCTAAATGTGGATTTAGTTTACTAGTTTGTCAATGCTAAATGTGGATTTAGTTTACTAGTTTGTCAATGCTAAATGTGGATTTAGTTTACTAGTTTGTCAATGCTAAATGTGGATTTAGTTTACTAGTTTGTCAATGTTAGTCTAAATGTGGATTTAGTTTACTAGTTTGTCAATGGTAAATGTGGATTTAGTTTACTAGTTTGTCAATGCTAAATGTGGATTTAGTTTACTAGTTTGTCAATGCTAAATGTGGATTTAGTTTACTAGTTTGTCAATGCTAAATGTGGATTTAGTTTACTAGTTTGTCAATGCTAAATGTGGATTTAGTTTACTAGTTTGTCAATGTTAGTCTAAATGTGGATTTAGTTTACTAGTTTGTCAATGCTAAATGTGGATTTAGATTACTAGTTTGTCAATGGTAAATGTGGATTTAGTTTACTAGTTTGTCAATGGTAAATGTGGATTTAGTTTACTAGTTTGTCAATGCTAAATGTGGATTTAGTTTACTAGTTTGTCAATGTTAAATGTGGATTTAGTTTACTAGTTTGTCAATGCTAAATGTGGATTTAGTTTACTAGTTTGTCAATGCTAAATGTGGATTTAGTTTACTAGTTTGTCAATGCTAAATGTGGATTTAGTTTACTAGTTTGTCAATGCTAAATGTGGATTTAGTTTACTAGTTTGTCAATGCTAAATGTGGATTTAGTTTACTAGTTTGTCAATGTTAGTCTAAATGTGGATTTAGTTTACTAGTTTGTCAATGGTAAATGTGGATTTAGTTTACTAGTTTGTCAATGTTAAATGTGGATTTAGTTTACTAGTTTGTCAATGCTAAATGTGGATTTAGTTTACTAGTTTGTCAATGGTAAATGTGGATTTAGTTTACTAGCTTGTCAATGCTAAATGTGGATTTAGTTTACTAGTTTGTCAATGCTAAATGTGGATTTAGTTTACTAGTTTGTCAATGCTAAATGTGGATTTAGTTTACTAGTTTGTCAATGTTAGTCTAAATGTGGATTTAGTTTACTAGTTTGTCAATGGTAAATGTGGATTTAGTTTACTAGTTTGTCAATGTTAAATGTGGATTTAGTTTACTAGTTTGTCAATGCTAAATGTGGATTTAGTTTACTAGTTTGTCAATGGTAAATGTGGATTTAGTTTACTAGCTTGTCAATGCTAAATGTGGATTTAGTTTACTAGTTTGTCAATGCTAAATGTGGATTTAGTTTACTAGTTTGTCAATGTTAAATGTGGATTTAGTTTACTAGTTTGTCAATGCTAAATGTGGATTTAGTTTACTAGTTTGTCAATGCTAAATGTGGATTTAGTTTACTAGTTTGTCAATGTTAAATGTGGATTTAGTTTACTAGTTTGTCAATGTTAAATGTGGATTTAGTTTACTAGTTTGTCAATGTTAGTCTAAATGTGGATTTAGATTACTAGTTTGTCAATGCTAAATGTGGATTTAGTTTACTAGTTTGTCAATGGTAAATGTGGATTTAGTTTACTAGTTTGTCAATGCTAAATGTGGATTTAGTTTACTAGTTTGTCAATGCTAAATGTGGATTTAGTTTACTAGTTTGTCAATGTTAAATGTGGATTTAGTTTACTAGTTTGTCAATGCTAAATGTGGATTTAGTTTACTAGTTTGTCAATGCTAAATGTGGATTTAGTTTACTAGTTTGTCAATGGTAAATGTGGATTTAGTTTACTAGTTTGTCAATGCTAAATGTGGATTTAGTTTACTAATTTGTCAATGCTAAATGTGGATTTAGTTTACTAGTTTGTCAATGCTAAATGTGGATTTAGTTTACTAGTTTGTCAATGCTAAATGTGGATTTAGTTTACTAGTTTGTCAATGGTAAATGTGGATTTAGTTTACTAGTTTGTCAATGCTAAATGTGGATTTAGTTTACTAGTTTGTCAATGCTAAATGTGGATTTAGTTTACTAGTTTGTCAATGGTAAATGTGGATTTAGTTTACTAGTTTGTCAATGCTAAATGTGGATTTAGTTTACTAGTTTGTCAATGCTAAATGTGGATTTAGTTTACTAGTTTGTCAATGGTAAATGTGGATTTAGTTTACTAGTTTGTCAATGCTAAATGTGGATTTAGTTTACTAGTTTGTCAATGCTAAATGTGGATTTAGTTTACTAGTTTGTCAATGCTAAATGTGGATTTAGTTTACTAGTTTGTCAATGCTAAATGTAGATGTAGTTTACTAGTTTGTCAATGTTAAATGTAGGTTTAGTTTACTAATAATTTGTCAATGCTAAATGTGGATTTAGTTTACTGGTTTGTCAATGTTAAATGTGGAATCAGTTTACTAGTTTGTCAATGTTAAATGTGGATTTAGTTTACTAGTTTGTGAATGTTAAATGTGGATTTAGTTTAATAGTTTGTGAATGTTAAAAGTGGATTTAGTTTACTAGTTTGTCAATGTTAGATGTGGATTTAGTTTACTAGTTTGTCAATGTGAAATGTGGATTTAGTTTACTAGTTTGTCAATGTTAAATGTGGATTTAGTTTACTAGTTTGTCAATGCTAAATGTGAATTTAGTTTACTAGTTTGTCAATGCTAAATGTGGATTTAGTTTACTAGTTTGTCAATGTCAAATGTAGATTTAGTTTACTAGTTTGTCAATGTTAAATGTGGATTGAGTTTACTAGTTTGTCAATGTTAAATGTGGATTTAGTTTACTAAATTGTCAATTTTAAATGTTGATTTAGTTTACTAGTTTGTGAATGTTAAATGTGGATTTAGTTTACTAGTTTGTCAATGGTAAATGTGGATTTAGTTTACTAGTTTGTGAATGTTAAATGTGGATTTAGTTTACTAGTTTGTCAATGTTAAATGTGGATTTAGTTTACTAGTTTGTCAATGCTAAATGTGGATTTAGTTTACTAGTTTGTCAATGTTAAATGTGGATTAAGTTTACTAGTTTGTCAATGTTAAATGTGGATTTAGTTTACTAGTTTGTCAATGTTAAATGTGGATTTAGTTTACTAGTTTGTCAATGTTAAATGTGGATTTAGTTTACTAGTTTGTCAATGCTAAATGTGGATTTAGTTTACTAGTTTGTCAATGTTAGTCTAAATGTGGATTTAGATTACTAGTTTGTCAATGTTAAATGTGGATTTAGTTTACTAGTTTGTCAATGCTAAATGTGGATTTAGTTTACTAGTTTGTCAATGTTAGATGTGGATTTAGTTTACTAGTTTGTCAATGTGAAATGTGGATTTAGTTTACTAGTTTGTCAATGTTAAATGTGGATTTAGTTTACTAGTTTGTCAATGCTAAATGTGAATTTAGTTTACTAGTTTGTCAATGCTAAATGTGGATTTAGTTTACTAGTTTGTCAATGTCAAATGTAGATTTAGTTTACTAGTTTGTCAATGTTAAATGTGGATTGAGTTTACTAGTTTGTCAATGTTAAATGTGGATTTAGTTTACTAAATTGTCAATTTTAAATGTTGATTTAGTTTACTAGTTTGTGAATGTTAAATGTGGATTTAGTTTACTAGTTTGTCAATGGTAAATGTGGATTTAGTTTACTAGTTTGTGAATGTTAAATGTGGATTTAGTTTACTAGTTTGTCAATGTTAAATGTGGATTTAGTTTACTAGTTTGTCAATGCTAAATGTGGATTTAGTTTACTAGTTTGTCAATGTTAAATGTGGATTAAGTTTACTAGTTTGTCAATGTTAAATGTGGATTTAGTTTACTAGTTTGTCAATGTTAAATGTGGATTTAGTCAATGCTAAATGTGGATGTAGTTTAGTAGTTTGTCAATGCTAAATGTGGATTTAGTTTACTAGTTTGTCAATGTTAAATGTTTTGTATAGTTCAGAATAGATCAAATGTCTTTAAAAAGACTTTTAATATATTTTATTACAAAAACAGAAATAAAAACAAGAAAAAGTAATAGTAAAGATGTTGTGTAAATGTTTTCTTTTGCCATTTCAAAACAAACAAAAACAAGTAATACAGTATACATATAACTTGGGGAAAATGGCTCCCGTTACGCTTGACGCAGTTGTCGAACTCCGCGCCTATTTAGAAAGTTATTTTTTATTTTATTACTAATTCCCAGCGGGCACACCACGTCGTATCGACAAGGAAAAAATCGTAAAAAATACGTGGAAATCACGTTTTTAACCCGTCGACATAGTGTGCATCCGCCCCTCCCTCCAGTTACACTACAAGACCCAGATATTCACAATTATTTATGGTTAATTTCCTATATCATCACCAGCGAATTTAGGACGGACGACAAATGAAGGTGTATAAAAAATCTAAAGTTTCATATGCTAAAACACTTTATGTTTATGCCATTGAAAATTTATTTAAGATAATAGTTCAACATTTTGAATATAAATTCCGTTAAAATTGTGCATGTAAAAATAAATAATATTGTAGGCTGTATGGAATAGAGTTTTTACACCCAGCTGACAAAAGACCTCGTATCGACGTGGGTAAAAACGTGGTTTTTACGTTTTTTACGTCGATACGACGTGGTGTGCCGCTGGTCAGTACTGTAGGTGTAGAGTTTTCCTTCTGCTTCTCAAAAAGCAGAACTCTCGAGGTAATATTTTCTAAATTCCTTACTAAATAGTAGTAGGCTATTCAGCTATACAATTCACTATTTTAAATACTACGTTCCAATGGTGAAAAAAAAATTCATGAAATTTATTTGGAATAAAACATAGAAGTGACAGCTCTGGACTTTGCAGACATAAACGTGCCTGCTGATTGAGCGGTCAAGGTCAAGTGCAAATATCTTGTCCGTTATGATAATATGAATAACCAAATAATAACCAAACAATTTAAGTAAACAAGAAATAGAACATTTTAATATACACCTCTAAGTACAACTTTTGGCGAAATTCTGTAAATCCTTGGCGCGTGTTCCGAAAGGGGGGGGGGGAGGACCACCCTTTCCGTGTGTAGCCAGCAAAGGGCTGTAATAAAGCTATTTACAAAAGGGCCTTAATTCAGGCTCTGAATGGACATCCAAATGACTAGGAAACATCAATTATCGGACGTAATTCAATTAGCCTCTCAGCTCGCGAAGTGGGGAACGGATGAAAGGGAAAGTTTCTCTCTTTTCCCTGGTCCTGGGGGGAGGGGTGGCGGGATGTGGGGTGGGGGAAGGCTGCAAGTCTCTTAGAGCCCCTGCTGTCTTCCCTCCTGCATGCAAGGCCATCGAATAGAGAGACCAGTGGAGAGGTGTGGTGGAGGAGGGCAAGAGGAGGATAGGGAGATAGAGAGAGAGAGAGAGCGAAGTGTGGATGAGAATGGGGAGAGGAAGAAGGCAATGGAAGAATATATTCCAGCACTAACGGAACCTTGGAGAGACGGAATATTTCCAAGTCCTGGTTTTCCCATGTGTAGACCTAGACATGAACGCTGCTTCATCGGCCCGAGGGATCAATTCGGTCCGACGAGATAATTTTACTTATATCTAGATCTTGTAATAAATCCGAGAGTATTCTGTTCTTTGTCCAGGCTGTAAAAGAATAAACTCAAGCCACTCGACGATTGTTTACAGAAGAATTTAATTGTTCAACTTATTTACAATATTAACACTAAACTTCACTGTTTAATAATAAATAGCTTCCTTTGCAGCAATTGCAGCCAGGCCAAATTATCATCAACTACAACCGTAACTTTTAAATCTGCTTCATATAGAGTTTGGTACAGAAAGTACTAGAATGGATTTTCCCGAAGCTTTGCGAAAGTAAAGGCGTACTAGAAAGTAGAAGCGGTTACGACAAAGCATAAATTTGTGTGCTACGTCATAATAAATAAATATATACACAAATAGTCGCTCCCATAAAATTAAATATAAATAAATAGCTAGGGAGACAATTTCAAATATAATAGAGAACTATTATCGCATGCTAAAAGCACGTGTTGTTTGTTTACTTTGTCTAGTGGGGACAAATGGCAGCCGTGTTACTATAGGCTTATAGGCTTAAGAAGGGTATCCAAGAAAAAGAAACAAATAATAACAAACTACTTCATTCATGGTAAAGAACTAACTCAAACTAGCAATGCTAAGTATCTAGGAGTAATAATAAATGATAAGTTATCTTGGAACCCTCACATTGATGAAGTAATTAAAAAATCAAACAAAACATTAGGATTCATAAAAAGGAACTTTTACAAATGTAATAAGAATATAAAACTAAAATGCTATCTCACATTAGTTAGGCCTATACTAGAATATGCAGGATCTGTATGGGACCCATCAACTAAAGAAAACATTAAAAAATTAGAACAAATTCAAAAAAGAGCTGCAAGGTTTATAACTAGTGAATATTCCCAATTGACAAGAGTAACACCATTAGTCAAATCACTAAACCTAGAAACACTAGAGGACAGAAGGGCAAAGAGTAAAGTAGTAATAATACATAAGGCATTAAACTCTAATTTAGAAATACAACCCAATAACAATCTGTTGCAAAGCTCAGATAAACATAAAGACAAAAACACCTTCCTTGTCCCTTATGCGAGAACAAATGCATATAAGTACTCTTTCTTCCCGAGTGGCATTCGGGCATGGAATGGGTTGCCTGAACAAACCAGGAAAACCAATAACCTAACATCATTTAAAACATTAATAAAAATGCAAGACTAGACTCGGACCACGGATGAGCGTAGGACGCAATAATCTTCTTTATAGAAGGAGCGTCTGTAATGTATAAGATAAGATAAGATAAGGCTTTATTTTAAAATATAGTCATTTCTACAATATGACGTAAAAATATATAAAACACTGTCATGAGATGAAAATTATCATTCAAAGCTAAAATTTAAACCATTAAAAATCAATGGAATATGCTACATAAGTTCAGAATATTTCATTGAAAATGTCGGTTGTCGAAAGTTAGCCTATCTTATATTACTATCTAGAAGTAAAGCATAAATCAGGCTGTGCAATGTTTCACAAGAGCTATTGAAAAACTATAAAAGCCTGTGGACGGACTAATAAGTATCACAGTTAAATATCAAGATTTATGTAAACAAATTCCTTATATTTTGTGTGTAAAATAAACATGTTTAATAACAATGTTATTCAACAACATCATTATTATGGCTGTTATTTACATAGTTACGGTACTTAGTTTTTGGGTTACACACTTTGCTGGGAGGCTGGTCTTTCAAAGTCGCAAAACTTTTATTTCTCTCTCTCTCTAACTCTATGTCTCTTTCAATATCTCATTCTCTATCTATCTCACTCTCTCTTTCCATCTCTCAATCTTGTCTCTCTCTGTCACTTTCTCTCACTAGTTCATTCTCTCTATATCTTGATTCTCTCCCTCTCTCTCTCTCTCTATCAATATCTCTATCTCTCTGTTGTCTCTCACACACACTCTCTCTCTTTTTTTTCTTTCTTTCTCTCGTCTCTCTCTTTTACTCTCTCTCTCTCTCTCTCAATCCCTATCAATTGACGCTCTCTCACACGCTTTCACTCTCTCTCTCTCTCTCTCTCTCTCTCTCTCATTCTTCTCTCTTGATTTTCTTTCTATTAACATTTACAGACCCTTTCCTCTCCTCCCTCCCCCCTGTTTGAAATCACGCATGCTATTTCCCGCCAAATTCGAGCGCACTAACAACCCTTTCAATTTACAGCAATTCTTGCAGACGCACTTTCCGCTTCCTCCCAGAATTCATTGCTCTGTTTGGAATTTAAAAAGAAAAAATAGCGGGCCTCCCCCTGTCAAATAATTTTTTTGCCCCTCTTTCCTCGGAGGCATTCAACGGTGATCAGCGACGCTGTTCGTGTGGACCAAAGTGAGCCCACGGGCCCACGATAGAGTTCAGCGGACACTTTGGGCTCAACTGGATCCCTGAGAATTTGTAGTCTTAGTTTTCACTGAATGTTTGTGCGGTTTTTTTTTATTGGTTGCGTGTTAGTTTGCGCATACGCCAGCTCTTGCTACCGGAGATTGCCAATTCATAATCGGGTTTAGGTTTGGGGGGGGGGGGGGGGGGGTAGGGGGGGACATAGAAAAAAGTGGCTAGCGTATGTTAGTTGAGGGGGGGTGTGGGCGACGGGGGGGGGGGGGGGGTATGAGCGAATAGAATAGAGATAACTGACAAAAGAAGTGGGGAGATATTTAGTGACGAAATGAAACAACACAGAGATCTCTGCAGATAGGAATCGCTCTCACCAAAAACATAATAGCTAAGATGATTATCATAAAATTTATACAAAGACAAGATTGCAGGAGAAGTAAAGAAAAAAACAACTCCATAATCTCCATGCCGAGAAACTGGACAATTCAGGACTCTGTGACATCAGCATCCAATAGACTTACACCCACGCATCCTAGGTCTTCTTGTTGTTTTAGAGTTTGTGTAACAAGGTCTTCAGAACCAAGAGAAAGTATTTTGGCAAATCTGCCTCCCTCGCCCCTACTCCCTTTCCGACTCCCCAAAAATACCAGGTAATCCTTTTTCAATTCTGTCATAAAAGAGAATACCAGGTAATCCTGTTTCAATTCTGTCATCAAAGAGAATACCAGGTAATCCTGTTTCAATTCTGTCATCAAAGAGAATACCAGGTAATCCTGTTTCAATTCTGTCATCAAAGAGAATACCAGGTAATCCTGTTTCAATTCTGTCATCAAAGAGAATACCAGGTAATCCTGTTTCAATTCTGTCATCAAAGAGAATACCAGGTAATCCTGTTTCAATTCTGTCATCAAAGAGAATACCAGGTAATCCTGTTTCAATTCTGTCATCAAAGAGAATACCAGGTAATCCTGTTTCAATTATGTCATCAAAGAGAATACCAGGTAATCCTGTTTCAATTCTGTCATCGAAGAGAATACCAGGTAATCCTGTTTCAATTATGTCATCGAAGAGAATACCAGGTAATCCTGTTTCAATTATGTCATCGAAGAGAATACCAGGCAATCCTGTTTCAATTATGTCATCGAAGAGAATACCAGGTAATCCTGTTTCAATTCTGTCATCAAAGAGAATACCAGGTAATCCTGTTTCAATTATGTCATCGAAGAGAATACCAGGTAATCCTGTTTCAATTCTGTCATCAAAGAGAATACCAGGTAATCCTGTTTCAATTCTGTCATCGAAGAGAATACCAGGTAATTCTGTTTCAATTATGTCATCGAAGAGAATACCAGGTAATCCTGTTTCAATTCTGTCATCAAAGAGAATACCAGGTAATCCTGTTTCAATTTTGTCATCAAAGAGAATACCAGGTAATCCTGTTTCAATTCTGTCATCAAAGAGAATACCAGGTAATCCTGTTTCAATTATGTCATCGAAGAGAATACCAGGTAATCCTGTTTCAATTCTGTCATCAAAGAGAATACAAGGTAATCCTGTTATAATTCTGTCATCGAAGAGAATACCAGGTAATCCTGTTTCAATTCTGTCATCGAAGAGAATACCAGGTAATCCTGTTTCAATTATGTCATCGAAGAGAATACTAGGTAAGCCTGTTTCAATTATGTCATCGAAGAGAATACCAGGTAATCCTGTTTCAATTCTGTCATCAAAGAGAATACCAGGTAATCCTGTTTCAATTATGTCATCGAAGAGAATACCAGGTAATCCTGTTTCAATTCTGTCATCAAAGAGAATACCAGGTAATCCTGTTTCAATTCTGTCATCGAAGAGAATACCAGGTAATCCTGTTTCAATTATGTCATCGAAGAGAATACCAGGTAATCCTGTTTCAATTCTGTCATCGAAGAGAATACCAGGTAATCCTGTTTCAATTCTGTCATCAAAGAGAATACCAGGTAATCCTATTTCAATTCTGTCATCAAAGAGAAGTGTAACGTAGGGAGGGGGGGGGGGGGTAAAGTACAGTACGAGGAAGTCCCTTGGGAAGGGTTCTATAGAGATACTGAGGGAGACAAAATCCTCTTTTTTTTTCAAGAATCAACAGGATTAGAAATGTCTGGGCCAAGATGTAACCGACTTGTAACGCAGGAAAAATAAATACAACAAGAGCTTTATCTGTCTAGGGGGATGGGCGGGGGGGGGGGTGAGAATATGATGTTTAGCCAAAAATGTCCATAAAGTATTGGACACACCACTATGGAGGAGAAATCATACAACATTTGACAACATTGATGAACTACGCACAAGGGACAGCTAGCGAAATAAATACACAGTAGCTGAATATTTAGGATGGATATAGAAATATATATAATGCAAGCAATAGTTTTATAACGGAAATTCCAATTCTCGTATTTAGATGCATAGATACATATATACTACATTAGATTCATGAGTAAATTATATTATATAAGAAAGATACATAAAGTCAGATGGAGAGATAGATTATATTAGACACACACACACACATATATATATATATAAATAGACTATATTATAGATAAGTTTATATAAATCCATAGATATAATAGATGGATAAATAGACTAACAGGTTGAATAACAGATGGGCGGAAAGAGACAGACAGACAGACAGACAGATAGATATAGCCTATAGATAAATAGATAGCTCAAATGGCTACAGTATTTGCATTGTCCCCCCCCCCCCTCTAAAAAACACGCTCATTTTAATGCTAATATTGAACTAATTACTTGAAAGTTATATGTAATAATTTTATTAGCATTCTGATACTGAATATATAAATATTAAAATAGTTTGCATGTTTGGCATGAAAACATTTTCAGTTGGTTTTTAACATAGTGACCCGAAAAAAATACTACACCCACACACACAGTTTGCTGACATTTGGTGTGGGGGGAGAATATTTTCATTTCATGATCTCACTCAATGATAAGTTATTTTGTCCCTTTTTTGAAAATATCCCGCATTTTATTTTCCCGTTCTCGTTCCCGCCATGACGGGATAAACCTATCAATTGTCGTTCCATTCTAGCCACGCCCTCTTTTTTTTACTGCGTGTATTGACTTTTAGTTCAGTCTCGTCGTCATTTCATATCCCCCCGGGGTTATTAGAACCTCCACGTGCAGCGACCGGTCTCCCCACCCCACCCCCTCCTCTCTCCAAGCCCCTCACTCCTCCCTCTTAACTCCACTTTCTGGGTCTGAGGTCTGCGACGTGGCGTCATGAGCAAACATGGCCGTCTACTTGCATTAACCAGGATCGTTGTGTGTGGGGGGGAATAACTCCCGCAGGAGATCGTCACTGCCCACTTAGCAACCGTTGCTAATGGACGCTACTGCAGCCGACACACTTCGCCATATTTGTAATGCTTGTTTCTCCCTCCCCCGCGCCTATATTCAACGCCATCAGGCACCCCTTCCCTTTTCAACTCCCCAACCCCCACTCCCCGATTTTCTACACTCACCCTCGTTGCCCTTGTCTTCCCGACACCATCCTTTGCTGTCAGAGAATATTTGCTTGCAACGACGAAGTGACAAGATACCGCAAGGAGGTAAGTGGGTAGATGGAATGTATGCCGGAATATACGTTAACGGCGGGTTGAATGTAGCTGGATGGAACAGCCTGGCGACTCCTTGAATAACAAGGGCGTCGAGAACGATAACTCTAGATAGTTGTAGACTTCTGCAGTGAGATTGATTGCAATGGAAATGGTTTCTTTTGACAGCAAGAAGGGGGCAATTGACGAGACGAAATATAAAGCAAAGGATAATAATGATACATAAAGATTTATTTTTTTAAAAACCACTTAGACAGATTTCAACAGCACTTTTTTATTTTAAAAATCTACGTTCCGTTCAGCCATTTCTGCGGCCTAGATGTCTCGCGGGATTTGCAGCTACGGTGGAAAAAAATGCGTGATTAGACAAAAAATGGAAAACTCCAATTTATGTCGGTCCAGATTCTTCAATTCTAGAAAGTTCCATAAACAACGTCATCAATAGCCTCCGTCTTATCGGAAAGTTGGGACAACGGTTTGTTAGGCTGTTGGAAACGTTCTGCAGATATCACGTAATGGCTGGACCACTATAAATAGAATCATTTGAACAGGTCACGTTTGTCTTAACTAACTTTAACTTTTAATAAAGAAGAAGAGGTGTTTGAAAAAATTAAACAAAGCCTAAAAAAAAGTTTTGATACTGTATAAAACATATACATCTATAATATGCAATTTTTTAAAGTTAATACTTGGCTTTTTTAAACATGTACCTTTTTGAAATAAATTTACAAACACCGGCAAAAGGAGAACAGATCATTTAATGAGTATTGCCGGAAATAAACCGGAAGTTCGTGAACACGTTAAGCCCTGATTAATTTAGAAAAGGTCAGGCCTAATTAAGACTTGTCAGTAGAGGATGGGGCGAGGGATGGAATCGAAAGTTTGAAACAATTTGTTGTCATCGGCAACAAGATTTCTCAGGAACGGACAAAGTTTTGCGAAGTTTATGTTCAACCAAGTTTTTTGTCAACCAAGCTACGTCCATATTCCAAGTACCCTTCGAACCAAATTGAGCATCGGGCCGGTGAGGCCGCGTTCACAGATTTCTGTGGCCACGGTATACTAAGGGATTATGTGGCCAGCACAATGCCCAGCCGCCTTTACTTTACCCCAACTAATGTCAGGTACCCATCAGAGCTGGGTGGACTCAGTGACACCCTCCAGTCCCGGGAACAAACCCTAGCCTTCACCGGGATTCGAACCCAGAAACTTCTGTACCCTAGCCGAACGCGCTGCCCGGCCAGCGTGCCCCAAGAAGTTTATGTACATGATTCCAAAACACTCTTATGTATTGTCAACCAGGCTACGTCCATATTCCAAAACACTCTTATGTATTGTCAACCAGACTACGTCCATATTCCAAAACACTCTTATGTATTGTCAAACAGACTACGTCCATATTCCAAAACACTCTTATGTATTGTCAAACAGACTACGTCCATTTTCCAAAACACTCTTATGTATTGTCAACCAGACTACGTCCATATTCCAAAACACTCTTATGTATTGTCAACCAGACTACGTCCATATTCCAAAACACTCTTATGTATTGTCAAACAGACTACGTCCATATTCCAAAACACTCTTATGTATTGTCAAACAGACTACGTCCATATTCCAAAACACTCTTATGTATTGTCAAACAGACTACGTCCATATTCCAAAACACTCTTATGTATTGTCAAACAGACTACGTCCATATTCCAAAACACTCTTATGTATTGTCAAACAGACTACGTCCATATTCCAAAACACTCTTATGTATTGTCAAACAGACTACGTCCATATTCCAAAACACTCTTATGTATTGTCAAACAGACTACGTCCATATTCCAAAACACTCTTATGTATTGTCAAACAGACTACGTCCATATTCCAAAACACTCTTATGTATTGTCAAACAGACTACGTCCATATTCCAAAACACTCTTATGTATTGTCAAACAGACTACGTCCATATTCCAAAACACTCTTATGTATTGTCAAACAGACTACGTCCATATTCCAAAACACTCTTATGTATTGTCAAACAGGCTACGTCCATATTCCAAAACACTCTTATGTATTGTCAACCAGGCTACGTCCATATTCCAAAACACTCTTATGTATTGTCAAACAGACTACGTCCATATTCCAAAACACTCTTATGTATTGTCAAACAGACTACGTCCATATTCCAAAACACTCTTATGTATTGTCAACCAGACTACGTCCATATTCCAAAACACTCTTATGTATTGTCAAACAGACTACGTCCATATTCCAAAACACTCTTATGTATTGTCAAACAGACTACGTCCATATTCCAAAACACTCTTATGTATTGTCAAACAGACTACGTCCATATTCCAAAACACTCTTATGTATTGTCAAACAGACTACGTCCATATTCCAAAACACTCTTATGTATTGTCAAACAGACTACGTCCATATTCCAAAACACTCTTATGTATTGTCAACCAGGCTACGTCCATATTCCAAAACACTCTTATGTATTGTCAAACAGACTACGTCCATATTCCAAAACACTCTTATGTATTGTCAACCAGACTACGTCCATATTCCAAAACACTCTTATGTATTGTCAAACAGACTACGTCCATATTCCAAAACACTCTTATGTATTGTCAACCAGGCTACGTCCATATTCCAAAACACTCTTATGTATTGTCAACCAGACTACGTCCATATTCCAAAACACTCTTATGTATTGTCAAACAGACTACGTCCATATTCCAAAACACTCTTATGTATTGTCAAACAGACTACGTCCATATTCCAAAACACTCTTATGTATTGTCAACCAGGCTACGTCCATATTCCACGTTACGTGTTTCAGTGCACACTAAACGCACAGTGCTAAATGGCACTGCCTAAATACTGTCCTAGTCAATATCGTCTGCAAGATTATTAGGTTGTCTGCCTCTTTATTATTGGTTAAAAAATTATTATTTTTCTCTACATAGACTTTTCATCAATTATTTTGATATCATATTCAGATCTGATGTCTATGCATTATTGTATCGTTACTGACATTATATTCAAAACTTCAGGTAGATTATAGATAATTTTTCTGTGAGTGGTTGGACATTTTGTTCCAATATTTTTCTCGGAGAAAAGAAAAGTGAATTTTATGAATAAAAAGCTTCTAGCATGGACCTGCCAACCTTGGCATACTTTTCTAATGATTCACACACTAAGGTTATGGTAATTGTTTTTTTCCAAGTTCATTAAGATTATTTGGTATATTTATAATGCTGAAATAGTCATATTCAGATTATATGGTAAACTGTTGAAATAGTGACATTCAGATTATATGGTATAATATTGAAATAGTGACATTCAGATTATATGGTATAATATTGAAATAGTGACATTCAGATTATATGGTATAATATTGAAATAGTGACATTCAGATTATATGGTATAATATTGAAATAGTGACATTCAGATTATATGGTATTATATTGAAATAGTGACATTCAGATTATATGGTATAATATTGAAATAGTGACATTCAGATTGTATGGTATAATATTGAAATAGTGACATTCAGATTATATGGTATAATATTGAAATAGTGACATTCAGATTATATGGTATAATATTGAAATAGTGACATTCAGATTATATGGTATAATATTGAAATAGTGACATTCAGATTGTATGGTATAATATTGAAATAGTGACATTCAGATTATATGGTATAATATTGAAATAGTGACATTCAGATTATATGGTATAATATTGAAATAGTGACATTCAGATTATATGGTATAATATTGAAATAGTGACATTCAGATTATATGGTATTATATTGAAATAATGACATTCAGATTATATGGTATAATATTGAAATAGTGACATTCCGATTATATGGTATAATATTAAAATAGTGACATTCAGATTATATGGTATAATATTGAAATAGTGACATTCAAATTATATGGTATAATCTTGAAAAAGTGACATTCAGATTATATGGTATAATATTGAAATAGTGACATTCAGATTATATGGTATAATGCTGAAATAGTGACATCTTTTTTTGACGCTGTTTACAAATGGAAGCAATGAATAATGCACATTATTTAAATACTAACAAATAACCAAACAAACTTAAATTTTCAATTCGTGACACAACAGTGTGACTTTGTTCGCTTTTCGGCGTTTTCACCACTACTTGGTACCGATGGCTGATTTTGATGACTAGTTCTATTAGTTTATCCACCAATCAACGAACTGCAGATTCAGTTTGTGATGGCAATGACACGAAACCCTCCCACCTTGCCCACCCGCCCCGCCCGGGGCGCCACATCTTATCCCAAGCACAACTAATCAATACTTCTGTCCTTTCTGTTTGTTTGTGCCGTCCTCTCCTCCAAGAGGCTGTCGGCCAACTTTGCATCTCTTAGTCGTGTCCGTTAAGAGGTGTGCACAATCACACACCCAGAGCATTGGGGGTAGGTGGAGTGGGGCGAGAAATGGGGGACAACACCCTTTGTTGGGGGGGGGGGGGCAATCACTACCTGATATTACTCCGTGAACCCCTCTCGGCCTGGTCTTAGCGTGACTTAATAGATGTGCCGACCCTCCCAGTTTCTTGCCCGTTATCTCTAGGCCGACTCAATAGTAAAACTTTATTTTGTTGTTGTTGTAACGAAGACTCATCCTTTTCTAGCCCTCTAGTTCCCGCCTCAATATTAGATAGTCGCTACTTGTGTCCGAAATGTGTTATTTCTGTCCTAGGTGTGTAACAAAAATGTTGGAAATGATAGAAAAATAAAGAAAGAAATGTTTAGTAGCTGAAAATATAACACGTATCGAGATTTCTCACTCGTTCTGTCACTTTTTATCCACCATTTTCTCTCTTTCTCTCTCTCTCTCCCTTTCTCTCTCTCTTACTCACTTCCCTTACTATCCCCCTCCCCCACTTCCTCTGTTACACTCACTCAAAACCTCTCCATATCTCTCGGTCTATCTTTCTCTCTCTCTCTCGCTCTGGAGGCGACCCCTGACGTCTTAAAATATTCCAATCAGTTCTGTCCCCCTGGTCTCTGGAGGGATGTCGACCTAATGAAAATTGACAAAGTTGCTAATGGAGACATCTTAGAGACCGGTTTGTCTCCCCCCCCCCTCTTCCCACCTACGTCACATCCTTTTCCCGGCATTCTCTAGCTCTACGCCTGCTGCCATTTTTTGCCAACACACGAGTTATAAATAACACTGTAAAATTAAACATTCATTTAAAAATATCTTTCTTTTTTTTTATCTCGTATTATTTTTATGTATTTGTCATTAAAATGATGCTAAAAATAAACAATGTTTATATCAATTAAAGAAAAATGTCCAATGCAAAGTAAAACGTATAAAGAGTCTACAGCCTAAACATTTGATCCAACTTCTTAAATTCAATTAATCTTGTTTTCGGTTTTATTTTTAGCATTGCTAAAAATGTATACGAGCAATTTAAGAACATTTGTTATTCCAAATTGGGTTTTAAATTATTGTATTTGAAATGAAAAACAAAAACAAAACAAATTGAACACACCCAAAAAAATACAAACAAAAAAATACATGTAGGACCTATACACAAGCTAAATTTGCCCTGCGTTGCCTGGAGTGAAATAAAACAGGCCTGTGTAAGCTAAAGATTACATATAGATATTTTATAAACTACAATGAACAAAAAGCTCTAAATCTAATAAAATTATTTATTTATTTTTATTTTTTACTGAAGACTTTTATGAAAGTAATTTAAAATAAATATTGTAATTAGGTAAAAAAAAAATAGTCGTCTTTTTATTTAATTTAACAAAAAAAATCTAAATTAACCTGTGTTGTTCGTAGATTTACAATCTTTTTTTTTAAAGTAATAATAATTGAAATAAAACTTTTTTTGGGAAAAAAAAAAGGTATAGTCTAGATAAGACTAACTTGAAAATCGAACCCTGGTCGCCCGTATGGCAGTCCGATACGTTGACTAAGCTAGCGAAGACACATGTCCGAAGTGAAATCGCAAAAGTATAATATGAGACAATAAGATCACGTATCTTTAAATTAACTAATAATATGATTGGTTGAAAACATTGTCTACTTTAGATATAAAAAATGTATATTTTAGTTTTTTTGTTATCTTTTGTTGATTTGGTTTGTATTGTTATTATAGATATTTTGTCGTGTTATACTGTTATTATTTAATTCCATTTTGGGCAGTTTTAGACCAGGGGAGCTTTAAGCTTGCTTGCCCCCCCCCCCACCTTGTTTTCACATTGTGTGGAGGGATTGGGGCTTAAACTTAAGGATGTTAAATATAATATTTTGGGTGAGCTCTATAATACTATAATATAACACTATATATAAACACTATAATACTAAGGTAAGGTGATGGGTGTTGGGTGTAGCAAGATCTCCCTCGTCATAAATACGTCACTGCGTTGTGGCTTTAATGTTTAGGGACTAGATAAGGGTCGGGATCTTTTTTTTTTGTTTAACCCTTAGAGTTTTGTGACATTAGCTTACCTTATACGTGATATTAGAAAGGAGCTATAGTGAGTGTTCAAGAGTTAAGAATTGAAAAATCTCTTTTTTTTTGTGGTCAATTTCTCGTAGACAGACATGATTGAAAACATAAAGAAAATATAGAGAGACGTGTCTTCTTGATGCAGAGAGCTGGATGACCATACCGGAGATCTCAGACCCAAAATCAGGTTAAATGCCGGCCAGATTTTATTTCAGGAACTGGGGAAGGAGGAAGGTGTATCGTCGATAGGTTTATCTATTGGAAGCTGGAAGTATTTGTGTGGGAGCGGGGTAAATTATAAACTCTTTTTCGTTGCTCTTCATATGGAAAGCTCGATAAAGTGCATCTTACGTTTATATTAATATGTAATGTGTTGTATTATTAAACATATATGTATTTATAAATTGTGTATATATATACAATATACATATGTGTAAATTAAGGCAGTGACACACATAACGTGCGTGTGACAGTGTGACAAGAAAGTTGAGACGGTATTGACGTGTCACAAGAAGGCCAACACCAGGGCTGCATAATTTATACAGAAGGCCACTACAAAGAACCTTGTTAATCCCCGCCAAGAAAAAAAAAAGGCAACAGCAGAGAGAGAGAGAGAGAGAGTGAGTGAGAGAGATGGAGAGAAAGTGGGAGAAACTTTTACTTTCTATCCATCTGTCCGAAAGAACTCTTCGGTCTACTTTAAAAGTCACACTCTGTCCGTCCGTCCATCTCCGTTGAACCAGCGGCACGGTTTCTCCCCTGGTCCCGAACTTTCGATAATTCAATTTGCTCCATGCCTGTGGCATCCTGGAAGACATTCTCCCAGGGTCGTCTCCGAAACCTCCCCCCTCCCCACCCCACCCCCACATTCCATCTCATATTCTACACCGTTTCCTCCCTGCCTCTCCCTCCATCGCTCCCCCCCCCATCGTCGGTCAGCGGTGTTTGTCGGCCACGCTTCGACAAGTGGGAATTGTAAGTCTTCTGAGAGCGAAGTTTACGGAAATATTGTGCACACACACACACACATACACACACACAGTTCTACTCACTAGTTCTACCCCTCCCTCCCCTCCCTCCCCCAATCCCTCCCATTCTCTAGAAACATTCACAGACTAAAAGAAAAGTCGATATTCGAAGATTCGGCTGGAATGAGAAGGCGGAGAACGAAGAAGAAGAAGAAGAAGGCGGAGGGAAGGGAAGAGGGAGTGAGTGTTGTTGCTTGTTGGGTTTACTTTCATTAGTTCTGACGGCGAGTTATTTATCTCAACAAAAAAGATAACAGAACAAATTACAGAGATGTCAATGTTTACAGACTAAAACAAAATTCTACTTACAGATTTTACTTTTTAATAAATTTTAAAAACAGTGGTTTTCTTTTATAGCACTTGGATCTGATTCTTTGTTCACAGAAGTAAGATTTCACTATCTGTTTACAGAAGTAAGATTTTACGCACTGTTTACAGAAGTAAGATTTCATTATCTGTTTACAGAAGTAAGATTTCACTATCTGTTTACAAAAGTAAGATTTCACTATCTGTTTACATAAGTAAGATTTCACTCTCTGTTTACAGAAGTAAGATTTCACGCACTGTTTACAGAAGTAAGATTTCACGCACTGTTTACAGAAGTAAGATTTCACGCACTGTTTACAGAAGTAAGATTTCACGCACTGTTTACTAAGTAAGATTTCACGCACTGTTTACTAAGTAAGATTTCACTATCTGTTTACAGAAGTAAGATTTCACGCACTGTTTACTAAGTAAGATTTCACTCTCTGTTTCCAGAAGTAAGATTTAACTTTCTAAATAAGAGCTCTACCTTAAAAAATTAAATAAACTATTTTACTTTTTTTTTTTTTGGGTTTTTAATTTAACAAACATATTTTTTTTAATTTAAACTCACGAGAAATAGTATTAAGATATTAAGCTCTTGATGCAAAAACTCCAGAGTTCCCAAAGGTACACAGTACGCGATTCCCCATGTTGACCCGGGAAATAGTAAGTCCAAATACAGGATTCCGTACTCAGTGGGAATCAACCCAAGTCGGTTAGTCCGAGTGAGGTCGGCTGGTCCTGTGGTTAGAACACCGGACTGCCAACAAAGCGGTCCGGGTTCTAGATCAGCCGCCGACCATTCACTACCGCACCTGCATGAGTTTTGGGCCTAGTGGACGTAATAATGTTCTATCTTGAAGGAACGTCTGTAAACTTCATTAAGTCAAGCCCATGATCGAAATGGCAATTAATCTTTATGAGTCTGCGCCACTGTTTGATCTTCAGCTACCGCAGATTTAGATGAACTCTAGAAGAATACTTCGCAATTGAAGATCCGCAGATTTAGATGAATTCTAGAAGAATACTTCGCTATTGAAGGTCCGCAGATTTAGATGAACTTTAGAAGAATACTTCGCTATTGAAGGTCCGCAGATTTAGATGAATTCTAGAAGAATACTTTGCTATTGAAGGTCCGCAGAATTAGATGAATTCTAGAAGAATACTTCGCTATTGAAGATCCGCAGATTTAGATGAATTCTAGAAGAATACTTCGCTATTGAAGGTCCGCAGATTTAGATGAACTCTAGAAGAATACTTCGCTATTGAAGGTCCGCAGATTTAGATGAATTCTAGAAGAATACTTCGCTATTGAAAGTCCGCAGATTTAGATGAATTCTAGAAGAATACTTCGCTATTGAAGGTCCGCAGATTTAGATGAACTCTAGAAGAATACTTCGCTATTGAAGGTCCGCAGATTTAGATGAACTCTAGAAGAATACTTCGCTATTGAAGGTCCGCAGATTTAGATGAATTCTAGAAGAATACTTCGCTATTGAAGGTCCGCAGATTTAGATGAATTCTAGAAGAATACTTCGCTATTGAAGGTCCGCAGATTTAGACGAACTCTAGAAGAATACTTCGCTATTGAAAGTCCGCAGATTTAGATGAATTCTAGAAGAATACTTCGCTATTGAAGGTCCGCAGATTTAGATGAATTCTAGAAGAATACTTCGCTATTGAAGGTCCGCAGATGTAGATGAATTCTATAAGAATACTTCCCTATTGAAAGTCCGCAGATATTTAGATGAATTCTAGAAGAATACTTCGCTATTGAAGGTCTAAATAACTAACGAAAAACAAACAAGACTAGTATAGTACAAAGTCAATCTGATGGGCATGGAGGCTGAGCGGCATAGCGTTCGGCTGGCATACCGAAGGTTCGGATCTTGATGAATGCTAGAATTTGTTCCCTGGTCTGGATGGTGGTCGCTGAGTCTACCTAGCTCGGGCGGATATCTGACTTTAGTAGGGGATAAAGTAATTTAAGTGCCGGCCACATAATCCCCTAGTATGCCGTGGCTATAGAAACTGATGGACGTGACTTTACCGGCCCTTTGGATAATCTTAGTCCGACGGGATACTTTTCTACCTTTTCATAGTCAATCTGACACACACCCAGACAATGAGAAGTACAAAGACAGACATTGTTACACAGACATAAAAGGTCAGACATAACCGTTAATACTTCGTAACTGAACGAATTCAATTGAAGACACTGGCTTTTTCAGCATACCACTAGATGCCATGTTTGCCTTAAGGGGCCATGTTTTCTCAACATAATCGAGTTTTCCAGTTGGGAATTACCGATTTTTAAAGAGGTCTGCTAGTGGAGATATTCGAGTATGATTAATACTATTAACCCCTATGTGGGATATTGTGGGATATTGTATAAATCCCAGTTTCGTTGAGAGTAGAGAAATAACGTCACACAAACGGTGCCCTTTTCCATTTAATAATTATTATACTTTTCATGCCACTAGGATAAATCATTTCATCATTTTCATGGACAAGTCTTAAATATTAAGCATGCATGGTGAACTTAAAAGTTTATCGTGTATTAACATTTCCGGTTCTATTCGTTCATTTACTAATGCGTGATGCGTTACAGGTTGTATACTGCAAGTAAGAAAAGATGTTGGGGATTAAATTTTATTTCATTTCCAAAAGATGTTGCCAAAAGAAAACGATGTATTGTGAACGTCAGACGTGAAGAATAACTTATTTATAATCTCAAACTTATTGCTGGATGCTAAAGAATTTTCGTTTTTGTCATGAAATTATAGGTTATTTTTTCATAGCCAAGAAACGCTTCTCGCGACTACTTTATTTTATAAACAAAGCTAAATTTAACTTAACTTGACTTGCACTTTGAGTATTAAATATCGCCTATTCACTTTTGATGTTAAAAACGGATTCATCCTAACTCATGACTAATATTGTAGCCTAAGTATAATTTTCTCAAAGATAAGAACTGGACGATGAGGTTGAAATATTTTTTTAACACCAGCAAAGGCAATTAATGAGTATTGACGGAAATTAATCGGAAGTTTGTGAACACGATAAACCCTGACCTATTGAAAATGTTTGGCCTCATTAAGACTTGTTCATGGTTTGTCTTAAAATTCGTTTCCAGTCGTCTGTTGGAAAACTACATGGCTCTCGGTAGTTAAGTTCACATTTTCGAAACTATTCTAGAGTGTAGATTTTAGGGACATTACTATCGGAAGGAAATTTCTAGTTTTGACCTCTCTAGAACTGTTATTAACTAAGGACTGGGATTATCACTCCCGTAGAGTCACCGAGTAAAGGTGGCTGTGCATGGTGCTGTAGTGCTGGCCACACAAGCACCTAGTATGCTGTGGCCACAGAAACTGGTGTACGCTGCTTCACCGGACCTATGGATCATTTCTATCCGACGGTACTTTACCTTAGTTTTATAGAGTCACCGAACATCTGCATTAAAAGGAGAGTTCCGATCGCCAACATGTGTAGATCACCACCCAATCGCTTTTAACTCGCATTGTATTATATGTAAACAAGGCCGGAGTTACACCCTCAGAGGCCCTAAGCAACTAAAAGATTTTGGTTTCCCAGATTACATCAAATTAAAAAAGAGTTTTTTTTTGTTGTTGTAGTTTTCATTTATTGTTCTATTAGAAAAAATTTTCTTGTTTAATTTGAACATTTATTTAATAAGAATTATTTATTTTTGTAGAGTAGAGTCCCATCGGACCAAATTGATAATAGGGTTTGTTCCCGGGTCTGGAGGACGCCCTTGAGTCTACCCAGCTCTGGTGGGTACCTGTGAGTAGCTGGGGAAAGGTGAATGCGGCTGGGCATTGTGCTGGCCACACACAAAGTCTAGTATGCCGTGACCACAGAAACTTCTAAACGTGAAGCTTCACGGGCCGTATGGATCGCATTGGTCCGACGGGTACTTTACTTTTCTTAACCCTTACAGTCCCGGGCGCGTATATAGCGGAACTGAAGGCAGCATAGATAGAAGTAGGTCGGTACGGGAAGGGTTAAATGCGAATGAAATTTATTAGAGCAGAAAGAAATGTACAGACTTGATATTGTTAGGATCTTAACATCAAGTTTTGTAAAGAAAATTCTACTAAATGTTTAACTTAATAAAAAAACAGAAGCGTGCCTTGTCAAAATAAGCTTTACCTAACACCAACTCCCCCTTTTTAGTTACCAACATTAAAAGCTGCCGAATTGTAACGTTTTTTTTTCTTTTTTAGAAGGGAGGCTAATTTGGTCGGCAAGTCACATTTGGCATGCCATATGGACACACTTGGGGGCGTTTTCTTTTTTTTTTTCTGTTGGCCAGGACCAAGTCCGCTCCTGAAGCCAGAAGTGATGAGGATGATGATGACTCTTTTCCCCGTACTCCTCCCCCGGGCTATTGCGAGTGGTGCGGGGTGTTGAGAATTCCAGAAATAGGGTCGGAGGCGGGGATGGCGTGGGAGGGGGCGCTAAGGAGCGTTGATGGGGGGGGGGAAGGGGATGGAGAGAGTTGGGTGGCAGATTTGTAAAGAGGTCTTCGTTTATGCCCGCTGAAACTTCAAAAAACCAAAATGTTGGTGCATCTGTTACAGAATGTTACTCCAATTAGATTAATTGGGGCGCAGATACTCATAATCAAAGGATTTCAGAATATAAAAAAAAAACTTAGACTTAGAATCAGATAAAACCATTGACTTATGAAATATTGTCAAATATTCATTGTACACAAAAGGGTTAAATTGAAACAATTATGATGTGGGCTTAGTGTGTAGTATGTTTTCACTTGTAGACCACGCCTCCTTCTGGGACAAAAGAAGCAGTGATCACTAGTTTTCACTTGGCCACGACATACTAAGAGATTATATGAGCAAGACAACGCCCAGTCGCTTTTACTTTTTTTTTCCTTACTAATGTCTGTGACTGGGTAGACTCGGTGGCACCTTCTGGAACGGGGAAAAATATTATGCTAGCGTCAACCTAGATTCGAACCCACGACTCTGTACGAGAATCTGAGCGCACTTCCACTAGACCACCCTATTCTATTTGTCACCCAGAGGCCAGATAGAAAAACAAAAACAAAGTGTTTTAAACTTGGATTTAAGATACAACAACACGAGACCTTAGGAATGATATTTCTTCGCTATATCACCAGACCCCCGTCGGACCAAGTTAATCCATAGGGCCGGTGAAGCAGCGTTCACCAGTTTCTGTGGCCACGGCATTAAAGTCGATAGTGTGGCCAGCACAATGCCCAGCCGCCTTGACCTAATCCAGCTAATGTCAGGTACCCATCAGAGATGAGTAGACTCAGGGACAACCTGGATACCCGGGAACAAATCCTAGCCTTCACCAGGATTCGAGCCCAGGACCTTCGGTGCTGCACCTATCCAAGAAATATTCATTTAAATTTTGAACTCATGTTAAAAAATAAAAGAAACAATATTAATCATATAATTGCATTCTTTCCAGTTTAAAAACCAATTTAAAACAACAACAACGAATTAATTAGTTTTAGATGGACTCTGGAAAGTTCTATGGTCT
Organism: Anisus vortex; assembly: GCA_949126835.1. Classification (NCBI taxonomy): domain Eukaryota; kingdom Metazoa; phylum Mollusca; class Gastropoda; family Planorbidae; genus Anisus; species Anisus vortex. The sequence goes on from OX421495.1 coordinate 52,839,274, forward strand.
CAATACAAGTAAATCACTTTTAGCTCAATGCCCAATTTTATGATTGCATTTTCAGTTCTGTAGGCACTTCAGACCAACCTCTGCAAACTGGCGACGGCTAACAGTTAAAACAAGATACTCTCAAGTCCCCCCTCCACCCCCACCCCCCATCATCTACCGAATGGGCCAAAATGCGCTGTGGTCTGCTCCATCGAGTTCAGAAGTGGCGCCCTATTCCCGGAATCCCCCCCCCCCTTTCTCGCGCGCGCACGACTGGCGTAAGGCCATAGCATAACACTTGACGTGAGACCGGAGGGACCGGGCCGAGGGGGAGGGGAGGGGGGGAGATGTTTACCGATGCGTTGTTCGTTGTGTTTGCATGTTTGCTTTCAGGGTGACGGACCAATGGCTCAGCAGCCACAAGAAGTTGCTGCCACAAGAAGTTGCTGCCACAAGAAGTTGCTGCCACAAGAAGTTGCTGCCACAAGAAGTTCTCAAATTTATATCTCGTGGATTTAAATGCACATTATAAGAACTTTTATGTTTTCTTTTGGTCGTTAAAGGTTTATGCTCTCGATTTAAAACTTAAGGGCTTTAAAAAAAAGTTACTTTAGTGGCCCTAAGTATCCCAACACTGAGATGAATAAAAATGTTTATACGACCAGAGCAGGGGTCGGCAACGTACGGCACGCGTTCCAGACTCGGCATGCAGAGCAATTTTCAATGGCACGCAATATAGCCCCCTTCCCCCCCCCCCCCCCAAAAAAAAAAAAAAAAAAAAAAAACACACAACAAAAAAAAAAAAACAGAAATTGTATACCAGAGCACTATGACTTTAAGGCTCTTGGCACGCTGAATGAATTACAAATCCTACTTTGTCACACTGTAATCAAATGGTGGCCGACTCCTGGACTATATATATATATAATAAGCAAAGATTAGTTTGGGTATTTTCAACAGAAGATTATAGTTTAAGGAGAGGGCGTATTCTCCAGTGATTCCTCAAACTACACAATAGGCGTATCTTTTATAAGTTGAGCTAAACAAGAAGTGTGGGTCTTATAGAAGTTACCACCTACCCCCCATTCCCAAATTTACCCGCCCTTCCCCTTGTTTTTTTTCCTTGTATATCTTCAGGCGATAAGATTGAAAATGGAAGAGAAAAAAAAAGTTTAATAACCGTAATAATGAACCCCGTCTCGTCTGCCAAACCTAAACTACATGGGGCGTCGACAGGTCGTCAAGACGCTCCCCCTGGGGTGCCATATTGAAACAGTGGGTGTGTCCACTTCACGGTTTAAGTGTCTCGGGGGAGGCTAACAGAACGAGCACCCGCTACACCCTCCACCCCCATCCCTCCCACTCCTCGACTCGCTCACATCTTTGCAGCACCCACACACAACAAAAAAAAAAAACGCAGAGCAGACGTGAAGTTTTCAAAAGGTTCTGTAGTTGCTTCCCCCTTGTTCGAGCTCTCTTGATTTCTCGACATCGCAAGGCCCTCGAAGAGTGACTCGGGGAAGCTCGGCTTCTTTAACACAACAATTCGTCTTCGTGTGTCAGTCTTAATTATTATTTGATTTTATTGTTTGTTAGTTTCTTCTTTCGTCTCTATATTACCGGTGTTCATTGACAAAAAAGACTACACGGTGTTCATTGACGAAAGGACTACAGAAAAATATTTACTCTCTTCTGTTGTCAGACGCGCTGCTCTCAGTGCAGCCCAGTGTGTTCTTTGTGTTTATGTGTGTGTGGGTGTGATTGTGCGTGTGTGTGGGGGGTGTGTGCTTTAATCGGGGTTACTCGTTTCGAATCATATTACAGGAGTTAATTTTTCGGGTTAATTTTCTGGTCTAGCGCCAGAGTGTTGCATAATTATTCCAAAGTATAGGTTCAAATCCTTGTATTAAAAAAAAAAGCTCATAATAGCATAAAAAGAAATTACTGATCGTTGAGCATTGTCATGGCCACATAATCCCTATGGCAAACAAAAACAGGGGCACTCTCATAACTTTTACAATGAATTAAAAAAAACAATTAAGTTTTTTTTGGACAATGCTACAGTTAACTCCTTGTTCCTCATAAAGGTACTTAAGTGTACTTAAGTATATGTATTTTTTAAATGGCTAGTATTAAGGATATCTAAGTATCCCGTCGGACCGAATTGATCCATAGGACCGGTGAAGTTTCTGTGGCCACGTCAATGCACAGCCGCTTTTACTTTTACACCAACTAAAGTCAGGTACTTATCAGAGCTGGGTGGACTAGGTAGACACCCTCAAGAGCCGGGGACAAATCATAGCCTTCATCAGGATTCGAACCCATGCCCTTTGGCCCGCCAGTCGGCCAACGTGTCCCATTATGAGGATAACTTTTTGTAAAAATATTCCTTTAATCATTGATCGGTAAAAAATGAGTTCACTTTTGGTCTCCCACTTTTGGTCTCCCACTTTTGGTCTCCCACTTTTGGTCTCCCACTTTTGGTATCTCACATTTGGTCTCCCACTTTTGGTCTCCCACTTTTGGTCTCCCACTTTTGGTCTCCCACTTTTGGTCTCCCACTTTTGGTCTCCCACTTTTGGTCTCCCACTTTTGGTCTCCCACTTTTGGTCTCCCACTTTTGGTATGTTTTAATAAAGTTTTTTTTTTCTTTTTTTTTTGTGTAGGTTTTTCTTGGGCTGAATACATTTTTTAAAAACCAAAGGGGATAAAACATTAAACGACATCTCTAATACTCTATTTTAACAAATGTTTAGCTACATTCTCAATAAGATTGATTGGGACAAGCAGAGAGTTTATTGGCCACACATCGTCCTGGTACCCAGTGGCCACAGAAGCGTACAAACTCACATTCACCTTAGGTCTAGCACACAAAAAAATGGGGAGGGGAATGTGTTTTCTAGTTTAGGCCTACTATTCAAATTAGGCTTTAACAAGCATATATTACAAGCGTTCCAAAAATATATAGAATCTAGTTACTATAGTTACAGATAAGAATGGTTTGAACAACAATGAACAGAAAGCTTTATTACTTTTAAAATATAATTATTTCTAGTTGCTGAAAACAATTTTAGGAAAGTAATTTAACATAAATATTGTTATAGAATTAAAAAAAAGGGCATGTCTTTTAATTTAATGGCAAGTAAAAAAAAAAGTAAAGTACCATTCGAACCAAATTGATTATAGGGCAGCGTTCACCAGTTTCTGTGGCCACGGCATACTAGGGGATGTGTGGCCAGTACAGTGCCCAGACACCTTTATTTTATCCCAACTAATGTCAGGTACCCATAAGGGCTGGGCGGACTCAGGGACACCCTCGAGTCCAGGGAAAAAAATCCTATCCTTCGCTAGGATTCGAACCCAGGACCTTCGGTACGCCAGTCGAACGCGCTGCCACTGTGCCCAATATAATGGCTAGACTAATTACAAAAACTTTTTTTTAAAGTTATTACCCCTTGCTCTTGTTTGGGTAAGCTGATTATGTGCCCTTGTTTTAGTTTTGTAAGGGGAGGTAACCAAGCTTTACGGGTCCGAAATCCCCCTCTTGTTATCCAGCATGTATCTCACGTTTAAAGATCTGGGTTTCGAATTTCCAACGCCCCGATTTGGATACCAAAAAAGCGCCCCTTGCCTGTCCCTACTACCAACCCCTTTCAATGCCTACTCGTCCAATCCACCCCCACGGGCGCTATTTCTTTAGGGGAGGTGAATTAGAGCCTTTTAATTATCCCTTCCACCAGGGCGTGCATTGACTGAGCGCCCCTCTTCCCCAGCCCACAACCCCCTCACTCCCATTCCGTATTAGCGCCCCCCCCCTTTTTTTTTTCACCCTCATCACCCAGCGCCCCGTTCCAACAATCACCCCCCTGCTGCGGAAGATCCTTTCTCCTTTCCCTTCCACTTTACCGTTATAGGCCTTAGACACCCCTTCTCCCCCTCCCCCCCCTCTTTACCAAAAGCCCCACCCCCTTGACCCCCCCTTCCCCCACCCATCTGTATTGTTTTAAAATACTCCATTCCTCTGATCTGGTTTTAAGAGCTGGTCGAGGCAAAAGTATGAGCGTAGAGAGGGGGGGGGGGCGTTCGTTTTGGGGACTGGGGGGGGGGGTACTGTCCTTTTCGCTACACAGATGGCGCTGAAAGATCTAACGGGGCGAATGAATACAAGAGGGCACAATGAGGGGGGCGTGGTCGTAATGGGGGGGGGGAGGTCTACAGATTAGTGAACACTAGGCGGACATTTTTTTTAAAACCTTTTTCATGTGTGTTTTATTTAGTTCTTTTATTTCCGCTTGGGCTTTCAATTCAACCCAAAACTAACGGGCATGTTGGCTTTAAGCTTTTTTTTGTTTTAAAAAAATATTTTTGGCTGGTGGTCGCTAATTAGCTTGAAAACCGTACGCGTGCCGACAACACGAACAAATATGAGTAATTAGCCAAGTTGAACTTTTTGAGGTTTCTTACACTTGAGTGTTTTATTCGTATTTTATGTTGTTGTTTTTTTTTTTTGTTATTTGTTGTTTGCCGTTATTGGTGACCTATTTGTTGTATGTTATTTCACGCTTCTAGTTACCCAACCTTTATCTGTGGAGACGTTGTTTTGCCAGGTCACCGTAAAATCTCCCGTATGAGACTTAAGATTAGTGAAGCAATTTTTTTGTTTGGCGTTCTCTTCTAATGAAGTTGGGTAAAAAAATTTAATGGGTGAAAAATTATAAGGTTACACCGCAAAGTTGATATTTAAAAAAAAAAACGTTGCCATGGGGGCGAAACTGGTTGCTATGGGACTCGGCCAATAAACGCAGGTTTAAAAAAATAATAAATCGGGGGTAATGGGGGGGGGGCGTATTAATGAAATAGCATTAAAACAAAATTGTTAAAGGATTATTCACACACTTTTTGGGTCGTTTCCGCCCTGGGCTCCCTACAGGGGCGTTTATAAGAACCCTAATGAAAAGGAAACGGGGAGTTGACTTTATGAGTTTTCATAATTTGAACTTTTGCTTTTTTTTTTTTTTACAGAAATTTTGACGTTTTTGAATATTTCGATTACTGTAGAGATCTAAAGGGGAGAGGGGCATTACATGTAGACTGGGCACCGCTTTGGGCAACTAATAATAATTCTGATGATGAAAGTGCCTTCAGATTTGTACTTATTGTTTTATTGATACTTTGTGAACTACTGTTTGTTTTTATCAACCCGGCAATTTAGCTTTTTGTTGCTTTAGGCTTAATTTTTTTCTTAAAAACAAACTAACAACTAGGCCTATATCCAGGGGCGAAGCCAGAAATCTATTTTTCAGGAAAGGGGGGGGGCTGAACTTTACCAAATTTTTAGCGAATTTAATACATAATTTAAAAAAAAATCTGTTAAAATATATTTTTTAATTTCAGGGGGGAAGGGTGGGGGGCTTAGCCACCCTCAGCCGCCCCCCCCCCCTCTGCAGCTTCGCCCCTGCCTATATCCCGTATAGGGCAGTTAGGATTCTAAGATCACCATAATATATATCACGATGGAAGGTTGTGAAGTAAAGTATCCTTCAAAACAAACTGATCATAGGGCAGGATGACCTTATAAATATAGTTTTTAATTTATTTAGACTTTCTAATAATAATTGACATAAATTGGTTTAATTCACTGATCTATAAAAAGAATGGATAGCGCCTCTATATTAAATGTGTATGCGCAAATTGAAGCCAAAATGAATAGTGGGAAAGGGGAATTCACTTACCTACATAAGCGAGTTACAGGAATAAACCACTTATGATTAGAACAAATCCATACGATAAAAAGGAAGTCGTTAAGTCACTTGAAATGTATTTACAGGTCAGTGTTTAGGAAATATAATTTTATAGATTAGTGAAAGCCACGTGAAAGACTATTTTGTCTTCAAGACTGTTATTTCCCTGCCTAATCCATTTTTTTTAGATCGGTGGTTTAATTTTAAAAAATGCGTTCCTTTGTTTTTAAACAGAAATACATACACTAACAAACAGTAAAATTGCACGTAGCACTTTACAAAAAAATGAAAATGTTTTTATAAAGCCTGCGTCACCCTGTTCACAGAAAAAAATTGGATAACAGTAGGGGAGGGTGAGGTTTGGGGCTTTAAGCGCTAAATCTACCACAGACATGTGACATAATTAAATCATGCATTGATCCAGCAATGGCCTGCCTTCTCCTGAATTTAGCACAGAGAGCTAGAAGCCAGCCACAACCCTGTGTGCTATGAAAACAAACCTTTAAAAAATATATAGGCTAGTGCAGGCGTCGGCTACCTATGGCACGCGTGCCAGACTTGGCACGCAGAGCGATTTCTAATGGCACGCGGATGACCCCGAAAATGGCAATTCAAGTCTCTTCTACAATAAAATGAGTGGTGGAGCAGGATGACTTTTAGGCTGTTGGCACGCTGAATGAATTAGAAATCCTACTTTGGCAACCTATTATTGCCGATTCCTGGGCTAGTGTATAACTGAATACAAAGGTTTTTTTTTAAATAATATCTTTTCATATCAAACCCAAATTTAAAAACGAATTTACATTAAGCAAACTTTCTTTGAATTTATAAGATCGTAGTTTTATGATTATATATTTTAATTTATGATAATAAATTTTAGTTTTAAAGATTATAAATCAAACGCAGAAAACAAATTTGTTACCTCGCCCTATAATTACAAAATTTAGAACCCACAATTTTTTAAACACTCTCACGCATAGACCCTTCGTCACAAAGATGTTTCTAGACTTTTTTTTAGAAAATATGTCATAGGTGATAATAAATAAAACAATCCATTGATAATAGATGTATCATTTATTAATTCTGTCTTAAAAACAAAGACTATAATAATATGGACCGCTCGCTTTAATTTGTATGCTATTTGATGACTCGAATAACTTCTTTTCGGAATTTCCGATTCACTTTTGCATTGAACTCTTCCGTTTTATTTAATAGCTATGATTTTTTCTATGAAAAATTAAAATTAAAATCGAAAGTTGTATACATCGGAAACCTTTAGGCAAACGTAGGGGCGTAGAAGTAATTTAAGACAGCGTTATTGGATGCGCACGGAAAAAAAATATATAAGCTCTAAAAATAGAACAAGCGATCCATTTTAATATAATCTTTGGTTTTAATATATTTTTGATCTTTTTTTCGGTGCAAATGTATTATCCCGAGTTTGGTTGGAGTATCACTATCTACGTGGTGGTGTGTTGTAGCAGTGCGGTTAAATATATAAACACTTCAAGAAATCAAGTCACGCTTTTTAAAATAAAAGCAACTCCAATCTTTATTTTTTCTATATGTGAAGGGCCATTGTCAAGACCAATATATTTCGTTACTATTACATGAACAAGTCTCCTCTACCAAAACAAAACAACACGCAATCCAATCAGAAAAAAAAAATCAACAATTACGTCCCTTCCGTAACTATAAAAAACGTCACACTCAAAGACATAGCGCTTAGAGATTACTCAACACAAATATACACATTAAATACTTATTATAAATACACGTATGTCCCAGACAAATTTAGGATAGAAGCCTTGATTATGTGGCCAACACAATGCCCTAAATAAAATAGCTCACAACAAGTATATCAATGTTAGTAATTTTTTTTTAAATATGTTTTTTTCCTTGATTGTATTGGTGTTTTTTTTGTGAGACAACATTGACAAAACAGGACAGGAAATTATGGTGTTGTACTATACCCCTTCTAGGGGTGGTAGGTATTACCAAAGACTATAATAAGATGGACCACTTGTTCTATTTTTAGAGCGTATAGGCCTATGTTCTTTTTTTGTTACGAGCGCAACTAACAAGGCTGTCTTAAATGACTTCTACGCTCCTACGATTGCATTAAAGGTTTCCGCTGTATACAAATTTCGATTTTAATCTTAATTTTCCAATGAGAAAATCATAGCGAATTACTAAACCGGAAGTCTAGAGGACGTAGTGCGATCGGAAATTCCGGAACTAAATGTTTCAAGTTATCAAAAAGCAGAAATATCAAAGCAAGCGGTCCATTTTATTATTGTCTTTGATTTTATTTAGGTGCAATGGAATAAATACATGTACTCTTTATTTCATAAACTGTCTCCCTTTATGTTTCAATATCCTTATTAATTGTTTATATCTCTCATTTTCTATCTGTCTATCCATCTCAAATCATAAATTTATGTAAAGGCCTATCCGTAGAGGCGGAGAGAGAGACAGACAGATAGATAGATACAGATAATATGTTTTAAGGAAAGCTTTTTTTCTAAAAGGCAAGTAATACATCGTAGCAAAATTATTATTTTTTTTAGATTAACTTACTACAAAATGGGGTTATAGTTGAAAAGTCTAAAGACCAATAGAAAGTTGATTTCTATAAAGAGAGGTCAAAGGTGAAAATGTTAATGACCAAGAGCAACTGACCTGTATTCTGGCTTCGTTTAATTTTGTTATCCTGGCAAGTTCTTCTCTACAATAAATATCTGGATAGTGTGACTTGGCGAAGGCTGCTTCTAGTTCTCTCAGTTGTTCCTGGAAACAAATATTGTTACGTATTTAATTCATTGGATTTAGGCTATTATGCATTTTGGCTCGTTGATATAACACAATATAGAAAATAGTATCTTATAATAGTTATAAACAAAACAAAAAAAAATGAACAAATTTTGGTATTTCAATCAAATAACTATTAACTATGAACAAAAAAAAAAGATACAACGGAATTCAAGGGTTAAGATACCATAAAACAATTTAATGATTTAACAATAAAGTTGAAAATTACAATATCTAATAAGAAAATAACAAAAAAAAATGAAATAAAAACTCTACCTTGATAAGAAAAAAACATTTAAATGAGAAGGTTTATAGCACATTGACACAACAAAACCAAAAAAATATCTTGCACACGGCCTTGTATAATTTACAGTCGCCAATGAAAATGCGTATATAAAAACTGGGTGTACAAAAGACAACTCTACTCAAATCCGTGTGTACAGAAAAACTCTGTGTACAAAAGACTGCTTAACCCTTAGTATCTTGCCTTTATAAAGTTTTTATTAACGTAGGTTCGAGAATATTATTTCTCTCGAAAATAAACAATTTTAAGGTTAATAGCAATAGTGTTTCTGAGCATCAAAACAAAACAACATGTTCAAGGTCAAAACAAGAGAAAAAAAAAACACTTTTCTTTGAAGTGCACTGAAGCATGACGCTGTCCGAGTGCAATATATATAGAAAAAAACAAACAAGTAGAAGTAGAAGCGTTCGAGCGTGACGGGACAAACAACACACTTGAATTTTCAGTACGTAACAATGTGAAAGAACAGAGAGATTGTTTCAATTTCCACACTAAAGCTAATTCTAATACAAGTGCGTAGCCAGGACAGCGCGGAGGGGCGGGGATGGAAAGAAATAGAGCGACATTTGGGATACGTTTGAGGCAGATGAGCCATGAGGGCATACAGTCTGAAGCGATGGACCAATAATTTCAAGGTGTGTGAGAAGGGGAAAAATAGTGCACCATTGGCACCATATATACAAAAAATGATGAGGGGATAGTTAAACAGATTTTTAAACTTTATCAGCCATAGACATACATGAATTCTATTTAATTGTCTTTGTATTTTTAAACATAAGGTCAAAAACAATTTCCTTATGCCTTATGCGAGAACAAATGCACACAAGTACAGTTCTTCCCGAGTGGCATCCAGGAATGGGATGGGTTGCCTGAACAAACCAGGAAAACGAGTAGCTTTACATAATTTAAAACACTAAATAGAAATGTAGGACTAGACTCAAACCGCGGATGAGCGTAGGACGCAAAATTCTTCTTCATATAAGGATTAGAGCGTCTGTAATGTATAAAATAAGATCAAAAAGATTTTTTTAAAAATTAAATCCCCAGTTTTGCTGAAGAAAATAAATGAAAAAGGGGGGGGGGGGGGACTTGGCTAAGCCCCTCACCTTGATATTTTGAAGTAGAAAAAATGCACTCAACTGGCGAAAATTTAGGTAAATGATTGTCATGCGAAAGATCAGCCCCCCCCCCCTCTTTCTTCAACTCGGAAAATTATCCTGGGCTCGTTTCCCCCCCCCCCCCCTCCTCCTATGTCCTTATAGCCTACAGTAAAAATTAAAAAGAAAACCATAAAAACACAGTTTTTATCATACTCCCTTTATTTGCAAACTAAGTTTACCATCATGTAATTAAATAATTGATTGACTACTGGAAATGAAACGTACAGAAACATATCTGTGTCGCAAATCTAAAAAATATCTCCTTACTCCGTATGAATTGTTCTAAAAATAATCTTAGCGCATAATTTTGTTTTCTAGCTTTGCGCCGGAAAACTATAAAAAGTTGCACAGGCATTTTTTAAGTGAAACCAAAATTTTTCTTATACTTTCCTTTTAAGAAATGAATATTGTCATAAGTGTAGTATTATTAAGTTGTTTTAACTGAAAATTTGATAGAATGTATTGTTAGTCGCCACAAGTCTGCTGTGCAAATTTCAGCTCGATTGGACCACCGTAAGTGGTCGAAAAATCGAAGCCAATTCTTGCACGATGATTGCAACAATACAGACAGACAGAAATTACAACTTAAAATAAAGGGAGTAAAAAACTGTTAAATACTTTTTTTTCAATCCAAGTTAAACGTGAGGTACAGAACAGTAGACTATTGAAGTTCAGTTCTGTCTTTAACGTCCATTTCCTATTGTCATAGAATCTGGGGATGTCTATATCAAGGGGTAGGTAACCTTTTAATAATGGCGTGCCACTGTACAATTTTCTATTTCATTCAGCGTGCCAACGGCCGTTAAAATGTCAAACCTGTGCCACAAATCAATTTCCTGTAGGAGAGACTTGGGATGTCTTTATTTTCTGGGTCCTCCGCGTGCCATTGAAAAAGCGCTATGCGTGGCAAGTCTGGCACGCGTGCCTTATGTTTCCGACTCCTAGTCTATATTATTGATTAGGCTGAATAATCAAACTGTATTAGACATTTCGGGAGTAGTTGACATTCAATGTTTCCTCCCCCCCCCCCCCCCCCGCCAGGAGAATTCATCCCTCCAGTTACCACTAAACCTACGATGATTTTGTCTTCAACAAAAACGTTTGACGTTATATAGATATTTGAAGGGCTCCAAAAAAATAAATCGTTAAAAAAAATTGTTTGAATAGTCTAATACTAGATTCTTGCACTTACCCTTGAGTACCTTATTGACACCCATTACCACTCAACGGATTTTGTTTGTTATCTTATCTTAGTACATTACAGATGCTCCTTCTATAAAGAAGATTTTTGCGTCCTACGCTCATCCGTGGTCTGAGACTAGTTCTGCATTTTTTTTTGTTTGAGCTTAATGTTTGTGTCTGTCCTTTCATATCTTGAAAATAAAACATTGCTTACCTGTGTAAACGTCGTCCGGTGCCGTCTGCGGGCCGGCGTCGGGCAGGTACCGGCACCCGGCGTGTGACCTGACGCGACACCGGGCGATGTGCCGCCTAACGATGTGGCAGACGACATTGAAAGAACAGGGCTGGCGCCTTCGGCTTTGATCTTTTTAAAGGCACCCTCTTGACCTTGATAACAACAACAAAACAGAATAGTTAAAGGACATGGTTAAAATCATTTTAAAAAAAATATATTTCACACCATTACGTTAATATGGCCATGAAAAAAAGTACGCCAGGTTCTTTCGTCTATTGCAAGCTAAAATATTGTGTGGACAGCACAACGCCGAGCCGAATTTGACCTCAAATTAAATCTCATTAAATAATGGAATTAAACAAACAGAGAATGCTGTCATAAATTGTATGAGATTTCGTGCTCCGAAAAGAAGCCACCAAGTTTTTAATAATAATTTAAATATTCCATCCTGCTATATACAGAAGATTACTGTCTCCTGAGCTTGTCAGTTGTTCGTTTTCAGTCTTACATATTGATAAAAGGTCTTGGAATGCTGCTAAGTTTTCCTGTGTTTGTTTTTTTCAAGATTAGTACAGCAACCCATTCGATGCCTGAATGCTACATCGGGCAGAAAAGTATTTTGAAAAAGTTGTTCTCTGTACACGGAAAAACAAGATTTTTGGATAAAATTTGTATTAAATTTAGTTGGATCTACTACTATGACACCAACTGTCAATAATCTTCTGCTGAACCAAAAGTGTAAATAAATCCATTTGATTTAGATTTTTCTTTTAACCCTTCCCGTACCGACCTACTTCTATCTATGCTGCCTTCAGTTCCGCTATATACGCGCCCGGGACTGTAAGGGTTAATACTGTTATTAACAACAAGCTAAATTGCCCGGCGTTGCCCGGGGTAAAATAGAAGAGACCTGCACAAGCTACATATAAAACAAGTATGAACTACATAGAACAGAAAGCTATAAATCTCATAATTTAAAAAAATATTTTTTTACTGAAGACTCTTAGGAAAGTAATTTAAAATAAATATTGTAATCTGGTTAAAAAAATGGGGACGTCTTTTTATTTAACAAAAATCTAAATTGTTCGATGCTGCTCGTAGATTTACAATTTTTTTTTTAAAAAGTAATACCAATTGAAATTTTAAAAAAATTGTAGAAAAAAAAGGTATAGATGAACTGGAGTATCGAACCGGGGGCACCCGCAAAGCAGTCCGTTACGTTCACAACTTAGCTAGCGAAGACGCATGTGCAAAATGAAATCGCAAAGGTATAATATGAAACAATAAGGTCACGTGTCTTTAAATTATCTAATATGATTGGTTGAACACACACACACACACACACACATAGAAGGAGCGTCTGTAATGTATAAGATAAGATAAGACGGTCTACTTTATACGTAGAGATAAACAAACATAAAACGTATCTTATATGTTTTTAAAAATCTTATCTTTTATAAGATATGATAAGATAAGATAAGATTGCTTTATTGATCCAAATGAATGGAAAATTGACTTGATTACATAAATTCCGTCTTTCAGCATACCTAAAACAATATTAAAGAACCATTTGTACTCAAACACAATAGACATTCACGCACACTATCATACCATTTATCAGACTTTCCGTTTATACAGAAGATTATTGTGTCAATTATGTTTATATATAGTCCGAGTCTTGTTGCAATTTTTTTCTGATTTATTTGCTTAGTGCAAATAATGGTATAGGTCAGGGGTCTAAATGTCAACAATGAAATACCAACGTTAAACAATGTGAAGAAAAAATATTCGTGTACCTAATTAGTCTACAAAGAACAAGTTCATAGTAAATCGAGGAAATTAACGTATTGGAAATACCCGATGATCAGGGACTTTAGTTTAAACACGATACTTTTAGACAGGGTCGTATTTAGGATAGTGGGGGCCCTGTTCCCAAATTTATGTGGGGGCCTCTCGAGGCCTCGCCCTGCCTTTCACAAACCTCAGAAAAGTGACGTTAATTTCATGTTACATTCTCTAAAATGATAAATACATTTTAGGTTTCGCTTAGCTTGGTTGGACCGGAGCGTTTTAAACTTTAAGGGAATAAATGAATTTTATTTAATTTTCCACGAAAGACTGCCGATGTCACTAAAAAATTCGTTTTGGGATGTGTGGGGGCCCCTGTTCCAATGGAACATGTGGAACATGCCCGAATACGCCACTGCTTTTAGATGGAAGATTATTTTCTCCTATGTCTCGAATATTCTTGCAGGGCGGCAGAGGTAGAACCGGATGTCAACATGTGTGGTGACTGTGTGTCCAGCCCACAGAATAGAAATAGATTTATTCGGTCTCTCGCTAACGAATTAGGAGAGGTATCCCCACCACAACCTTTCCTTTCTTCATTATTAAAAAAAATAAAATAATTTCCGTACTTGTCAGTTGGCAAAGTCAGTTTCACCAGTAGTTGTTGTTTATTGTTTTTTTGTTGTTTTTTTGGTTATCACGGCACACAATAAAGAAAAACCAAAAAAAAAAGCAATGTAACCTTTAACCTCAATGCTTACCAAGCAAGCTGGGTACTTGGGAATACACACCGTTTACTATTGAAATAAATCTATATTATCTTATATATTACAGACGCCCCTACTATAAAGAAGATTTTTTGCGTCCTACGCTCATCCGTGGTCCGAGTATAGTCTTGCATCTTCATTAATGTTTTAAATGATGTTAAGTTACTGGTTTTCCTGGTTTGTTCAGGCAACCCATTCCATGCCCGAATGCCACTCGGGAGAAATGAGTACTAACATGCAATTGTTCTCGATAAGAGATAAGGAATATGTTTTTGTCCTTTTGTTTATCTGAGCATTGAATCAGGTTTTATTTAGTTGTATTTCTAAATCAGAGTTTAATGCCTTATATTTTATTACTTGCTGTGTTTGTTGATGTTGTCAATGTTGTTGTTTATTTGTTGTAGTCTTTTGATGTGTTGTGAATAGGAAGTGAATAAGTCAACCATTATCATTTACGCTGATAATTTCGATCACGTTTTTTTCTTCTTCTCTATTTGTCAATAACAATATATATAAAGTAGTCCGTGTGTGTGTGTTCTCCGACTCCCATTGGTTAATTTAAAGAAACGTGACCTTATTGTCTCATCTTTCACTTTGCTATCTCGCTTCTGGCATGTGACTGCTCTAGCGAAGTGGTTAGCGTATTCGACTGCCATGCGGGCGACCTGGGTTCGATTCCGCACCAATAGCTTTCATGTCCTTTTTCTAGTTTTTCTTTATTTCTATTAATATTGCCTTTTTTTTAAAGACTGTAAAGGGTTTTAGGACTTAAAGTTTTCCTAAAATGTTTTCAACAAGTTAAATCTAATAATTATATTTTAGACGCATGCGAAAGACAGGTATTCGATGCGAAAGACAGGTATTCGATGCGAAAGACAGGTATTCGATTCTCAACCAAAAACAGGAATAGATACTCCTAACTTTTTGTTAAATAAAAAGACATGCTTTTATAAAACCCGATTATAATATTTATGTTCAATTATTAGATCTATAGTTCATTGTTGTTTATGGCATTTTTATGTGTAGCGTATACAGGCCTATTTAATTTCAGCCCGGGCAACGCCAAGCAATTTAGCTTGTTTTTTTTTTATTTTTAAAGCTTTCATATTTTTCACACACTGGTCTATAAAAAGAATGGCTGGCACCTCCTTAATAAATGTGTATGTACAAATTGAGGCTAGAAATGATTACACTATCTACATTATTCAATTATCTATGTAAGCGAGTTATAGGAATAAACCAAGTATAATTAAAACAAATAGATACTTTAAAAGGGAAACTAAGTCACTTGAAATGTATTTACAGGCCAGTGTTTAGGTAATCATAAAGGGCTGGTAAAGCAGCGTTCACCAGTTTCTGTGGCCACGGTATGTGTGGCCAATACAATGCCTAGCCGCCTTTACTTTACCTCAACTAAGGTCAGGTACCCAACAGAGCTGGGTTGACTAAGGAACACCCTCAAATCCCGAGAAAAATCCTAGCGTTCACCAGGATTCGAACCCAGGACCTTCGGTACGCCAGACGAACGCGCTGCCGCTCTGCCACCTTGCATTCTATTTAATGATATTACTGTTGTATATTGCAAAGTTAAAATTCAATACTTCATTTACAGATTACCGACGCTCCTTCTATACAGAAGAATATTGCGTCCCACGCATTAGCCGTTGTTTGAGTCTAATCCTAACATTTTGGTTAAAGTTTCAAATGATGAGAACTTGCGACGGGTATCCTTGTTTTGTTTAACAATCCCCCTTGAAATTTCTTTTAGGACACCTTTAATTAAATTATTATCGTTTTCATTATTACTATGTATTATATATATATATATGTATTACTATGTAACTATACCTTTATTGTACCTAGGTACTATGTGGCAATTAAACATTGTTCATTGTTCATTGTTCATTGTTCATTGTGCCCTCGATGATGCTCGGCAAGAAAGATCATTTTTATGGTATTTGTTATTGCATACAGAATAAGAACAGTCTGTTTTATCCTTATGTTATTGTCTGAGTATTGTAATAGATTATTATTGTGTTGCATTTCTAAGTTAAAATTTAGTGCTTATAATAAACCTTACATTATTTTTTACATGCTTGTTTTATTAGTTATATTTGCCAACTTAAACCTAATGGATGTTTAAAGACCAAGTGACGAGGTTTTTCTCAAAGGAACGAGATTTGGAATAGCCTCATATGGAGGTGACGTTTGAGAAGGGAAATAAATAAACAAAACTCGAAGTTATAAATCTATTTATAACCATTTTGTTAAAAATAAGAACCGGGAAAAGATTCAAAACACGTGGCAATAGATTAAAAACACGTGAGAATATTCATTTTTCCTAGTCGAAATCCCTTCTCTTACGTCACTTTCCTATGTTGCCGGAAATAAAAACATCTTAAATGGCTACGAGATTTGGATTTTTCCTCCGAAAAACACACACATTTTAGTGCAAATATTAAACTAATTACTTAAAATGTATCTTTAATATCTTGTGTTAATGATTTTTATTAACATTCATATGCTGAATACACTATTTAATATCAAAATGAAATGTTAACTCAATTTTGATAAAAAGCTCTTCACTTGGTCTTTAATAATAAAATATATGCTTATTTTTTTTTTTTCGTTTCTTAATGTCGGAACCATTTCAAAACGAGGCTGTACATTTTGTATGATATATCAATCTATAGAGCGTTCGCAATGGGCGTGGCTTAGTTTTTTTAGTGACGTATTTGTGTAAATAGATGCCACTTGGTGTACAAAAATGGTGAAGTAGCCTACTTCTTTATCATGCCTAATTCACATTTGAATATTGGCTATCCTACGCACAAATCATTAGAAAAATCGTCGTAGATCATCTTAGTAGTACAAGAGAACGACTGACAAGGTATTTTTTCAACGAATTTCAACAGATTAAGCTCAATTCATCATCTTAATATCTGGCCGGTAAGTCTTGCATTTGAATGGATTTATTGAAGTGAATTATTGGCGTCATTCGTTATTTTCATTGTAGGCCTAATCGTTCAATAGTAATATAACATTTTTAATGTAAGAATCTTCTTGTGATAGGTTTATTAATCTAGTTTAGAATTAATAAAATCCATATTAATACATTAATCATCATTTTAAACACAAAATATCAATTTAAAAAAGCTCGAGCCTATATGAAACTATATTAATACAGCGGCCATTGTACACCATTACACATAGTAAACAAAAAGCTCGTGATTTTTGTCACGTGATTGCAAACGCCCTATTCACATAAGATAGACTCTTCATTACATACAGATAAAATAAAATAAGATACACGTGCTCACAATGATATACAATTTATATGCTCACAATGATACAAGATATAAAATTTACTTACGATAACACTGTTGTAATAAAACAAAAAATGACATATTTCAACTTTATGCTATGTCGTTATTCTATTTTACCATTTGTTTTTTTTTTTTTTAATGATTATAATACGATGGCCTAAGTGTTGTTGTTTTCCGTGCGCAGACAATAACGCTGTCCTAAATAACTCATTAACTTGCCTAAAGACTTCCGTTGTATACAAATTTCGATTTTAATCTTTATTTTCCATTGAGAAAATCATAACGAATTACTAAACCGGAAGTCTAGGGTGCACTCGGAAATTCCGAAACTATATGTTTCAAGTTATCAAATAGCAGGAATATCAAAGGAAACGGTCCATCTTATTATAGTCTTTGGTTGTTTTTGTTTTTTTAATTAGCTTTTCTATACATGAAAGGTGAGCATGTTTATCTTGTCATTGCAACAGATTGTTTTTGTGTTGTATTTCTAAATTAGAGTTTAGTGTCTTGTGTATTACCATAGACTTTAATACACATGGACTGCTAGCTTTAGTTGTTTTTTTTTTCTATATTATTTTTTGGAGTTCCCGATTCTAAAAATAAAGTAATTGCTATACAAGTTCCGTTTTATTCAATCGCATTTTTTTCGAATTTAAATGAATACTTGTAGGCCTATTATTCCTATTATCATTGACTATAATAAGATGGACCGCTTGCTCTATTTTTAAAGCTTATGTAATTTGTCCGTGCCCATACAACACTGATATATAAATGTTTCCGCTGTATACAACTTTCGATTTTATTTTTTTCATTGAGAAATTCATAGTGATTAAATAAAACGGAACTTGTATAGAAATTACTTTATATATGATCGGGAATTCCGAAAAAAATCAGTGTTTCAAGTCATCATATAGCAGAAATACTAAATCAAGCGGTCCATGTGTATTATAGTCTATGGTATTATTACTACTTTACTCTTTGCACTTTTGCGCTCTAATCTTTTTAGGATTAGTGATTTGACTATTGGTGTTACTCTTGTCAGTTGTGAATTTTCGCTAGTTTGCAGCTCTTTTCCTAATTTGTTACAAATTATTTTAAAATGTTATCTTTAGTAGATGGATACCATACAGATGATGCATAGTCTAGTAACTCTAGTATAGGCCTATAGTTCTAATTAATGTGAGCATTTTAGTTTTTTGTCTTTATTATGTTTGTAGTTTTTCATGGTAGAGTTCAGAGTTCAGAGGCAGGCAGAGGTCCCATTGAACATTTGAATCTGTTTTTCTTTTAACCCTTCCCGTACCGACCTACTTCTATCTATGCTGCCTTTAGATCCTCTATATACGCGCCCGGGACTGTAAGGGTTAAATGTATTTTTGTTTTGTTTTGCACACATTTTTGTGTGTTAACATTGACTAAAGAAAGTACAGAGTTATTGTCGTATCTGGTGCATTCCACGGTAGGACTTCCGTTTAACCGGTCTTGGCTAAATGTTATACCTTCTTTTAACAGAGACTATAATCATATTGAATAACAGTCTATGCTTTTAATAAAAATTTGAGTTATATTCTACTTTTATTTTAAAATTATTAAAATATCGTCACTTTTAAAAAGAACATTATTTTAATGTTTCATCATCATCTGTCCTTTGGGTTCCTTGTGGAACATAGGGCCTCTGTCAAAGCACGCCACTCTTCACGGTCTCTTGCTAGTTCTTTCAGTTTCATCCTTTTAATGTTTACCCTCGTTAAACATTTTCAGATCCTACTGTTTTACTTTATATTAAATCGGTTAATTCTAAATTTATTTGCTTTTTCCAATGTTTGTAAAGTTTTAAGATTATTAACCCTTACAGTCCCGGGCGCGTATATAGCGGAACTGAAGGCAGCATAGATAGAAGTAGGTCGGTACGGGAAGGGTTAATTAGCTTTGAGTCTAGATAAACCCTAGCCTAGAGAATTATTATATCCGTGTTCTCGCTTGTTTCTTGCTCAATGATAATGGCTGAGAGCTTACATTATGTTTGTTGGCAGCGCTATATAGATAGAATTATTATTATTATTATTATTTATTTCTCTAAATGTTATTTTATTGTATATGTTTTATACTCATCAAAAGAGATACGTATTAACTAAGTAAAATAAAATGTCAATGTATATATTCTAATCTATACTTTGTCGTTATGGTGTGACTCTTTATAAAATAAAATTTAAAAAAAACGGAAATTGTTTTTTTCACCGACCTTATGCTATGCGTGTCTTAAAGTTGCTTAAAGAGCTGAAACCAATAATCTAGTGAATTCTAGTGAAAATTTGACAAGATAAAAGAAAACACAATTATTGCTCTATATTTTATAGTTGCTATATCAAGAAATGTCTTTTTAAAAAGAGATTTTTGTAACATGTTAATTTCTTGATGTTTTTTTAGTTGTTAATTTTTTAATATAGTAAAAACTGATCATAGGGTTAGTGAAGCAGCGTTCACCAGTTTCTGTGCTCATGGCATACTAGGGGATGTGTGGCCAGCACAATGCCCAGCCGTCTTTACTTAGACTCAGGGACACCCTCAAGTCCTGGGAAAAAATCCTATCCTCCACCAGGATTCGAACCCAGGACCTTCGGATCGCCAGTCGAGCACTGTGCCCCGTGTCTTTTAAAAATTGATTATATTAACATGTTGAATTAATGTAATTACTATTATTTTTTTTATTTTTTTGGGGGGGGGATGGGGGGGGGGGAGGGGGCCGGGAGTGATGATTTAGTTTGTTTTGATCGTGGTACTGCAGCGTGTTGTGTGATCAAAATAAAATTTCTGATATTTTCTTCCTATCAATATGAAAGATGGTTAAACTAATATAATTAAATTAAGTATAATATAATTGAGTGATTTGATTTCATTTGATTGACAACTGTAACAACTAGATGTATGCATGAAATCATCCACACAAATGTCGTGGGAAATCGTTTCTATAAAATTTAGAATTTATTTTTTAGTGTAGACCTACAATAGTTTGTTCAATAAAATAATATCTACCTGCGTTTTATGTATTTGAAGTATTTTTGTTTTACTTATTGACTATCAAAGACTATAATAAGATTGCTTGCTTTAATATTTCTGCTATTTGATAATTTGAAATACTCTGTTTCGCAATTTCCGATCGCACCCTCTCCTCTAGACTTTCTGTTTATCTTTCAGTTTCGGTCGAAGATATAGTGAAACTTTCGGTTTACAAGTAAAGGAAAACAGCATTGTTATATATTTTTTTATAAGCACGACAACGAAGGGAGTAATAATGATAATATAGATACTAAAGGAATTAATATATTCTGAATTGTTATAAATCATGATTAAAACTACCTAATTATGACATGACTATCTCTTAACCACCAAATACTTTTATTTTGTATAATATGTACAATTGGTTTAGAAATCGCTTGAGCGCGAGCTTAACCCTTCCCGTACCGACCTACTTCTATCTATGCTGCCTTCAGTTCCACTATTTACCCGCCCGGGACTGTAAGGGTTAAAATATAAGCCTAAACACTAGCAGGAGTACCGTGTCCCAAAGCCAGAAACTAATATCTTGTGCAGGGGTCGGCAATCTTTTGAAACTAGTGTGCCAAAGTGGAATATCTAATTCATTAAGTGTGCCAAAGTAGAATTTCTAATTCATTCAGCGCGCTTAAAGTCTAGAAATTTTCTTTCTCTATCACTGAACTTTCTGCAGAAGAAACGTGGATTGCGTTGTTTGTTTTTTGTAGTCTTCCGCGTGCCTTTGAAGTAAAATCACTCTCCGTGCCAAGTCTGGCACGCGTACCTTTGGTTGCCGACCACTGATCTAGTAGAATGTTGGCTTTGGCTTTTATTAGGACTTTGCAATAACACATTATTCAAAGTCTAAGCCAGAGAACGAGGGTGAGAATGCTTAAGTATGTTTATTTTTCCTTTGAATATATGCAAATACGTCGTCTGGAGACATTATCTTATCTTTTATATGTAATTTTTCTTTTTACGTTACTACTCTCATTCGTGATTAGCGTCTAGTCCTGCATTTTTATATGTGTTTTAAATTATGTTGAGTGACTGGTTTTCCTTATTTGTTCAGGCAACCCATTCCATGCCCGGATGCCACTCGGAAAGAAAGAGTACTTAATGTATTAAAATTGTATTCTCGCATAAGGGATAAGGAAAGTATGATAGTCCTTATGCTTATCTGAGCAATGTAACAAATTGTTTTGTGTTGTATTTCTAAATTAGAATTTAATGCATCGTATATTATTACTACTTCACTCTTTGCCCTTCTGTCCTCTAGTGTTTCTAGGTTCAATGATATAACTATTGGTGTTACTTTTGTCTTATCTTATACATTATCTTATACATTACAGTAACAGTTGTGATTATTCACCAATAATTATCATTGCAGCTCTTTTCTTATGGATCTAGAAGCCCCCGGCTTCATGATAGATAGAGTATAAGTACATCTGGCTTCGAATACAACAATAAATATTTTAATTAAGTTGTAGGATTAATTCATTTTGTACAGTTGGTCCATATGGATGAAACATTAATGGGGCCAAAAAAAACCCAGAGAAATGGCGAATTGTTTTTTTTTAATGAGTGAATGTGATTACCTGTATGGTCAGAGAGTCCTCTCTGTGACGTAAGCGGTCCGTGTCCATGACCTACGTCCATGGAATATAAACTGGCGAAATCGTCACATTTCCGTTTGTCCCTGTCGTCACCAGGAACCCGCTGTTCCTCCATTAAACTTGGGAAGAGAATTTTCGAAGGAATTCTGAAGACCTCCTCGCACGAAAAAATGATGAAAATGAAAGAAATAAAAACACGAAACTTTTTTTTTTTTGTATAGACACGCCCTTTTTTGTTGTTGTTGTTATTATGCTTGAAATTTCAGTTTCGTTTATTTATTTTTCTAAATAATTGACCACTTTAAAATATTTTTTCTGAAATATATTATTATAACAAATGTAGAAACGATGTTAAATGATCTATTTTTTTGCTGGGACAAATCAGCTTATGCAGACGATAAGTGTTTCGATGTTGTATCAATAAATATAGCAGACGAGACACCACCGAAATGTCTTATGCAAAAAACAAATTAAAATGATCAAGATGGCGGTTAAAACCGAAATTAGCGCTAATCACAGATGTGCGCGTTTTAATAATTCCAATAATTTCAAATGAATTATAATTTATTTAAGATATGAATTGATTCGTTTCTGGGAATTACAGTATTTTCGTTCTTATTTTTAACTTGTAAAGATGAGCTTTGCTCCATCTATTTATAAAAACGTTCAAAATATAAATCAACGAATTGGGATGTTTACTTCAGGTTATCAACTGCTTGATGAAGTGTCACTTTTAAACATTGAATAAACTAGGCTATATCCACGAATTATAATGTCACACGTAGTATTTCGTTCTGATGTTTAATTTCTTGTCTTTTGATGTCAAGCTGACAGGGGAAAAAAATTACACGTTAGGAAGAGAAAGAACAATTTTTGTTCAGGCACCGATCTACACATAAACTTGATTTAAAATTTGCTAGTCGTGAAGCAAATCGAATCAACGGGTGTGACAAAAATAAGCTGCAAAGCGCGACAGCACTGACATAGATAAGCGCGTAGCTCCAATAGACCTGACAACTACCGTACTCACGCAAATAAATCACACCATTGAACGTAAAAATGAAATCCTTACAGCACAAAATTTACAATGTTGGCGGGCTAATTGATAGGAAGAAGAAAAGCGGGGGAATTATATATATAGGCCTATATATATTTCAAGGCAGAATAAGACTGAACAATTTTTTTTTTCTCCAAGCGCACACAATTGTTGATAAGTTATAAGATTGTCCCTGATTGAAATGCCAGTCAGATTGGGACGAACTCCAGTTAAAGATGAAATGCTTTGACTGCCCAGAATTAAAATGGCTAATGCGATTTGTCTTCGCTTTCCTTTTGCTTAAATCTTACAACTAGTTTTCAAAAATATTGTATACAATAAAAATAAAGGAGGTAGGGAGGCGGTGGGGAACGTCATCCGCGCTCCGCTATTGGTTGGGGTTGAGGAGCCAATCGGAACGCGAGGTTGAGACAAGTCGCGTGTATCGATCTGTCTCCGCGTTTGGGTGATCGGTTGGGGGCGAGGGGATGTGGGGGACATGGGGAGGGAGAGAGGGAGGCGAGATCATTGGTCGTTGACGGCTTGGGTCCCCCCCCCCCCCCCTTTCCACTTGTCATGTCAGGCGTCGTGACTGTGGGAGTGGCTAGCCAGAACTGGAAGGGAAAGGGAGGTAAGGGGGGGGAAGAGATGACTTGAGATGAGAGACAAATATATAAAACGAGAAAGGAAGTTGTGGGAGAAGGGAGGGATTTAAAATAAAGAAGTCCCCCACACCCTCCCTCTCCTTCTTTGCATTCTTACTAAAGCGAGTGTTCAAGTTTTCTGTGTATCTTTCTTTTTTTTCTGAGTTGGAAAAAAAGGGGAAGACAACTTGATACGGCAAATGGGCGCTAATTGTTTCTCTTGGAGGGATTTGGACACCGAGAATGACAACGCCCCCCCCCCCCCCACACTCTCCCCACACCATGGCGATCCTCCATGGACGTCTCAGAATTCTACCCAGCCCACCCCCCACTTCCCTCCCTGCCTTCAACTTGTATTTTTTCACTTCTGGGCTCACGTACACCGTGAAGAAATTCTCCTGCGGGATTATGTGGCCCCCCTCTCCGAGGAGAACACTCGCCAGTGCTCGTGTTCTGTACCGGGGGCGAGCGAGTTGTTTCTGACGGCCATCAGACGATCAAATGGAGGAAACATTAGGAAATACCAAGAGACTCAGTCGGTACAGACATTCTTTAGGAGGGCCATTCTAGTAGTTTTCCCGCCTTTTCTTCCCCACTACCACCCCTCCCCATTTTACTAATATTTTTCTCTAGTTTCCTCTTTCTTATTCTCTGCGTCACATTTTTCTTCTATGGGAAGCCGGGGGGGGGGGGGGGGGGTGTCTACGACAGCAGGCTCGGATTGCATTACCAAAGGTACTGGGTTCGAATCTCAGGGACCCTTGAGAATGTCCCTGAATCTATTCCAGAGTCTGATGTGTAGAGCTAGAGTAGCCTATCCCCGTCGGACCAAAACGATCCCGAGTGTTGATGTCCTATTATTATTATTGGACTATCAAACATTACCACCAGTCTTCTCAGAGTATTTGAGTTGCAGTAGCTGAATTATTTGATTGATTTGAACATCAAAATGGACGACATCACCACAATATAACTTCCAAACTTGTAAATAATAAAAGAACGACTTATTGCAGCATATTATTTAATAACAATTCATTAACAGTTGACACTTCACATCCAATGAACAAATATAGCTTTATAGTATCAACATAATACACAATTTTATTTATTTTTCCTGAGTCTAAAATAATGCCTGCGTTCCTTGTGAGTTATGAGAAAAGACTGCCGACCGCATGGACAGTCACTTGACTATATCTACTTCCGATATAGGTTTTCTTAATATCCAAAAATGGGTTTTATTTCGACTTTTTAATTATTAATATAGCTACTACCTATATATTATTTTATGGCTTCATAGCATACCCCCCAACCACAGAGAAAAAATAATAATTTATTATTATTTTTGATACGAAAAATGTTTACAATAATGAAAAAAATTATCTTAATCTTAATTAATGCATATAATCATTCATTTAATAATACATAGAGAAAAAAAAATTTCATTTAATATATGTACAAACAATCAAAAAACATATTTATAGGCAGAAATATAAACAAAAGACACAAAGAATAATGTCTAATGTTAATATGACAATTAGTCATAGACAACTATCTTTAGGTATTGTCTAATTAACTTCAGTAATACTGAGATAAACTATTGGATATCAGTGATGTGTATGGATAATTATTATGCTAACTACTCATCAAGGCTGTCGAGATTATCCACTATCTTTATCTCACAAAATCTAAATAGATTCCATGAAAATTTTTTCATACAACATTTATTATTTTATACAACAAAATTAATATAATACTAACCTCAGTTTCATATTTTTGCAATTGTCATTTTCATAATGGTAATTATGAATATATATCTTCACAATAGTTTTTTTTTTTTTTTTCGGATTGATATTCTTATTGATTCTTATTGATTATTATTGATTCTTATTGATTGATATAGATTATTTACAATGTAACATGATTATCTTTAATCTTAGTTTACAATAAAATATTACACAAGTTATTCAAGTCTTTCCTTCAAATATATCATTATATTACACTGCTCATCTTCCTGTGAGTCTTATATGTATCATTTATTTATTGGCTTCAATGCTATCTTTAGTCTTACATGAATACAATACAATATTATCATCTAATGCTCTGACTTTAGAGTCTTACATAGGCATTTCATTATTATATCATTCTTATTTCAATTCCTCTAATGCTTTTTTAAAGACTTACATAGGCATATTAATATTAACATATGGCATAACAGATTCACTGTTCAGAGGCCACAAAATTTTATGTGCTTAACAGTCTTACCAAACTGTTCAGAGGCTACATAAAAAAAATTTCCAATTGATAATCATTATTTTCATCAATTAGATTATTTTATACCAGTATCCATATTTACATATTTGTTCTTTACAAAGAAAAAAAAATGTTATCATGTCATTATATCTGTTACTGAAAATATCATATCTTTTTCATAAATTTAGTTATTCCTATATATAATTTTATTGATTATACCTGAGTTCTCTGCTAAAATTCCTTAGAATTTCACAACATTTTCTCAATGTTATTTTTCTATGTTCAGATTTACTAATATCATTGTCTGGTTTATTTTCAATTTCAATTATTTTGCTTTTATTTTCCCTATTATAGCTTTTTAATATTGAACAACATTTATTTAATGTCATTTTTGCATGTTCTGATTTATTGATATCATCTTCTGATTTATTTTCAATTATCATATCATCTTCTGATTTATTTTCAATTACTTTGTTTTCTTCATAAGTTCTCAAATTGTTTAAATGAACAATTTTCTCTTTATTATTAATGTTAACCTTGTAAAATACATCAGATAGCTTAAGTATTATTTCAAAAGGTCCTTTCCATTCCATAGTATTGCCATTGCCAATTGGCAAATAAACAAGTACTTTATTACCAACTTCTAGTTTTCTCATGTTGTTATGAATTTTTTCTTTGATATCAACTGCTATCTTGTAAAAAGGTTTGTTTATGGTATCTGTCATTTGTATTGGAGCCTTATGTTTAGAATCTTTTTTATTATGTCTAAGACAGGTATCACAGCTTTTAATAAATGTTTTCAAATCTTTTTCCATTTTAGGCCACCAGAAATTCTTTTTAAGTTTACAAACTGTTTTCTTGCTACTCAAATGACCTGACAATGCATTGTTGTGCGAAATTTGCATTAC
Organism: Anisus vortex; assembly: GCA_949126835.1. Taxonomy (NCBI): domain Eukaryota; kingdom Metazoa; phylum Mollusca; class Gastropoda; family Planorbidae; genus Anisus; species Anisus vortex. The sequence continues at coordinate 52,866,054 of OX421495.1, forward strand.
TTTGACAGTTAATGTTTTAGGTATAACTATTTGAGTTACATCTAATTTAGTGTCCTTTCTACAGAGAATTCCATTTATTATTTCAATGTTTTTATTTTTAACCTGACCTTTTTCAATTTCTGATACCATTTTAATTATGTATGGATCTTCTTTCTGTTCTTGTTTTAGAGTTAGCTCATCAAAAGGCATGTTTATTAAACTGATATTTTCTGTTTTTTTCATTTGGGTTTCCTTTTTATGAGGACTATCAATGTATGATAATATCTCACTCTTCATTTTAGTAAAATCAGATATTTGATTTTTAGCAATGTTGAATATTTGTTTATGACCTTCTAAATGTCTACATAATGAAATAGCATGTAATTCTTTTGGTACATTGTTTATTTCACATTGACTTTCAAATTTGCTTACATACTGTTCTAGTTTTTCTGTTCCATTCCATTTGGGAATAGGATTATCCTTTTCATTATTTATGGATAAGTCAATATTAGGTGTCTCATTGAGAATATTATTTTCTGACTTTCCTATGGTTTGTAAGAAATTAAAAGTTTGTAGAGCAGGGTAAAATTCTTGTTCTGGTAAATCTACTAACTTCTCATTTTGCAATAGAACAGGTTTCAAATTCAAGTCATTGGATTTTTCATTCATCCATTTTTGAAAAATGTCAAAACTATTATCATGTTTGACATTGAAAGAATTACCAATAATTAAAGGTGCAACACAGTTTTTCATTATGGCTGCCTCTGCTTTTCCAGTGAGCCAAGGACAATCAATGTCTATTATAGTGACAGGACAATTTACAGTGGAACCATTTCCAAGTTTTATTGTATCCACTCTTATTATATTGGTGGGTTTCTGATTTGGAATGATACTTTCATCTATGCATATTATACTACTTCCGGTGTCTCTTAGACAGTAAGTGGTCTTTCCTTCCACATAAGCAGGAAAAAGTATTAACTGACCCCTGTTTTCAAATATGACATTATTAGATTGAGATGTGGAATTGTTAAGTTTTCCTCTATTTCTTCTATTTTGGAAATTTGATTGAGGTCTGTTTTGAGTATTAGGAAAATCTTGTCTTCCAACATGTTGATTTGGCATATTGTTATTGGAAAAATTCTGATTTGGCATATTTCTGTTTGCAAAATTTGAAAAATTCTGATTTGGAAAGTTTCTATTATCAAAATTAGAAAAATTTTGATTTGAAAAACCTTTATGATCAACATTTGATCTATTGAAGTTTGGATTGAAATTTCTACCTCTTGCATTGTTATTTCTGTAACAATATTCTGATGAATGGTTTGTACCATTACAAAAAATACATCTATAATTATTAGATTTTGGTTGATTACCAAATTTTTTTCTATTGCCAAATTGATTATGTCTAGACCTAGGAGGTGAATAGCTCCTTCTTCTATGTTGAATTGTATTTACTGTTTGATTTTGTTTAGTCAGTTCTACATTAGGATGACTATCCTTAAAATTTGAGATTGCATCTATCAAACTCTCAACTGTCTTAACTTTTCTTTCCATAATGTGAGTAAACAATGGTTTAGAAGCTTGTTCTAATACTTTATCAACAACCATGATTTCTATAATCTCATTAGGATTTTTGGTATCTATTTTTACTAAGTCTAACCAGGTAAGTAAAAATGTTTTCACTTCAGACACAAAAGCTCTTGGTTCTATCTTGTCTGTTAAGATAAAGTTATGAAACTTTTGTCTGTAATAATCCTCAGAGTGGATAAAGAATTTTATTAACTGTTCTTTGATAATGGCATAATCAGTTATTTCTTTATCAATATGTGATAGTGCTTCCCTACCCTTATCTTTCAATTGTGGGATAAGGTGAATGTAATATTCTGAAATGGGAATCCCATATCCTTTACATGTTGCTTCAAATAAATTTAGAAAATCAACAATTTTCTCTTTTCCATCAAAAGGAGGCATTTTAAATCTTACACTATGTTTTGATTTTTCATTATTTGTTTGCTCAACTTTAGTATTTTGTAATTTAGCCAACTCCAATTCATGAGCTAATTTTAGTTGAGTTTCTTTCAACTGAGTTTCTCTATTCATTTCTAGTGCTTTCAATTCTTTTTCTTTATTCATTTCGAGTTCTTTCAATTCTTTTTCTTTATTCATTTCGAGTTCTTTCAATTCTTTTTCTTTATTCATTTCTATTTCTTTTTGTTTAATTTCATGAGCTCTTAATTCTGCTCGTTCATCTCTTTCCTTATCTGCTAATTCTTTTTTCAATTGTTTAACTTTATTTTCAACAAATTCCTGATATTCCTTCTTATCAGTAATACCATATTCTTTTGCCAACAATTTAGCCTCATCATAGAGTAATTGAACCTTTGACTCCATTATTATTTATTATGAATGTCAAGATTTATTATATTATAGTACAGTACAATTATTATAATGCACTATTTTATAATACAGCAATGTTTTATTCCTATACTGGATGGCAATATTTATTAATTACTGAATGAGCATTTTTATATTACTGAATGACAACATTTATTAAATACAGAATGAGCAGTCATATAATATCACAGCAACTTTTTTTTTTTTTTTTTTTTTTTTTTAATCCTATGCTGTAGTAAAATGTTTATAATTCAGAATGCAAAATGCTAGAATGTCAACAAGTATGCTAAGCCAAGACACATTTTCTATTATGGCTTGTTTATTTTATTATTATTAGCAATTTTATAGTAGAGTTTAAAGCAAGTGCAAGTCACTTTTTACTATTGTGACTTATTATTACTATATAGGTTGCACAATTATTTTCCGCAAAGCAATGTACAATCTTATTATTACCAATGGTAGCACATAGATAATATTATTATTCTTATTGAGGATGGCATCTAAGAATTTGATTAATGTTATCATAAGCCACTATGATATTATTCTTATGAGCAATTGAAATGGATGTAATTATTATCAGTATTGGAAGTACATTTTCATAGTGATTACTGGAAGTACATTTTCATTAATGCCAATACACAATAATTTTACTATTATTGATAGCAATGTAAATTCTAGATAATATTATTACAGTAGCACTGCAAAACACAATATTATTTTTATTTAGGTTATTTTACCTGTTATATTGTGTATATTTTGTACATTTGTAGTTACATGTATTAGATATCAATTATTATTTTGTTAATTGTAGTTACATGTATTTGGGCACTACTTAAATTATATAGTTATGAATGTGAATATTCATATTATTATTATCTAGGTGAACTTATTATTGTTAATGTTCTTACCATAGACCATTATACTCAGAGAGCAAAAACTAACCAATGCATATTAATGATATCTCAAAAAATACACAACAAAAAAAATTATATCAAGTAACAATAGAAAAAAAAACACAATCACAATACACTAATGCTGCTTGGACCACAAATGATAGAGGAATTTTTGACAAAGAATCACAACATGTATAACATTGACAAGACTATAGTAATTTTACTTTAATAATTCTTAACAATAACAAACAAAGTCAAAACAACTAACAGAAATAACCCTAACAAAGAATCATTTCTAATCAATCTCTTTTAAGAAACAGAAATAGATTATAGACAGAATAAGAATAGACAAGAGATTTATTTTAGAAAGTCCCGCCAACCAGAGCCCGCTTTATACATAAATAATACATATATATATATATAATTCATACTAATGAATGTAAAAAATATGATTAAATTAAAGATTACTTAATAATCCAAATGAAAACACATTCACTGTATGAAATTACTGCAATGTAAATCCAGAGTAGAAATCCAGAAGAAACTTAATTAATTATTTAATAATCCAATGAATGTTCACACTGTATCAAGTTGAGTTGCTTCAAGTTTCCACTTCAGTATGGTATAATCCAATTTTAGAATGAACACAAGAAAAAAATGTATACCATTAATTAAAATTAATGTCAAAGTCTTTGGTATACAGATTAAATATTAATTATATTTAAAGTTATTTAATGTTATTTATTTATCTTCCGATAAGCACATCGGACTTCAACACATCAGATTTCAACACCTGGTCGTGTCACATCGGATTTGAACATAGGCTACATAAAATTCAACACATGGTTGTGTCACATCGGATTTGAACATCGGACTTGAACATATGTATATAGTTTAGGTTCCTTGTTGATAACATGTGGGAACGAAACTTTTTCCGGTTGCAAATATTAAATAATGATCTGCGTATAGTCACTTTTTTTCGATTTTTTGTATCGAATTTTCCAATGATGAAATATTTGTCATCGGTGTACAAATGTTATATTTTCTTAGAGCTATTATAGTGCTCAATCATATAAATAGTATATGTATTTGAAATAATTGACTCAGGCTTCAGTTTTGTTCAAAAACTGGTACTCACATAATTTTCCATGTGGTTTGTAGTACGTCTTCAAAAAGTTCAAAAAGTTTCGAATTTGAACATAATATTATATCCTTCAGCTTCTCTCTCCGTTAGCTGCCACCAAACCTGTTGATGTCCTATTATTATTATTGGACTATCAAACATTACCACCAGTCTTCTCAGAGTATTTGAGTTGCAGTAGCTGAATTATTTGATTGATTTGAACATCAAAATGGACGACATCACCACAATATAACTTCCAAACTTGTAAATAATAAAAGAACGACTTATTGCAGCATATTATTTAATAACAATTCATTAACAGTTGACACTTCACATCCAATGAACAAATATAGCTTTATAGTATCAACATAATACACAATTTTATTTATTTTTCCTGAGTCTAAAATAATGCCTGCGTTCCTTGTGAGTTATGAGAAAAGACTGCCGACCGCATGGACAGTCACTTGACTATATCTACTTCCGATATAGGTTTTCTTAATATCCAAAAATGGGTTTTATTTCGACTTTTTAATTATTAATATAGCTACTACCTATATATTATTTTATGGCTTCATAGCACGGAGGATCGATGAAACAGCGTTTACCAGTTTCGGTGACCACAGCATACTAGAGGATGTGTGGCTAGCACAATGCCCAGCCGCCTTTACTTTACACCAACTTATGTCAGGTACCCGTCAGAGCTTTGTACTCAGAGGCACCCTCCAGTACCGAGAACAAATCCTTGCCTTTACCAGGATTCGAACCCAGAACCATCCGAACGCCAGTCGAACGTGCCCCCTCTAGCTGATAAAAACCGAATAAATATTAAGCACCATTTAGATTCATTTTACAACCAATAAATATGATTTGTGCACTTTTAGCACTAGATTCTTCAGTTCCACTAACTAGTAAGGTTGTTATAAGTCATGGGTCGGCAACCTAAGGCACGTGTGCCAGACTTGGCCCGCATAGCAATTTTCAGTGGCACGCTTGGGATTCCTCCAAGAAGGAGATTTTTTAATGCTAACTACATGAACATCACGCCTGACGTCGAGTGCTAGCGTTCAAGAAAGTTTGTGTGCCAAGATCTGGTCATTTAGGCTACAAGGACGGGGTCAATCAGCACTTTAACCGTTAAACCACTGGAATATATTTTACATTGAAACTGGACATATCTTGCAGTGAAATCAATTTCAAAACATTTAAACTATTTCACTTATTTAAGGTAAATTAACCCTTCCGGTACCGACCTACTTCGATCTATGCTGCCTTCAGTTCCGCTATATACGCGCCCGGGACTGTAAGGGTTAAGATAGATAGATTAAAGTTTTTCAGATTACATTGAAGCACCCAATGCCGAGTTTTCTAAACAAAGGCAAGACTTTCAAGTGTATGGACTGTATTGATTATACTACTTCTTAGATATGGATCTTTTTTTATAGTAATGTATTGACTATTTTAAAATGCAACAAGTTTAATTAAAAAATTAAGACTCAAAATGTGCCGATTTGCAACAAAATCTGCCGATTTTCAACACAATCTATAAGGAAGATGCTTAAGAAAGTCATCTGCTATTCTCAACTGCTAGGCATTCACTCTACTTTCAGCCTTTAGTTCAACTTACACCCGTGAGCAGAATTTATTGTTTTAAGCATACAAAGAAGTCACACTTGACCACTAAGAAGTAACTAAATATTTATTTAACATTCAACAAATGAAGAGCATTCAAGGACAAGGTGTTCATTTATTGATAATGATTGATACAAACTAATTCGGCTACGTTCAAAAGAGTTTTTATCATTGTTTCTCATACATATAATTTATTCTAAGACAATTTTTTGAAATAATTATAAGAGGCTAATATACTAGCATTATATCGTGTAATTGGTGTAATAATTAATGTTTAAAAAATAATCCCTAAACCGACTTAAACATTTAATGCAGGAAATGTTGATTTACAACTGTTTCACGTAAATTTATATAATACATCTAATTACTAGTTGAATTAAAAAAAATATAATGCTATATTTGTATAAAGAAATAACAATTAATAAGTTATATCACAAAACATAACATGTTGGCATCGCCACTAGAGAATCGAAATTGGAAACTTTAATTTAATTAAAGGGAGATAATTAACCAGTTATTATTTGAGTTAATAAGTTATTTCACAATATTTACTATTTGTTATAATAATTGGTAGCTTGAAAATATAGCTTAAAATGATAAAATTATTTTAAAAAAAAGATACCGGTAGTTAAAATTATATAAATATTTTATAAGGGAAGAATTTATATGTAGGCCTACATTTTTGAACATTACATTAGCTACTCACTTTGTATAATTACAAAGTATCAATTCCTCGAACAGCAATATTAATCAAATACAAAAAAGCGTAAAAACATAATTTAATAAAATCTCAGTAAATCTGTGATTAATTAATGTTAATAGTTAATAGGAGTGAGATTGATTTTCAGGCACTTGGAACGCTGAATGACTAAAGGTTAAAGGTTAAGCCACACTATACTCAAGGAATCACGTTTTGACTGGAATCATGATTCAGCCAATCACTAGTCTTCACTAGAATTTCTTTCAGAGTGAATAAGAAATACGCTGTTTCACAATCAGCCATGCCACACGTAAAACACGATTCACACTAGAAGCAAAATCAGTGATTCGCTGCGATTCAATTAAAAAATCACGATGATTCTTCCCGTTTCTAATGTGACATAGCGCAAAACAAGTCAGTTTCAGCAGTGATTCGCGATGATTCACAGATTTAGAGCATGTTCTAAAATTTGGAGTCACGATTCTTGATTCAAGCTGTGTCAGCCAATGGGAAGCGGAATTAGATCATGTGATAATTAGCCTAGTTAAAAAAAGTAAACAAAGATGGCTGCTATTAAATCGTCCAGTCGCTTAAAAGAACATTGTAAGCTCCATAAATCTTTCTTCTTTCGATCCAAGATTTAACCCACCATTTTCGTTTTCGATTTCTTTTTGCTTTAAGTAGAACAGACGCAGCGGGACATACCAAGTTTACTTCGTCGTCACTGCTAGAATTCATGAGTCGTGAACATAAAATAGGGCTTCAAGAACAGTCACTCTCAACACTTTCTTGATTCTTTTGAAAATAAAATTGCGCGTCTTTGTTTTTCTGTGCTGATTTTGCTTCTAGTGTGGCTTAGCCTTAAGCCACACTATACTAAAGAATCAGTGATTCGCTGCGATTCAATCAAAAAATCCCGTTGATTCTCCTCGTTTCACATGTGGCATACCGCGAAACTGATTCAACACAATCAGTTTCATCAGTGATTCGCACTGTTTCACAGAGTTAGAGCATGTTCATGATGTTCATGGCAACATGATTCTTGATTCAAGCTGTGTCAGCCAATGGGAAGCGCAATTAGATCATGTGATAATTAGTCTAGTTAAAAACGTAAATAAAGATGGGTGCTATGAAATATTCCAGTTCACTTAAAAGAACATGTTATGCTCCATAGATCGTTCTTATTTCGACCCAAGGTTTCACCCACCATTTTATTTTTCGTTGTATTTGTGCTTTAACTAGAACAGACGTAGCGGCACAGACCAAGTTTACTTCGTCGTCACTGCTAGAAATCATGAGTCTTGAACATAAAATGGGGCGTCAAGAACAGTAACTCTCAACACTTTCTTGATTCTTTTGAAAATAAAGTTGCGAGTCTTTGTTTTTCTGTGAATCGTGTTTTACGTGTGGCATGGCTGATTGTGAAACAGGGTATTTCTGATTCGCTCTGTAACAAGATTCTAGTGATTCGCTGAATCATGATTCCAGTTAAAACGTGATTCTTGAGTATAGTGTGGCTTTAGCTTTAGCCTTTACAAATCAGAGTTTGGCACACTTTTAGCAAAAGGTTGCAGACTCATGATATAAGTAATTCTACAAAGTAATTAGATCATTTAGATACTTTGTGATCTTTACCCAGGATAGAGATGCTTGGAGGACCCTTGCTGACGGCCTATGTCTAAGGAAGGACCACTGACGTCGATGATCGGCGCCAGTTCCTCGAGAACGAGAAGGCAGAAAAAGAAGTTTAGGTGAGGCCCTTAAAACAGACAATTAGACATTTTCGGATGTTTGAAGCCGATTTTACTTACATCTCTCGTCACTATTCTAGAAAATTGTCTGGAAATTCAAATCCTGTAAATCTGTAACATGTGATTTAGTAAATTGGCTTACACCTAAAAAAAACATAGTCAGGGAAACGCTGTTGTATTATAACATGCGTAAAGTAAAGTATCCTTCCCTTCAGACCAAACTCTGATCATAAGGCTGGTGAAGCAGCGTTCTGGGGTCGAATCCTGGTGAACGCTAGGATTTGTTTCCGGGGTCTTGATGGTGTCACTGAGTCTACCCAGCTCTGATGGGTAACTAACATTAGTTGGGGTAAAGTAAAGGCGGCTGGGCATTGTTCTGGCCACACATCGCCTCGCATGCCGTGGCCAAAGAATCATATGCGTAAGCGTAAAGAAATGTGTTACGTAATGAGCCCCTAACCTCTCCCCCCTTCCCGTAACATACACACAAACATCCCTCCCATGGTGAGCTCTTCAAATTGAAACAAGTTTGAATCACCAACGTCTGCACAAGTAGCCCAATTTTTCAGACAGCGATGATAAAAGAATTCGTTTAGCATTTGAGAAAGACAACAAACAAAACAAAAAAAAAAAAAAAAAAAAAAAAAAAAAAAAAAAAAAAGAAAAGCATGACATAACCATTTGACCCTCGCCCACCTGCTCGTGTTGAGTACCTTCATTCATGCAATCACTGACACACACACAAATACTAGCCCGCGCACAACTAACTCCCATTTCTTGACAAGGACAACTCTACTCACTCCCAGCGCTAATCATATCCAAACTCCGATTAGCTCAACCAACACTTGCACACACCCCCCTCCCATCTCAATTTACCGGACAACGGACATCGTCTTGTCCGGGGCCTGGGCCCACCGTTTGTGGAAAAGGGGGGTGGAGGCCGGTCTAGGGGGGGGAGGGAGGGGTGGCACTCGGCTCACGGCAGTAACTAGCATGAAATCTCATCTTTTTGTGTGGGTGTGAATGTCTCTTTGTGTCAACTTGTGCTCACCATCATTGTTTGTTTGTATGAGCTCAGAGATATTTGTGCATTGGTATTTTTGTTCTGATAATGCTCACCCCATCCCCCTCTTCATCTCCGCCACCAGACGACGGCGTTATGCCGGATGGAAAGTGTTCGTGGAGTGTCCGATGAACGACAATGCGATTACCCGCTCTCATCATTGAATGCACGTCGTTCGCGACACGGAGGGGGGGGGGGGAAGGGGGTCGTGAGGTCGTCACGCTTGGATGGCGACCCCTTACGGTGGGAGAAGAAAACAAGGGAGTTAATTCTTGACCAAGAGCTACTCTTGTGTCATGAACCCTTCAGCACGTGCCGGTGAAACGGAGCGTCCACCAGAAAGCTGTGACGTCAACAAGCCGTAGACACGTGCAATACACAATAGGGGAAAGGGCGGTAATTAGCCGCGAATGTTTGTTTTTGGCGGGTTTTGTCGCCTGACCAAACTTGAAAAGAAAACTAGTCTCCGAAGAGTATTTGCAACCTATTCGCCGTAAAAGCAAGTGTGATATTTAAGATGTAAGGCGTTATGTAGCCTGAATCTTTTGATTTATTTGCGCACACAGAAATATTATTTTTGTACTACTTTTTTACCAAAAAATAATATTTTCGGCCTATACTATATTAAAAAAAAACAATGGATCGGCACCCCCCCCCCCCCCCCAATGCGCACCAGACTTAGCACGTAGAGCGATTTTCATTGGCGCGCCCCACAAAAAGGCAATTCAAGTTATTTCTACAATAAATTGAGTGCTGTAAAAGGATACCTTTTAGGCCACTAATAGAATTAGAAATCCTACTTTGGCACACTGTTATCAAAAGGTTGCCGACCTCTGCTGTAAACAATCAAATGTACCGTTGGCTTCTATATTTGTAGACACATTTGTTTTTGTTGTTGTTTTTTTAATTTAAAAGTCTTAAATAGTATGCATGCATAAAGGTTGAACGTGTACAACGTTTCCGGTCCCATTCGTTCATTTGCTAACAAAACATGTATCTGTGCTGCGTTACTGGTTGTACGAAAAGATTTAGGGGATTAAATTTAATATTATTTCCATTTAGAATCTCAAACTTATTGGTTGAAGCAAAAGAATTTTTGTTTTTATGTGTTTTTTTTTTAATAACCAAGAAACGCAACTCTTTGTATATTTCTAAAAGACAAGAACTGGCCGTCGATGTTGAAATCAATTGTCAAACACCAGCAAAAGTTTGCATGTTTTTCTGCTTACGAAAATACACCGGAAGTTCATGATCTCTTTTGTTCATGACCTTTTGAAAAGGTCAGACCCCATTAAGACTTGTCAATGGAAGCCAACTGGAAGATATATTTATTATTTTATCTAACTTGTGAAAATTTAAAACAAATTAAAAAAACCACCAGTGATGTAAATATTTAAAGTTGCATGTTTTGTTATTTTCCTTGTTCTCTCTCTCTCTCGTTCTCTCTCTCTCTCTCTCTCTTTCTCTCTCTTTCTCTCTCTCTCTCTTTCTTTCTTTCTTTCTTTGTCTCACTCCATCTCTCACCCTCCTTTCTCTCACCCTTGCTAGGATATGACGTTGATAAGCTTTAAATTTTCTCACAGATGACGTCATTTAAAGCCTCAAACACAAACGGAAAACAAAAGAAGCGGCTAGCACTGACCTACATTCTAAGCGGGCAACAATTTTCACATTTAAATAACCTGTGAAGAAGACTGCTCTTGTCTCGTGTGGGTTTGAGGCATTTCTTTTTTTTTAATTATTATTTCTAAGGGCAGGTTTCGTCAACTTGACTGTGCCCCAATTGAATATACACCATGGTCTTTGTTAGTGCCCTGCTTCACAAACACATTGGCCAAGAATGGTCTAAAGGGGATATATTCTATTTTAGCGTGAACTTTCTTTAGTGCCTCTGTCCACACTTTGTGGGAACCACTGTCATCTGTCATCGGTACCTTTCCTTTCGGCAAGTAAGGATAATAGGATATCACCAGGAAGTTAAGTTACAGTTCCGCTTGTGGATTTAACTATCCAAATGTCAATGGACGAATATTGACGATGTACTACAAACAATATTTCAACAATGGTAACATGAAGATTGAAAAGAGGCATTGTTATCATCAACTTGTTTTAATACATCATATTAATCCTGAACATAAGATCTCATTCATTCATCAAGGGCTTCCAAGTGTGCAGTTGTATCTACCTGTATAATATCAGATTCTATCAGAGCCACAAGTTGTTGAGTAGCAGACGATACCACAACAAGCTTGTTTGCCGTCTGAATCACAACTGACTTGTCTTTAGTTTCTTGGTTGATATGAAATCCTTAAATAATCTCTAACCCTCTTTCATTCCATAGTGCCAAATCGTTCATTCAATATATCATGATCACCTTACTATAATCTATATACTAACATATAATTACTAATCTATTACACCAACCCTTGAGTGACATTATTTCTTGCATTTCTTACACTTGCATATTGTCGGCTGCAGTTTTCTTCCGTTTCACTATTTGTTGTTGTTTTTTCTTTCGGATATCTCATTTTTTCCTTCATGTTTAACTTGTGTATACAAGAAAAAAAAAACAAATACTAATGCCTAAAAAAAATTATTATTATTTGTATAGCGCTGCCAACAAACATAATGTAAGCTCAGAGTGCAGTTAACATACAACTCAGAACACGGACATAATCTCTAGGCTAAGAATAAAACTAATTGATGATTTAAAACTTAACAAACATAGGACTAATCAAATAACATGAAGCATTGACCGACCTAACATTTAGTAAGACAGTAGTGGTCTAAAGCATATTATGTAAGGTAAATATTGAAATAATGAGTTTTTAAATTCTTTTGGAAAGTAACAATTGAACTTATATGCCTGAGTTGAATGGGAAGTAGATTCCACACCTTCGGGCCGGATATTGAGAGGGCTCAAAGGCCAGCGGTCGTCAGAGAGAAATACAAATACTAAATACCAGTTATAATAACTTATTTACTAGATTTAGTACTGTTTTGTTTTGTTTTGGGTGTATTCTATTAAAAATTCATTTCAAATATTAACAATTAAGATACATTATTGACAGGCGGGTAAGCCGTTTCACGGGTCGATATTTTCAATGTCTGTACTTCTTCAATTTATTGCGGCAAATCTGTGATCATGAGCGTATTCAAGGATGGGGGACTATACTCTATAAAAGCCACCAAGGTCAATCTCCGCAGTGCATCAGATCCATGATTGTGCCACACACACACACCAGAGAAAACAGGACTGCGCTCAAACAAAATTTATCAACAACTCAAGGTACCAAAGGTAAAAAGAAAATCATTTGCAGCTCGTGGTGGAATGAACTTCCGGACACAATGATTAAACAAGCGGACAATATATTGGCATTTTTAAAACAAAATGAAAAACTTATTCTAATTATTTTAATAACTTACTGTACATGAAAATCGCAACTGAAGACTAATTGTTATGACTATCGCTATATAAATAATGTAATTTGTGACGTCCTTCCTTCTTTTCTTGGCTGTGCTCTTAATTATCATTTCACTGAGATTCTGACTATGTAGCGGAATGGAAGCAGCTCTCAGTCAATATGCAGTTAGTCACACGTATTGGACTTACTATCTAAATCCTCCAACATACATTTGAAAAGGGGAAAAAAAGAAAGAAGAAAAGGCGAGATTCTTAGCCTCAACCTCCTGCTTGGACTCCAGGGCTGGTCGATGGTCATCGAGGAACTCGACCGGGCAGGCCGGACAGCTAGGCACAGTTAAGGTTCCTGAACCAACAGTATAAGACTTTTATTTGTCCTGGGGTCACCGGTGTACCAAAAGGATCTAGGCGCCAAGTACTCGACCACACAGAATATATTCTAAAATACTAGAACTGGCCGTCGAGGTTGAAATCAATTGTCAAACACCGGCAAAAGCATGGTTTTTTTTTTGTTTATTAGTTTAAAAATAGAACAGGAAGTTCACGAACATTCGGGTTCAAAAGTTTACGCCTCATTAAGACTTGTCAATTTGCACACAAACTTTCCTAACAGTCAACATACAATGTAATTTTCATGAAGTTTATCATGCAGCAGCCATTACTTATGCAGCCGTACCGTTACGCTACTGATTTGCACTAAAAATATATTTCTTGGGGCAGATAAGCTAATATCGCGTGCCATTGAAAATCGCTCTGCGTTCTAAGTCTGAAAAGCGTTTCTTAGGTTGCCGATCCCTGGGTTAGGTCTTTACCATGAAAGAAGTAATTTGATATACTTTGATTATTTGTGTTGGATCCTCGTGATATAGTACTAGTATATTTTTATTGACAATATATTACAAAAATTTTAATTTATTTTCGATGTTAGCCAAAGTTTCCCCGCTGGTAACATTTTGCGTTAGCCCGAGTTATCCCCCCCCCGCCCCGCCCCCAAATCTCCACTTCCGCTGATCTACAATGGATGAACTTCCCCCCCCCCCCCCAGCAAATGGACTTGCCAAATGAAAACACTCTACCCCACCCACCCACCCGTAATAGATGGACCGCTCTTCTCCGTGTGACGCTACTTTACAAAAATTCAGATTTGCGTTCACTCCTTTCAACCACTCATACCCCCCCCCCCCCCCCAACTCCTTTTTCACAATTCTGGCGGGAATTTGTTCTTGTTTTTTTTTTCTCGAGCGAGTGGTATGGAGTATGGACTTCTTCATTCGCCGATTTCTTATCTTTTTTTTTATTAATGTTTTGTTTTAAATATGCTAATGAGGTTAAAACATCTATCAGCACTTCGCCCACAAAGCTATCAGACACAATTACTATCGCCGCCCCCCCCCCCCCCCGTTTTTTCTCTCATGCCCGGGACTCTTTCTCTCCCCCTTCCCACCTCTAACACACACACCAACACACACACACTCACACGTATGCGCTTGACATCATAATATTTGTGACACCCTTCCACCCCCCGCGCACCGCCTTTTTTGGTTTCTCCTTAGTTGTTTGTTTTTTTCATTGGTTAGGTTTGCGAGAGTATGCGTGTGATCATGCGCACTCGTGTCGAGCTTCGAGTGCGGTATAACACTTCAAACATAAAAATACAATAAAAAGAAGATACCCCATTGGCTGGTTTGTCTCGTGGAGAAGCTCTTCAGTGAAATGAAAGTAACAATAACAGAAGAAAAGAAAAAAGTAAGAGCACATTCACACACACACACACAAAGAAACGAAACAGAAGATTGTTACATAACGGGTATAACTCTATCCCCCTAAAAATCACTTCGCTTTCAATTACGGAAAACGCTCGCGTGAAAATTTGCATGCAAATCGAAAGTCGCGAGACGGGAGAGCCCATTCAAGGAGGCTCGCGACTGGACACTGCCGCTAATTACGGGTCAGGACGGTTGACCCTGTGAATGCACTGCGCGCGCGTCGGGTTCAAGGGTCAGCGATGGGCGTGTGTGGGATTGAGTGTTATGACTTCTGTCACACAAGATTGCCGTTTAAGACACCAGTGGCCCCAGCGTGAATGGGGTCCCGCACAGCGGGCCAGTAGCGGTCGCCTGCGAGGCAGTGGACAAAAGCAGGGTTTAGGCGCGCCCCTAATCACAATCTGCTACGTAAACGCAACATCTCCCAGAACTAACAAACCATTGTATTTCTTTTTTTTTACATTAATTGACATTAATGGAGCACCATGTAAGGTTATATCGCTTAAATAAAAAGATAAAAATATGACCTCAACGACAACCTTACATTATATCAAAGACTCAGGAACACCCACGAGTTCAGGAAAAAATAATCCTAGCCTAAACCAGAATTCGAACCGAGGACCTTCGGTAGGCCAGTCGAACGCTCTGCCTCGCGACCACCGTGCCTCCACAGATACTCATAGGCAAAATTTATGAGAAGAATGCGATAAACAAAAAAGAGATGTAGACTATAGTTAGTATTTTACTTATTGGTAACAATTAGAAAACCTAAAAATCACGTGATTCGTCATAATGATGTAAAAAAAATAGTATTAGTCGTGGAAATCTGGAAATTTTTATCACAGAACATTTTTGTTAAAGTTATCATCGGGGTACCGATACCAGTGGGGGGGGGGGGGGGGGGGGGGGGGCGGGGAGGTGGGAGCGAATCGTTTGGCCAGGGAGGACACATGTAGGAAGCGCAATTATTGCAAAAGTAAAATATAAGGCAATAAGGTCACGTGTCTTTAAATTAACCAATGGGAAGCGGAATAGACACGCACGCAGATTACTTTATATAAATAGAAGAACCTTTTTTTTTTGGGGGGGGGGGGGGCGCAAAGTGATGGAGTGAATCCTAAACAAAAAGAAGCTCAGATATTATTATCTGCAGAGTTCAATATATATGACCCACTGGACATTAGAGATCCACTGTAGCCCCCCCCCCCCCACCACCACCACCACCAGCACCAGCACCAATATCCACATCCTTTGACCTAGGTATGCCGAAAGCCTTAACCAATCTTGTAATCCTGCTTGATACACTTAATTGTTTTCTTTATGTTTAAACCTTAATAATTCTATTTTCACCATGTTCTCTTGGGTCTTCCTCTATGCCGTTTACCCTGGGGATTCCACTCTAAGGCCTGTCTAGCTCTGTTGTTGTTATCTTTCCTGAGGTATCAATCCATCTCCACTTCCTTTCCATGATTTGTTGTTCTAAACAATTATACATTAGATTACATTAGTTTACATTAGTTTACATTAGTTTACATTAGTTTATATTAGTTTACATTAGTTTACATTAGTTTACATTAGTTTACATTAGTTTAAATTAGTTTACATTTTTTTACATTAGTTTACATTAGTATACAATAGTTTACATTAGTTTACATTAGTTTACATTAGTTTACGTTAGTTTACATTAGCTTACATTAGTTTACATTAGTTTACATGAGTTATACAATAGTTTACATTAGTTTACATTAGTTTACATTAGTTTACATTAGTATACAATAGTTTACATTAGTTTACATTAGTTTACATTAGTTTACATTAGTTTACATTAGTTTAAATTAGTTTACATTTTTTTACATTAGTTTACATTAGTATACAATAGTTTACATTAGTTTACATTAGTTTACATTAGTTTACGTTAGTTTACATTAGCTTACATTAGTTTACATTAGTTTACATGAGTTATACAATAGTTTACATTAGTTTACATTAGTTTACATTAGTTTACATTAGTATACAATAGTTTACATTAGTTTACATTAGTTTACATTAGTTTACATTAGTTTACATTAGTTTACAGTAGTTTACATTAGTTTACATTAGTTTACATTAGTCTAAATTAGCCTAAATTAGCCTACATTAGTTTACATTGGTTTACATTAGTTTACATTAGTTTACATTAGTTTACATTAGTAGGCCTATACATTAGTTTACATTTTACAAGTTTACATAAACTATTTCTGTTTTGTGAACAAGAAAGAAAATTGAATATATTCGTCCGAACGATGTAATCATATTATTGTTGATTTATAGTATACATTATACATAATTGTCTGCCGAGTGACTTTTGGACGGTATAAAAGATGAAAACTTCAGTATATTCCCAAACTGTATTGACTGAGTCCGTGGGAAATTTTATAAAACAATCTTATAAAACAATCTTATAAAGCAATCACATAAAGCAATTGTTACAGGAGCCAAAGTTCGGATATGCGCTAAACTGACACTTAAAAAATATATATAAAAAAACGACAAACATTATTTTGTAAAGAAATACCACGATTTCTATTTTCTATAGGCTTTTCTGTATTACCTCCTTCGTATGTTAGACTCTTAATGCATTAAAACCAGCTTGCTATTAAATAGACGTTCCGCCCACACACTCCATTTTTTCCTAGTTAAGCAACTGGCTTATGGTTTGTTCTTTACCCCTCGGCAAATCGGAAATTCCGAATAGGAATAATTGAAAATAAACTTCCGGATTCTGAAAATGTGCTTTTTTGAAACTGTTAGTTTTATTGGTGCGTCATTAGCAGCCTTGCAAATTTATTTTTAATTAAGATTTGTTAGAATTATAAATAAAGTAAAATATTATATTGTAGTAGTAGTAGTATTCGTCCGTCGTGATCGACGATGACCATTTTTGTCGTCCTAGGAAGTTTAGGACATGGCTGTTCGATGGGTTCTCATGTGGCTAATGAGGCCTATCTTTGCCCGGAAGGTACGATTGCAATCCGTACGGGGGAAGGTCGGAACGTCAACTGCGAGGTCTAGGGCACGGTCTTTCCTGGCTTGCCTCGGACTCAGCTACTCTGTGTTTGTGCTCTTCGCAAAGTGCTGCTTCGTTATGGACTGCTGAGCGCCATGAGGCACGGTCTTTGGCTGCCACCTCCCAGGAGTCGTCTTTAATGGAAAACGCTTTGAGTGATGCCTTGATGGTGTCTTTGTAGGGCTTTTTCGGACCTCCTCGAGCTCGCTGACCGTTTTTTAGTTTGCCATAGAAGAGCCTCTTTGGAAGACGGCAGTCTGGCATGCGTATAACATGCCCTGCCCAACGAAGCTGAGACTGCATCAGACTTGTGTGGATGCTTGGGAGTCCTGCCCTGGCAAGTACCTCAAAATATTATGTACATGATTCTATATGATTAAAGAAAAGACAATTAAAAAATAAATATAATTCAATATAGCGTACAAATATTTTTGTATTATAAGTCTAAGTATAAGCATATATGATTTGAAATAGAAGTGATTCAGCTTAGTTAAGATTAACCAAGTGGGAAATAAACGAGTTGACCATTTGGTGCATTTGTAAACTTTTTTTTCATTGTAGCGTCATTAAATATTTTTTTCGCCGATTTCTCATTTTAATCATCTACAGTTACCATTATAGTGAGATTATCTAACATTAATTTAAGTGAAAAAAACTTTTTTGTTCAATATGCCTATTTATTTTTTTCTTATAAATCCCGATAAATCACATAACTAATTAGATCTAGCTGTTAAATATTTTGTGTTAATATTCACCAAGTCGTCAAGAACGCTATAAAGAACGCAAAAAAATGTGATATATATATATTTATATTTATAGATAGATAAGTGCCCCCCCCCCCCCCCAAAAAAAAAAAAATATATATATAAAAAAAATTGTACTGATCTGTAAATGAGAAAACTTCCTGCGCGGAATTTCCGAGTTGCACAGGGGTGAAGAACGCTAAATTATTGCATTACATTTGTTGTTTAATTGACAAGTCTTAATGAGGCGTGACCTTTTCAGATGGAAGAGATCATGAGCTTCCGGTTCTATTTAAAAAAATAATTTTTTTTAAACAATTTTAGATATTTCCGTTAACAAAAAGCATGCTTTTGCTGGTGTTTGACAATTGATTTCAACACCGACGGCCAGTTCTAGTCTTTTAGAAATATACAAAGGCTACAAGATTAGTTTTGAGGAATCCGTTTTAACATCAAAAGCGCGTAGGCGATAATTAATACTCAAGTGCTAGTTGAGTAAGGTTAAATCTATATTTGTTTACAAAATAAATTAGACAAGAGTTGCGTCCTTGGTAATTAAAAAACACAATGCGGAGATTCATAAAAAAAACAACAACACGAAAATTATTTTGCATCAAGCAATTAGTTTGGGATTATAAATAGGTGATTCTTCAAATCTGACATTCACAATCCATCGTTTTCTTTTGTCGCCATCATTTGGAAATGAAATAAAAAAAATATTATCTACATATTTTCGTACAACCAGTAACGTAGCACACAAACAGGTTTCGAAGTAAATGATCGAATAAGACCGGAAATGTCTTTTTTGTCGACCTTCTATAAATGCATATTTGTTAAGAGTTTTCAATGAAGCGTTCTCACTCCAATTGCTTTTGTAATTTTTTTTCTTTTCTCTCTTAACAAAACACATTGTCATTTGTTTCTCCGTCAATTTGACGGGCATAAGTCATAGTAATATAAAGAATGGCGGTAATATATGAATGACATCAAAACTTGATAATGATTTTATAAGTTATTACATTTGTTATGTATTTTCATATTATTTTCGGGGTGTTTTTTTTTTAAACAACATTAAATTAGTATTTAAAAAAGCATAACTTTCAGTACTAGTGTATGAAAGTGTAGTTTATTGTATTAACCACTAAACCTAAAATTTGTACAGCTACAATGAACTTTTAGCTATATCATATACGTGTTTCTAAGTACATATAATTGGCTTTTTTCAACAACCAATAATACCGGCAGAATTACTGGTGAGTAGTTTCCCCTCGTTGAGGCTCCTGATTAGTGGACACGGACCGAAGGACATCGGGGACCCAGCGAGCATGCGCAAAGCCGTAAATATTTAATCATCAAGCCAGCTTCTGATTTCCCGCTAAAACCGACAGATGTCATCTTGGAGCTGGCCCCCAGTCGTTCCCCTCCCCACTCTTCCCTTGGGACCCCTCCAGATAGCTCATTACAGAGCCGATGACGTGGAATGGGGAACATGGCTGAACAATTCGCCGGGCATTGAGGGCCTAATTGCGTGCTCACCTTTCCAGGGGCCCCACCGTGTCTTCAAGTGAGGGGAGATTTTAAACAATGGGGATCGCAGGGAGCATTACTAGAACTGACCCAGTGGACAGGCCGGGTGCCAGACAGTTCTTGGAGAATGTTGGAGGAAAAAATGTAGGAGAATATTGGAGGAGACTGTTGTAGGAGAATGTTATAAAAGAATGTTGTAGAATGTAGGAGAATGTTATAAAAGAATGTTATAGACGAATTTTGTAGGGGAATGTTGTAGGAGAATGTTGTAGGGGAATGTTGTAGGAGAATGTTGTAGGAGAATGTTGTAGGGGAATGTTGTAGGAGAATGTTGTAGGAGAATGTTGTAGGGGAATGTTGTAGGAGAATGTGGTAGGAGAATGTTATAGTAGAATGTTGTAGGACAGGGGTCTCCAAACTGCGACCCGCGGGCCGTAAGCTGCCCGCGTTGCCCTCTCATGCGGCCCGCGAAGATCTTTTCAGCTACGAAAAAAAATACGGAAATTTATGTACGGTATATCCTGCCAAGATCAGCCGCCTCGACGTGGACGTTGTGTTTTTACCGAATTAAAACAGAGGGAGGCAGTATTGTTCTTATGTTTTCCAACCGTTCACTAGGCCTACATTGTAAAAACCTTATTCGCTGCTTGCTTTTTCAACTTCCATCTGCATTCAATGAGATGTTATATCGCCATCTAGTGGCGGATTATGGCACTGTTACTGGACATGATAATATATGCAATGCAATTTGCTGATTATAACTTGGACTGGACTAACCTCAGTTGCCTGACTGTTGATGTAGGATATAAAAGACTGGCATATAGACAGGCTTGGTTGGACAAGTGAAGCAGATGTGTAAAGAGAAAAACATTCCACAGCCAATGTTTCTACATTGTATTATTCACCAGCAAGCTTTGTATGCTAAATATTTGAACATTGTGTACTGAAACATGTGGTGAAGATGGTGATCTTAATAAGGTCACACAGGCTCTCTCAGCAGTAAGACAGTTCAGAGACATGTTCAAAGATACAGACACAGAATCGCAAGATTTAGATACCATATTACACAGCACTAAGATGGCTAAGTTCAGAGAAGAGTATTTAAGTTTAAGAAAGGAAACATGTGATTTCCTGGAAAGTAAAGGCAAGCCACAGCCATTACTGTCTGATGAAGAGTGGGTATGGAAATTAGTCTTTACTAGGAATCTACATTTTCTGAGCCTAAAACAACAATGAGAGGAAAATCTAGCTTCTGATCTATACATCGACCTAAGGGCCTTCAGATCCCAACTTGACTGTAAATGGACTAAAGCTAAATAATGTTGACAGGTTCACATACCTCGGCAGTACCCTCTCCCATTCTGTACATATAGACGATGAAGTAAATCTCAGGATAGCCAGAGCAGGTTCCTCCTTTGGAAGACTACGGTCTAATGTTTGGAATCGGAGAGGCATTAAGCTGCAAACCAAACTAAAAGTCTATTCAGCTGCCGTTCTACCAATTCTTCTCTACGCATGTGAAACCTGGACCGGGTATAGCCGTCACGCCAGGAAGCTAAACCATTTCCATATGAGATGCTTACGACAGGTGACACGTGTCAGGTGGCAGGACAGAGTTCCAGACGCTGAGGTCCTCGCGCGGACCAGCATGCCAAGCATGTACATCCAACTGGCAAAAGCCCAGCTAGGATGGGCAGGCCATGCTGTGCGCATGCGAGAAGGTCGTTTTCCCAAAAAGATCTTTTATGGCAAACTGGTCGCAGGAAAGCGCTCGTGTGGAGGGCAAAGGAAGAGGTTTAAAGACACCATGAAGGCCTCCCTAAGAAACCTTCGAATTGATCCTGACAACTGTAACTGGGAAAGCCTAGCCGAGAGCCGATCCTCCTGGCGCAATATGACCCGAACTGGAGCAGCAGACCACGAAGATAAAAGGCAAAAGGTCGCTATTGAAAAACGGTAAATAAGAAAATCCAGCAAAGACAGCCCCGCTTCTACCGGCCATCAAACCACGCACTTGTGGCAAGTACTTTCTGGCAAGAATAGGCCTTATTAGCCATCTCCGAATTTATAAGAAATCATGACTTTGATAGAGTATGGTCGTCATCGAAAACGATGGACACACATCATCAGAGAAATGATATAGAAGAATGTTGTAGGAGAATGTTGTAGAAGAATGTTGTAGAAGAATGTTATAGAAGAATGCTGTAGGAGAATGTTGTAGGGGAATGTTGTAGGAGAATGTTGTAGGAGAATGTTGTTTAAGAATATTGTAGGAAAACGTTGTAATAGAATGTTGTAGGTGAATTTGATAGATTGATAGATTTATGGATAGGTGGGTAGATTGTGCAGATAGATTAGTGAGCTAGATAGATAGATCAATACGTACATAGAATGACAAAAAAAAAGTATCTTTTATTTCTCGCACGTGGCAGGATGGAACTGACGCAGACAATAACGGTCATCGGTCACCAGAAAACAAAACGGGACTTTTGTCAGCCTGGAGAGCGCCAAAAACAATGGGAAGAGTCCACTAAAGGGAGATAATAACAGAGGCTGTGAAAAAGAACTCAGGGATTTTCCTTTAAGCAAAGGACGCAAAGGGAGTTAATATGTTCAAACAAATTAGCAGACGACTATCTCTTTTTTTTTACTATTCTTAAGTCCCCACCAGAAGGATAGGAGAGGTTGCGAGTGGGGGGGGGGGGGAGTGAATGAAAAGTGGGGCGCTGGTTGGGGTGGGTCGTGGAGGGGGAGGGAAGGGGGGTTTAAACTCTTAGTGTGACAATTACTGAGTGTGACATTTCGTTTCACAGAAAGAGCGGAGATTTCTAAAAAGGAGGATAAAAGGGCGGGGTGGGTGTATGAGAGGATGTCTGCTACAAAACTGGACAGTTTGTTGAGGGTCAGTATATTATAGCGACCGCTGTTCTATAAGTTGGGACAGTTTACCAGGGGCAATTAGCGAGGCACGATGGGGACAAGGGCACATATGGAAATGACTTTCTGTCTGACACAATTACTTTTTTCTTTTTCGAAAATTTTCACGGGGTTTAATTTTTGCATCCTTACATTTAACTGGTAAGTCGGTTACAGCGTACAATACCAAGGGATGGGGTGGGAAGTCCTAGATCGTTCGGATAAGTGCCAAATTAACACTTAAAAGCATATATATATATATATATATATATAAATTGCCCGGCGTTGCTCGGGGGAAAATAGAACAGGCCTGTATATGTTACAGATAAATAAAATATTTATAAACTACAATGTACAAATGTACATAAAGCTATAAATGTAATAATTAATTTTTTTTTTTTTACTGAAAACTTTTAGGAAAGTAATTTAAAATAAATATTGTAATGGGACAAAAATTAAGCAAGTCTTTTTATGTAACAAAAATCTAAATTGCCCGGTGTTGCTCTTTGATTGACAATCTTTTTTGAAAAAGAAATATTAATTGAAATAAAAAACAATTTGTAGAAAAAGGGTATAGACTAAGTGGAGAATCGAACCCGGGTCGGCCGTATGGCAGTCCGACACGTTATCCCTTTAGCTAGCGAAGATTCATGTTCGAAGGGAAATCGCAAAAGTATAATGAGATCACGTGTCTTTAAATTAACTAATATGATTGGATGAACACACACACACACGGTCTACTTTTTATACCGTATATAGATAGAAGATATACACACACAACAAAATTACTTGACACAATTAGGTCAAATAACTTTCAGTTAAAAATGGGGCGGTAGCGCGTTGAGCTCCCGTACCGAAGGTCCTGGATTTCGAATCCTGGGTGAAGGCTTGGATTTGTTTCCGGATCTGGAGGATGTCCCTGGGTCTACCCGGCTCTGATGGGTACTTGACCGTAGCTGGGGTGAAGTTAAATGAAGCTGGGCATTGTGCTGACAACATAATCCCCCTAGTATGCTTTGGCCTCAGAAACTGGTGGACGCTGCCTCGCCGGCCCCATGGATCAATTCGGTCTGAAGGTAGGCTATACTTTACTTTTACTTACTTTCAATTAAAACGTCAATGAAAGAAAAATGAAAATTATTTTAGCCCTGAGACCCACACAGAAGTACTATGCCAAAACAAAATATGCAGATGGTGTCTTGTTTGATAGTCTCATCATCATCTCTGGCGCTACAGCCCATGGAGGGCTCTGGCCTGCCTCAACACCTCCTTCCACTTGGACCTATCCATTGCCTTCTTTTTTTTCCAGGCCTGTATCCCGATCTGTCGCAGATCCTTGTCCAACCATCTTAGTCTGGGTCTGCCTTTAGGTCGTTTTCCTCTGGGGTTCTGAGCATATATCACTTTCGCTCCTCTGCTGTTTGGCATTGTTCCAGTTGGCCTGTCCAGCGTAGTCTGCCCTTTTGTTTTCGGCCACAATAGTAGGGTCTTCATATAGCTCGTAGATCTCTCTGTTGGTGCGCATCCTCCGTCCATCTTTATCTTTGGTTGGTCCAAAATTTTTTCTGAGGACTTTTCTTTCCCAGGTGTTTAGTATGTTTTCTGTACTTTTGGTGAGTGTCCAGGTCTCACTGCCATAAGTCACCACTGGCTGTAAGTGTCCAGGTCTCACTGCCATAAGTCACCACTGGCTGTGAGTGTCCAGGTCTCACTGCCATAAGTCACCACTGGCTGTAAGTGTCCAGGTCTCACTGCCATAAGTCACCACTGGCCTTATTATTGTTTTGTAGATGGTCTTTTTGTTTTTTCTTGAGATATTTTTATTTTTGAGCATGTTGTAGCTACTGTAGTAGGTTTTATTGCCTGCTGCTATTCTTTCCTTTATTTCTGCTAAAATTTCATTGCTTTCAATGATGATGTTTGATAGTCTATGTGAAGTTATATTGGCGATTTTAATCAATCCTTATTTTATTTTTATATATTATATATTTATTAGGTTGACAAATTGAATCAATGGCACAAAAGCGGCCCGTAGGAGATGAATTAAACAACACAAAAAACATCTACAACACAAAATAAAATAGAAAAAAAAAACCCCAACAAAAAACAATAGAAGAAAAGCAACGATTCCACACAGACAAATTAAAACATCTTTGAACTAAGCAACGATTCCACACAGACAAATTAAAACATCTTTGAACTGAACAACGATTCCACGCAGACAAATTAAAACATCTTTGAACTAAGCAACGATTCCACACAGACAAATTAAAACATCTTTGAACTAAGCAACGATTCCACACAGACAAATTAAAACATCTTTGAACTAAGCAACGATTCCACACAGACAAATTAAAACATCTTTGAACTGAACAACGATTCCACACAGACAAATTAAAACATCTTTGAACTAAGCAACGATTCCACACAGACAAATTAAAACATCTTTGAACTGAACAACGATTCCACACAGACAAATTAAAACATCTTTGAACTAAGCAACGATTCCACACAGACAAATTAAAACATCTTTGAACTAAAATGTTGGTGGGTGATGATAGAGCTATCTTAACCGATCTGATTCTGCGTTCTGATTTCCACGTGGGCCTCACTTTTATACAGTGTTGTGTTGGCTGGGGTCTTCTGTGGCTGGAACCTGCTGCTAGCTGTTTCATTTAATTAAAAGTAAAAAAATAAAAAAAAGAAGGGTGGCGGGGGATAGATTTGGAGATTGACTTTGGGAGTGTAGATTTGTACAAAAAAGTATTTTATTTTACCATCAAGTGAACAAAGAAGCTACGTAGATTTTAACCTCTATCATAACCTGAATTAATGTTTAAAAAACAACATTAAAATCTTGATTTTTTTTATTTTAATATTTTTGTTCTGTCATATGATATGTGCTTAACATGTAATAGTAGTTTCTATATTGTATTTGAGATTGTGTCGCTAGTTTATGTAGAGTTTTAAAAAAAAATATAATTCATTTTGGCGCAGAGAGTATTTGTGTCGAAAGCTATTTATTATGACGTAATACACCAGTATATGATGTCTCGTAGTCTCTACGAGTTTCTAGTACACCTTTTCTTTCGATTTCGGAAAGTTTCGGGAAAATCCATTCAAGCACTTTCTACACCAAAATCTATATAAACAGGCATCGATGCAGTTTGAATAGTTGATGTTGATTTTCGCTCAGCTACAAGGATGCTGCTTATATGTAACACGTGAAGAGCTATCATTGTACATACGTTCAAGCTAGCAAATCCCTTCTTTGAGCCTACATCGAGTGGCATGTTGCAGGTGGGGGTTACAACATAGGCTATGGGCCGCGGACCACGTTGACCATGTTAAATTATTCGCAATGGACAAATTGTTGGGGTGTCTCGTGCCATCTATGCTTTAGGCACCTGCTAATTTTTGTTTAAAATAAAACCCTGCATGTGTCTACTGATTTACTTTCAATTAACCTCATTTTTTTATCGTTGTTCTTAGAGACAACTACAGTCGCCCAGAGCAGGGGACGGCAACCTAAGGCACGACTTGGGACGCAGACCGATTTTCAATGGTGCACGAGAGACCTCTGAGAATTTTTTTTATAGATGAA
Organism: Anisus vortex; assembly: GCA_949126835.1. Lineage (NCBI taxonomy): Eukaryota > Metazoa > Mollusca > Gastropoda > Planorbidae > Anisus > Anisus vortex. The sequence continues at coordinate 52,892,612 of OX421495.1, forward strand.
AAAAAAACAACAACTAACAACATTTTTAAGTTCTGAATGAGGAAAACTGACTGTTGAAGCCGATGTTTCGGAATGACATAGCGACACATTTCAGTGAGTTGAACTTACATTTACAAGGACCACAAGAATGTATTTGCATAGAAACTGGACATATCTTGCCGTGAAATCAATTTCAAAACATTAAACTACATGTACATCTCTATATTAAGGCATATATTAAGATAGATAGTTGGGCTTTTTCAAAAGTACACCGAAGTACTCAAAGCGGAGTTTTCTAACCAAAGACCAGACTTTCAAATTCATTGACTCATTTATTGATACCTCATCAAGCCTCGCTAGATTGATTTTACTACAACATTCTTAGAGGTGGATCTTTTTTTCAAGTGGAGGGATAATGGCGATTTTAAAATGCAGCAAGTTGAATTTTAAACAGTTCAAAAATGGGCATCCAAATGTGCCCATTTGCGGAAAAAAATCTGCAAGGAAGCTGCTTAGGAAAGAAATGTGCTATTCTCAACTTAGTGATAGGCAGTCGCTCTTCTGCTTTCTGATTTGATGCAACTTACACTTAAAAAGAAATACAAAATTAGTAATATTTTTATATTACAAAACATAACTTGTTTGGCATCATTATTGAATCAAATGTGGAAACCTTTTTTTTTAAATTAAAGGGAGATAATTAGCGCAATTTATAAATGAATTAATGGCTTACAAGATATAACTTTACAATGATAAAAATGTTAAAAATATTTCAAAATTATATAAATACTCTATGACTAAAAATTAAATATGTATATTTTCAAACATTACATTAACTACCCACTTTGTATTGATTACTGCGTATCTATTCTTCTTTACGAGCATTCGCATATCGTATTCATATAGATCTACCATATCCTAAAACACATAAAAGGACATCTCAGTAAACTGAGATCACAAAATAATTAATATTAGTAAATGTGGTAAAATCCGAACTATATATATATAATAGAGAGAGAGAGAGAGAGAGAAAGAGAGAGAGAGAGAGACCTATATATATTCTCAAAGTAAGCGGGGGCACATGCATACAAAATATTTCTAAGCCATTTAAAAATAAACACTCGTTTTTCCAAAATCGTGAATATTTTAGGGCTAAAAGTATATCCCATGATTCAATGTTATAAATTCTTAAGCCCTATCGGAACAATCGAATCGCTTGTTTAAGTAAAGTTTCCCGTCTGACCAAATTGATCCATAAGGCCGTTGAATCAGCGTTCACCAGTTTCTCTGGCCAAGGCACACTTTTAAGATTGTGTGGCCAACACAAAGCCCAGCCGCCTTTACTTTACCACAACTAAAGTCAGGTACCCATCAAGAACAGGGTAGATTCGAGGACGCCCTCCAGACCCGGGAATAAATCCTAGCCTTCACCAGGATTCGACCCCAGGACCTTCGGTAGGCCAGCAGAACGCGCTGCCGCTAGGAACACCGTGCCCCACAAAATTGCTTGAATTGGTTGTCTAGAAATTCTTTAACAATATCCGAATACGTTCATGAAAATCTCCGACTAAAGACGAGTAATGGCAGTTAAAAGCGACTTTCTCTGGGGGCTGAATTATTACCTCACCTTGTCCCTTGATCTTATCTTATATATTACAGACGCCCAGTGGCGTACCGAGGGGGGCGCGGGGGTTGCGGACCGCACCGGGTGACACCCTCTCAAGGGGGTGACACTCAAATGAAAAAAAAACAATATTTCAAAATGTGATAATTTTACACTGCTGGTCTAGTCCGATAACAGAACGAATGGCATAATCAAATAAATGAAAATGACTAGTAGCACGGTGTGTCATCACCATACAGCAAGCAGAGAAGACACGATGCAAAAGCTAAAGGAGATGTGCGCCAGCTAACAAAATAATGGTCCTACAAGGTAATGCCCAATGGCGAGAAAATAATGCGTTCATGGATGGTTTACTCACTTGTCAGTGAGAAACTATACTGTTTTTGCTGCAGATTGTTTGCTGTTGAAGTGGATGTTACCGAAACAACATCTAAATTTGTTACTGGGTTTGATAAGTGGTGGCAACTGAATCCAAAACTAAATAATCATGAGACATCTGAAGAGAACCTATGTTGCCTTGAAAAATGGAAAACATTGTCAGCAGGACTTAAGCTACATAAAACAATTGATGCCGAAAGTATTGCCTTAATGGATAGGAAGAAGAAAAAGTGGAGGGAAATTCTACACAAGTTGCTAGCTAGATATTACATTGTTTCTTGCGAAGCAAAATCTGGCATTTCGTGGCCACAACGAAGATGAATCCTCGTTGAATAAAGGAAACTTTCTTGAGCTGATTGAGATGCTATGACCCAGTGCTGGAGAGCACCTAATGAGACTAAAGATAAGTACATATACAGGGAAAGCATATCTATCTTATCTTTCACCAAAAATTCAAAATGAATTTATAAATGTACTGGCCATCCATGCAAAGAAAAATCTTGTTATGGATATAAAGGCCGCATGGTATTTTGGAATTTGATTTGACAACACACCTGCTATATCACACACTGACCAAATGTCTGAAGTTATCAGATATGTGAAAATCCACTGTGGGAAAGTAGAAGTTAGATAAGTGTTTCTTGGAGTTTTTCCTCTGAGGACGAAAAAAAGCTGACGACCTCAGTTCTGACATTCTTAAAAATCTAAAAAGTGACGTACTTGATATAATGATGTGCAGAGATCAAGGTTACGACAATGCTTCCACAATGTCTGGAATCCATGGAGGTGTTCAAGCCATTTTGAAAAGAAAGAACAAGAAAGCTATTTTTAATGGATGTGTGGGCCATTCCCTTAACTTGTGTGGTCAACACTCTTTTGCTGAAAAAGCTTCATGTATAAAAAAAAATGTTGGTACCCTTGAGAGAATGTTTATTTTTCTCTTTGCTGCTTCCACTCATAGATGGGATGTTTTAATTGAACACACTGGGGTGTCGTCGAAAAGGTTATCTACAACACGTTGGAGCGCTCATCATGCTGCTGTTAAACCAGTGAAAGATAAGTTTGATGAATGTATTACGGCGATTGAAGCTTTATGTAATCCTCGTAAACATTTGGACACAAGAGGTACAGCACAAGGACTTTTACATGTTGCATGTCATTTTACGTTTATCTGCTACCTTAACCTTTGGACTGATATACTTGAAGCTGTTAATCTTACACAGCAGTACCTGCAACTAAAGACTTAACTCTTGATAAAGTGGTGACCAAGTTAGACGCCTTATGATTGTTTTTTCGGGAAAAGCGGAGTTAATAAGGTGGAGCATGCTATTGAACAAGCACATATAAAATCAGACCAACATGGGATTTTGGTAGAAAGAAGATTAAGATTCAAGAAAAGAATGGCAGGGGAAAAATTAGGAGATGCTGGAATTATTTTCTATGCGAGAAAAAAAGCAGTAGATACTAGAGTGTATTGATAGCTTTCATTCTGAACTCCAGATAAGATCAACAACGTTTAAAGAAGTTGCAGATATGTTTGAGGCTGTTCAGCCCAAGATTCTGCTGTCAGCAAGTAAAGAAGAGTTATAGGGGTCCGTTCCCAAATTAACTTCTTTTAACGATGAGGTATCCGAATATGAGCTCATAAAAGAAATACCACGGCCTAGACGACACCTAAAAGCAGCCGATATTGACCTAAAAAAAGCCATTGACTGGTCAGTATTAGATATTTTGAAATTCATAGCTAAATGGGACTTCATAGAATCTCTTCCAACACTCTCTAAGGCATTCAATTATTTCTAACGGTATGTGCGACTGTGGCTTCATGTGAACGAAGCTGTTCAAAACTAAAGCTTAATAAAAAGCTATTTACGCTCCGCCATGGGACAATCAAGACTTTCTGATCTGGCTATGTTATCGATTGAAAAGGCTACTTTGAATGATATAGATTTTAATGAGGTGATTGACAAGTTTGCAGTTTTGAAGAGCAGGAAAGGAAAAAAATTAAATAAAGTAGTTTTAATGTAAAAATATCTAACCCTACGGGTGTTTCAGTTGCTTATTATTGCTTTTGCTTTCTAATATTAAGTTAATATTGTTTTTGTTTTTGTCATATTTGAACTGTAGGCTTGTTTTAAGGAGACGAAAACTATGGTGAAAGTCGTGAGCAGGGGGGTGGGGTGACACCCAAAGTTTACCGCACCGGGTGACACCAGCCCTCGGTACGCCACTGCAGACGCCCCTTCTATAAAGAAGCCTATTGCGTCCTACGCTCATCCGTGGTCTGAGTCTATTCTGCATTTTTATTAATGTTTTAAATGATGCTAAGTTACTGGTTTTCCTGGTTTGTTCGGGCAACCCATTCCATGCCCCGAATGCCACTTGAGAAGAAAGAGTACTTATATGCATTTGTTCTCGCATAAGGGATAAGGGAAGTGTAACCTAGTCAAAGGAAAAAAATCTGAATGGACTATAGATCTAGCAAGAAAAAAAAACGAAACGTATACAAAAAACATTTGCCACAAAATAAACATTAAAAACAAACAACCTATGATATAAATTAGAAATGTTAGAAAATAGAATTTACAAAGAGATTGAAAATGAATTGGTTACAAATATGTAGTACAGAATTTAAAGTAACCGGATGAATTTTAGTTTATTACGCTGTGACATATATATATATATAAAAGAAGATTAAGAATGGATTAAGCATTGAAACAATACGGTTGACGTAAAAAGCGCCCCTCTCCCCCACACCTCGGCCATTGTTATTCGATTTCTTTTATTTATTTAAAAAAATATATAGTTCATTAACACTGACCTGTAAATACTTTTCAAGTGACTTAAACTTCCTTTATATATTATTATATATATGTATATTATATTATATATATGTTCTAATTATTGGTGGTTTTTTCATATAACTCGCTTATATATTATATATAAAAGGAATTTTGTATAAAGTGTAGGCTAATAAAATTGTAGCGTCCCCTTGGATCAATAGGTAGGCCTACAAACAAATTTATTGAGAAGACTTTACCCATTCTTTTTATATAGATCAGTACTTATGACGAAAAAATTGTTCCGAAAATCCCAAGAATAATCTTTGTCTTTGGTGTAAATCTCATTGTTACTATACGTCCTTCAACAGACGATTACTGACGTCATGAACAACGCTAATGCTAATCTGCTATCGGAGTTTAAGAAGCCTTGGGGGCGGGGGGGGGGGGGGGGGTCAATGAATGAAAATGCTTTTTATTAATTGGTCTTAACCGATCGGTACAGAATTACTCAAAGCAGTAAGGTCAGACCTTTTCGCTTAGTCAAGACCATTCATCACACGGGGTGACCTACCGAACTCACCCCCTTTTTCACCCCTCGCGGCTAGTCTCGACAAATGATGGGGTCAAATAAGCTTCAACTCGACTGTAAAAAAAACCCAACAAGAATAAGAAAGAAGGCGCGGGAGGGAGGGTGTAGGGGGAGGGGGGTAGCTGGTCTGAAAGAGGCAGCGATGGAGAATAACAGAAAACCGTTAGATGGAAATGTTATACTGTAGAAATAAAAAAAAAAGTGAACGGTGCGCATTGGGCCGAGGGCCTAATAAGGCGAAAAAATGGAGGAGTAATAGAATTTCGTTTCGTTAGAACAGAAGACGCGAACGGTGATGAGAAGAGAAATTGCCGGGTAATGCGGAGTAATAGTCTCCCTGGCTGGACACGGTGACAACTTGGCTCCAGGGGGGGGGGAGATACTGGGTGGAGGTGTGGGGGAGGGAGGCTGTAAGCAAGGGGAAAGGGCGCAGAAGGGTAAGAAAACGCCAGGGATGATCCAGTCGCGGGGGTCAGCGTCTGATTGGCAACATTTGTCCCGTGGATTAAGAGGGAATCATCTCGCGTCAATGGATTTTTTTTTTCTTCCGCCTGGGTACAGCCCAACGGTCGGAGCACGAGGAATGGAACCAATTTTTGGCAATCTGGCAATCCAATGGCGACAAATTGCAGACGTAGATTGGCTGCCCACTTCAAAACTGAAAAAAAAAAAAGAACACCAACTCTCTCAAGAACTTTTTATTTCAGTGGAAATACGGGGGAAAGAAGATCATTAACATAACATCAAATAGAGTTGGACACAGTCGTTTTTCTAGATCTGTTATAGCTGTCTATGACTGTAATAGTTTTACATATCTGTTATAGTTTTCAATATCTGTTAAAGTATTTCTATATCTGTTAAAGTATTTCTATATATGTGATAGTTTTCAATATCTGTTATAGTTTTCAATATCTGTTATAGTTTTCAATATCTGTTATAGTTTTCAATATCTGTTATAGTTTTCAATATCTGTTATAGTTTTCAATATCTGTTATAGTTTTCAATATCTGTTATAGTTTTCAATATCTGTTATAGTTTTCAATATATGTTATAGTTTTCAATATCTGTTTTATTTTTCAATATCTGTTATAGTTTTCAATATCTGTTATAGTTTTCAATATGTGCTATAGTTTTCAATATCTATTATAGTTTTCAATATCTGTTATAGTTTTCAATATCTGTTATAGTTTTCAATATCTGTTATAGTTTTCAATATCTATTATAGTTTTCAATATCTGTTATAGTTTTCAATATCTGTTATAGTTTTCAATATCTATTATAGTTTTCAATATCTATTATAGTTTTCAATATCTGTTATAGTTTTCAATATCTGTTATAGTTTTCAATATCTGTTATAGTTTTCAATATCTGTGATAGTTTTCAATATCTGTTATAGTTTTCAATATCTGTTTTAGTTTTCAATATCTGTTATAGTTTTCAATATCTGTTATAGTTTTCAATATCTGTTATAGTTTTCAATATCTGTTATAGTTTTCAATATCTGTGATAGTTTTCAATATCTGTTATAGTTTTCAATATCTGTTATAGTTTTCAATATATGTTATAGTTTTCAATATCTGTTATAGTTTTCAATATCTGTTATAGTTTTCAATATCTGTTATAGTTTTCAATATGTGCTATAGTTTTCAATATCTATTATAGTTTTCAATATCTGTTATAGTTTTCAATATCTGTGATAGTTTTCAATATCTGTTATAGTTTTCAATATCTATTATAGTTTTCAATATCTGTTATAGTTTTCAATATCTGTTATAGTTTTCAATATCTATTATAGTTTTCAATATCTATTATAGTTTTCAATATCTGTTATAGTTTTCAATATCTATTATAGTTTTCAATATCTGTTATAGTTTTCAATATCTGTTATAGTTTTCAATATGTGCTATAGTTTTCAAGTTTTCAATATTTGTTATAGTTTTCAATATCTGTTATAGTTTTCAATATGTGCTATAGTTTTCAATATTTGTTATAGTTTTCAATATCTGTTATAGTTTTCAATATCTGTTATAGTTTTCAATATGTGCTAAAGTTTTCAATATTTGTTATAGTTTTCAATATCTGTTATAGTTTTCAATATCTGTTATAGTTTTCAATATGTGCTATAGTTTTCAATATCTGTTATAGTTTTCAATATCTGTTATAGTTTGTTTGTCTGGTCACCTATTTGAAAGAAGAAACACGCAAGAAAAACGGATTTGGCAATTTTAAAAAATATAACGAGAAGACAAAAAGAAACCAATTCAAAATGGCCACTACAACATAAAAATGGATTGGAAAAAGCCCTGTCTATGATTTTGATTGCTCTTTTATTAAACTTTAACACACAACAAAATGTCAATTACCAAATAGCTTTTTCTAGAGCGTAAAATTATGAGAAATTGAAGTCTTTAAAAAAATATTAATTGAATAATGTAATGAGAACCACGAAATAAATAATTGAGTTCATTGCATTTTATAAATAAGGAACAAAATTAAATTCGCATTTTAAATTTATTTTAAAAACTCGAGGAAACGCTAATTAAAAAAAAAAGAGAGCGTTAAAATATACCTAGATTATACATTTAAAAACAAATAAATTTCATTGAATGGCATTTTATCAGATGACACATTACCCCGAATGACAAGACAAAGGCTTCTGATCATTTATTTTGAAATAAAGCGATAAGATAATGATGCGGATATTTTAATGTAATAAATGTCTTATGTACAAATTGTAACATTGATTAGTGTATGAGACAGTGAAATATACACGGTGGATAGCTGTTCATTTAATTCAGCTAAAACAGACAATAGAATTAGAGAGACATGGGGGGGGGGGATACAGAGAGGGGGATACAGAGAGAGTGAGAGAGTGAGAGAGTGAGAGAGAGAGAGGGGGTGCGACGAAGACAATCGAAAGAAAAATTAGTCGATCACCAAATCTTCCTTATCTCTTACTTTTGTCCATCTCTCTATATCTCAACTCCTTTATCCCGTTCTCTTAACATTTTTCTTACTGATATTGTGGCGGTATTGTAATGGTATTGTGTTGATATTGTGGTGGTATTGTAATGGTATTGTGTTGATATTGTGGCGGTATTGTAATGGTATTGTGTTGATATTGTGGTGGTATTGTAATGGTATTGTGTTGATATTGTGGTGGTATTGTAATGGTATTGTGTTGATATTGTGGCGGTATTGTAATGGTATTGTGTTGATATTGTGGTGGTATTGTAATGGTATTGCGTTGATATTGTGGCAGTATTGTAATGGTATTGTGTTGATATTGTGGCGGTATATTAATGGTATTGTGTTGATATTGTGGTGGTATTGTAATGGTATTGTGTTGATATTGTGGTGGTATTGTAATGGTATTGTGTTGATATTGTGGCGGTATTGTAATGGTATTGTGTTGATATTGTGGTGGTATTGTAATGGTATTGTGTTGATATTGTGGTGGTATTGTAATGGTATTGTGTTGATATTGTGGCGGTATTGTAATGGTATTGTGTTGATATTGTAGCGGTATTGTAATGGTATTGTGTTGATATTGTGGTGGTATTGTAATGGTATTGTGTTGATATTGTGGTGGTATTGTAATGGTATTGTGTTGATATTGTGGTGGTATTGTAATGGTATTGTGTTGATATTGTGGCAGTATTGTAATGGTATTGTGTTGATATTGTGGCGGTATTGTAATGGTATTGTGTTGATATTGTGGCGGTATTGTAATGGTATTGTGTTGATATTGTGGTGGTATTGTAATGGTATTGTGTTGATATTGTGGTGGTATTGTAATGGTATTGTGTTGATATTGTGGCGGTAATGTAATGGTATTGTGTTGATATTGTGGCGGTATTGTAATGGTATTGTGTTGATATTGTGGTGGTATTGTAATGGTATTGTGTTGATATTGTTGTGGTATTGTGGTAATATCGTGGTGGAATTGTGGTGGTATTGCAGTAATTCCCAACCTTTTTTCACTTGCGGCGTTTTTTTTAAAGTAAGGTTCTCTTCGAAAGAGTCTTCCTAGTGCCCTCTTCCCTATGTCAAAATATGGCGGAACATGAAAGATTTGGAAAAGTAGAAAAAAAATTGTGACAAATTGTAGAAATTCATTGACAGACATCACTGGAACTGAGGCTTGCAATGTGCATAATTCTTCAGATAAGACTCTTTATGCAAACATACAACTTGTGTCCAACCTTCCTTACATATCAAAACTTCTAAAGAAAGTTGTGTCAAATCAGCTTGTCCGGCATCTAAACAATAATAACTTACTGGATAAGTTTCAGTCAGCGTATCTACTTGGGCACAGCTGTGAGACAGCACTACTTCGTTTCATGAATGATGTTCTTTGTAGTTCGGACTGTGGTGATCTGACACTCATAGTCCTATTAGATCTTAGCTTTGCTTTTGATGTCATTCAGTATGAGGTTGGCATCATTGAGACTGCTCTTCACTGATTCAGTTCCTACCTGGCCGACAGGACTCAGCGAATTGTAGTCAATCTGGCCTCTTCACAAGAAACTCCCCCTTATCTGTGGGGTACCGCAGGGTTCAGTTTTAGGGTCCGTCCTATTCTCCGTGTATACAAGTCAGCTTGGCAAAATTATCGAGAGCCATGGTGTATCTCGTACATTTTTAGCAGACGACACGGTACTTAACAGGAGTTTTCGTCCTGATTCGTCTGCCTGCGCTGCTGCTGTTGGTGATGTGGAGGAGTGCTGTCAAACAGTCAAGGCACGCATGGCTGCAAACAGACTTAAATTAAATGAAGACAAGACAGAGGCAATTGTCTGTGGTTTTGATGTCAGTCTTCGGAAAATCGCAATTACTACTATCAAAGTTGGGGCTTCACAGATAACGTTGTCAAACACGGTAAGAGACCTTGGCCTTTTTATTGATAATAAAATATCAATGGTTCCACATATCAGTGCTGTGGTTAAGGCTTGTTCGTCTCATCTACGTGTCATGGGTCAGCTGCGACCTCAACTCAATAGGAGGACGGCCAATACCGTAGCAGTCTCTCTTATCCAGTCAAGGTTGGATTATTCCAATTGTTGCCTGTGGGGTTTGCCCCAGAACCAGCTGCAGAGATTACAGAGAGTGCAGAACACCGCGGCGCGCATTGTTTCGTGGGTGAGGAGGCAAGATCATATCTCCCCAATATTAATAGGGATCTCCACAGGCTCCCGGTTAGGGATATTAAACGAAAACCGAATTACCGGATTCCGGTTTTGAAACTGAAAACCGGTTGTCATTTTCAAAACCGAATTTCGGTTTGTTGGTTGGAAGGTAATCATTACTTAAAGTAGCACAGTTGTTTGTTTTTTTGGTTCTGATGGAAATATTTATAATAAATAATATTGGATTTGCACAAAACAATTCTGCCTTGCTAAAACTATTTAGTCTTAGATATTGTGTTTCTTTTTTTTTCCAAATACCACATATGGCTTGCGATAAAAACAACATCAAACCAAAAGTTAAGTTACAGTTACAATCCTTTGTGTGGGAATATTTTGAAAAAAAAAAAGGTCTTGAACGATGGCTCGTGGTAAACTAATGTTACCAACAGATAAGCCGGAGCGGTGACAGTACCACTGGATTGCGTACGCACCTGCGTACGAAGCATGCTGGATTAACATCGTCATCCTCTTCATATGCTTCTTAATATTATGGTCAACGATAATCCGAAATTTGATTATCACTATTGAAAGCCATTATCGGTTTTAATCAATTAGCCCAGATTTTTTTTTGGTTCTAAAGAATTTTATGGTAAAGTTAACAAAATCATATTGTATTCAAACAAATCAACCTCTAATTAAATTTGAATTATTTTTCAAATATACCTACAAATCTACGCACATTTATACAAGTACATCAAATAGATTTTGAGTGCGGCTTATACACATGAACTACAATTTTACTTGCATTTCACCTTCCAATGTAGGTTATACCTGCGGCTAATACACAGGTATGGGGTGCGGTGACCAAGCGGAGCGCGTTCGGCTGGCGTACCGAAGGTTATGGGTTTGAATCCTGGTTACAAATTGTAAGTTTTACATTTTATAACAGAATATCTTCTATCGAAAAAGGATAAATGTTTTAGGCCAGTGTTAATAAACACCCTCACCTACCTATATTTTCGGAAATTTCGTAATTTTAATAAATTTGGATCACTTTTTGACCCGTTTACATCCTACATACATCCTACATATCCCGTAGTCTGTTGGACTGATGTCTGATTACATGTACACCAGCCTCCTCCATTCCTCCCGTCTCTCAGCCGTTCTCAATGCGTCGCACAGTTTTGTACGTGTCCATTCCCTGATGTTATCTTCCCATCGTTTCTTTTGTCTTCCTCTCTTTCTTCCTCCTCTGGTGGTACCTTGCAGGATGGTTTTGGCAAGCCCGTTGGTTCTGGTACGTGGCCATACCATTCTAGTTTCCATTTCTTGACTGTGGCCAGTAGGTCTTCATATTGTCCAGCTTCCTGGATTATTCCATTTCGTATCTGCTCATTGAAGATGTTGTCTTTATAGCAGATACCGAGCAGGTTTCTGAAGCATCTCATCTCCATGACATTGATCTTCTTTTTTAGATCAGCTGTTAATGTTAACTCACAAGCATATAGGAAAATAGAGAGGACCAGTGAGCGCATCAGCCTGATTTTGGTGCTGAGGGCTAAGTTCTTGTCTTTCCATATTGTCTCGAGCCTCTTTAGTGATGCTGTTGTCTGGACAATCCTGGACATTACTTCTGGTTTGGAGCCCTCTTCGAATACAATAGCTTCTAGGTATTTGAAGCTGTCTACTGTTTCCAAACTCTGTTCACCAACCTTAATCTGCTGGTGATGCCGCTGGTGTTACTTGTCATTAGTTGTGTTTTTTTAGCACTGATTTGCATACCATAAGATGAGGAAGTTTTGTCCAGTCTCTCTACTAGATTAGCTAATTCTTCCTCACTCCCGGCGAGTCCATCTATATCATATGCGAATCGAAGGTTGGTGATCCTTCTGCCATTTATGCTGACTGTCCCTTCATGATCTTCTAGTGACTAGTCCATCCGACATGATTCTCTCCAAGAAGATGTTGAATAGTGTTGGCGAGAGCAAGCATCCTTGTCGTACTCCAAAGGTAGTTCTAAACCAATCTCCGATGTTGTTGCTGAAGAAGACTGCACTGGTGGCACTGTCATATAGGCTGCGTATCAGCATTGTCAGGTTGTCATTAATGTTGTAATGTTTCATGGTTGCCAATAGAGCAGCGTGCCAGACCCTCTCGAATGGAATGCTTTTTTAAAATTAACTATTGACCCGTTTACAGATTTACAAAAGTGAAGAAACAAAAATATACGAATTTTTAGGTAATTCAATTCAGATATTGTCCTTTCTTTTTTCCCAGCACAAATCCACATGGTAGGCCTATATCTTTGGACAGTGTAACCGTAGAACAGGCTACTCAGCTCCATGTAGCATGACTGAACACATGACTACAATAGGTTACAATACTTAGTCAATGCAACATACAAGCTTATCTGTTGTTTCAGTCAATACTTGAATTTTAATTTGGGTTTACATTAATGGTGTTATCTTATTGGTTTTCCTGATTTGTTCAAGTAACCCATTCCATGCCTGAATTCCAAGAGGAAGAAAGATACAAGATATTTATAAGAGGTAATCCATATATTAGGCTACGTATGCAATGAAGGGTGAGAGTCTTTCAATTTAGCGTACGGATCGGTACAGCTAGAGAGAGAGGGAGAGAGAGAGAGAGAGAGAGAGAGAGAGAGAGAGAGAGAGAGAGAGAGAGGGGGGGCGCCTAAATGTGTGCATACGCAAAAAAGTATGTATAACCCAAGTAATCTACATAATAATTATTATTACTAGTTTACTCTTTGCCCCTTCTGTCCTCTTCTAGTTCTAGTGACTTGACTATCGGTGCTACTCTTGTCAGTTGTGAATATTCGCTAATGAACCTTGCAGCTCTTTACTGGAATTGCTCTTTCTTGTTATGTTTTCCTTAGCTGATGGGTCCCATTAAATGATGTATATTCTAGTATAGGTCTAACTTATGTGAGATAGCATTTTAGTTTTATGTTCTTGTTACATTTCTATAAGTTCTTTTTATGAATCCTAAAGTTAGCTTTTTTTTTTAAATCACGTCATCACCATGTGGATTTTAACAATAATTTATCATGTATTATTACCCTAAAGTTCTTTGCATTAATTATTTTTTTGAATTAGATCTAAATGTTTTTCATAAATGAAATAGTTGGTATTAATTTTTTTTCTTTTTCTTCGACAATATTTGCACATGGCCTTTAAAAAAAAATAATTATTATCAATATCTTTTGTTGTTTTATTGTCCTATTTCTTATTTCTTACGTTGCAGACACTCATCATAAACAGAAGAAAACGCTAAACCATAATCTTGCATTTTTGTTCATGTTTTTAAACGATGTTAAGTTGTTTGCTTTCCTGGTTTGTTCAGACTTCCGCCACTCGCTCTCTGAAATAAAAGACAACATTCCAATAACACGAAGAATTAGGATGTAGGCTACTGGCGTGAATCTTTCTTAATCGAAGGGTGGTAATCCCGGTAAATGCTTTACAAGGACCTAATATTGGAGTTATGGCTCTTTACTCGTATCAACAAATTTAAAATTAACATGTCATGGGCGATGGCTGCAATGGTTTAGGAACTCGAAGCATTGGGCGCATGCAGAACATTTTCGCAAAAAGGAGGTGTCGGAGAGAGTAGTCATAGATACGATCATTCCTGGAATATTTAAAAAAAACAAAAAAACGGAAGGTCTAATAATTTAGTAATAAAAATAAAGGCAATAACTTTGAATAAGATCTCACTTAAAATGTATCATTGAATTATCTTAACATTGTAAATTACTACTTTGTGAATAAGAAAATAGCACAGTTCTATAAATCCCTTTTATCTAGTCTACAATTAGTCGGAATAGGCCTATCTATCATATACGTAGGACGCAATACAGAGTATAATCTTGTGTATGCTACAGCTATAGGCCTAAGGAGCGTATGTTACATAGGTCTATAATTTATAAGAGTTAAAAAAAAATATTCATATAAATTGAGATTTTAAGATATAATATAAAAAAGACAATTATCAAAATGTTATAGGTCTAGGTTATACATATATCATATAATAATAAGTTATAACTGGAATATAAGAATTTACACTACTCTTCCTCTGTCGATTACTTTTGTAAATTTTAAAAATGCGAAATATTTTTTCTCCAAAAGTCGTGTTGTAAAATGCTGCCGATTTACCTGTTTGTGTGACCGTCTATAACCTGGACATTTAGAACTTTCTATTTCTGCTGATTAGTCTGATTTCTTTCAGTTTAATATTACCAGTGTACATTTTGGACTGATAAAAGTGTTGACAATAAATTATGTTATTTTATTTTGCATATGTTTATATATATTTTTAGCTAAACATTTTAGAATTTTATATTTGGCAACACTAAAATTTCTATGTAGAATTAGCGGGAAGTAGGAGTTGACAATCTTGCGCCAATGTCAACAATAAACATAAACTTTGGCACATATGTGTTTTACGATACAATTACTCTAAAGTGATGTCTTCGGACCCTGTTATCACACAAAATAATTTTCCGGTACTTTTGAGATTCTATTGTTGATACTATTGAGTATTGTTCATACAATACGCCGTTTTATTAGTGCTCATTACGCCGTTTTATTTTTATAGTGCAGTGTCAGTGAGTGTCGCAGACTGCGGCAGACAAACGCCCCGTCTCTGGTTACTAGTATACTGTTACGATGTTACTAGTACAACAGATCTAGTAGTAGTTAGTAATAGTAATTAGTAATGTAATAGGACTTAGTGTCACTTAGTCTTAGTGACTTAGTCATTGAGAGTAGTAGTACACAGGCCACGGTTAGGCTACTGTTAGACTCACTGAGGTTTTTAGGCTCGTCGCCTTGTAAACTTGTGTTTGGAAGCTGAGTATAGAAATTGAAACGATAGTCAATATTAATTTTAAATTTGGTCCTAGTAATAGAGTAGTAGTCCTAGTACTACCAATACTAACATTGGTAGTAATTGCTAAGCTAAGCCTTACTTAGTTGTATGTAGTATGTAGCATTTTGACTAAGTATTGTAACCTATTGTAGTCATGTGATGATGTGTTCACTAAAACTATTTTTACTTTTGCTCAAAAGTTTTGTCAAAAACTCATTACTGTACAACAGTGTAAAGTGTAATGTCAAAACTTTACTTTTATTACTTTACTAAAGTGACTTTACCACTTTTTCATTGACTAAGTATTGTAACCTATTGTAGTCATGTGATGATGTGTTCACTAAAACTATTTTTACTTTTGCTCAAAAGTTTTGTCAAAAACTCATTACTGTACAACAGTGTAAAGTGTAATGTCAAAACTTTACTTTTATTACTTTACTAAAGTGACTTTACCACTTTTTCATTAAAAATAGCCTATTCCATTTAATAAGAAGCCTGCCTATGCCTATACTACCCATTACTATAACGCTAATGATAAATATTAATAACAAACAGTCATAAAACTTATTTTGTCATAGATGAATAGTCTAGGACTATAGGCTAATTTATGTAGTAGGGCCTATACTGACGATACTTTGTCCCATGACCATGACACCCAAGTCCGAGTAAAGAATATACATGTTATTGTCATTATGAATGATATAATGTAGACCTAACCAATGTAACCCAATCATTTAGGCCCATTTCCTTTGTAGCCTTTGTATTGATGTATTAATGTATTGTAATTCAAGATTCTTGGCTTACACTTGACAGCGTTCATTAGTTTTTTTTTATGTTTATAAATATATTGGTCATTAGTTTTTAAATTAATATCATTACTAACTTGACATTACTAACTAAACCGAAGCCAAGGTGTCTAAGCAATTGAAATAAAGGAATTCATTTTTAGATACTATAAGTATAAATTGTAGTCAAATTATGCATTCAGCTGCATAACTGGGGCAGCAGCAGCAGTGGAAATCAATTGGCGTTAATCAAGAATTTTATTTTTAGATAACGTAGAGCGGTTAAGAGTGACAATAAGGCAGGTTGGAGTGTTGAAGTCATTGCTTTTCTTAATTGATAATTAAAATTTTAGTAGATAACAAACCATCAAATTTTTAATAGCTAATTTAGTTTATTATATATATAGGAATATATTTTTTTATAATAAATATCAAAAGTGTCAGTTTAGCATTTATGTCCAAACTTTGGTTGCCACCCCCTCTAGTTCTGCGACACAATGCATTTTAATTGTTTTCCTTTTCAATTATTTTTTTTCTTTTTTTTTTTTTTTCCAAGACTGAATCAAATGAAAATAAGCCTAACCCAGGAAGTTCTGATTTAGTTGTGGAGCAAACTTTGAAATCAGATTCTGGAATGGAAGAAGAATCTTTCAACCATTCAACAGGTAAGCATATATTCATATATATAATTATTCATCATTAGAAGATTAGCACAACATAGATCTAAAGACTATGCGATCTCAGGACATGCATCATTACCATCATAATGTATGTAAATGTTGGCAGATTATTCCCTTGGCCTATCCTAATATACGGCCAGACCAGTGGGGGGATCTCTATTTCCAGGCTCTGTTTATAGAGGCAGGTTCTTTAGGAACCATTTATTTATTATGCTTATCCTATCCAGATAATTCAGTTAGTCAAGCTTTTACAATTTAAAGACGTTAACATTTGTCTCCACTGGCTTTTAAAGTATCTATATTATCACGTTATAATGCAGATTTTTAAATGTTTTTTATTAAACAAATTAGTGCATTGCCGTTGTTCAGAGTGATAGTCAGGCCTGAATATTTTTATTTGAAATGTTCATTTAATATTATTTGCCCAATTCAGGTTTATCAGAGTCATCAGATGACGAGAAAGATGACATTGGTGTCAGGAAGAGTCACAGAGGCACCAGGAGAGTAAGTAAATATATTCTGTACTGACTGACAGTTTGACATATTTGCACTGTCTGTGGTTTGTCCTTCCTTTCTGAAGATTGCCAGGTCTCCCTTTATCTGTATGGCTTCTCTTGTGGCTTATCTGACCTTAAAAGTCCTCATATATATATGTATGATATACCGCACACAGTAGTTGTGGTTTTAGGATTTGGCAGTGCCCTGCCAGGGTCTCTTCTCTTTGCATTTACTTTTGAAACATTTTTCACTCAGCCCCTGGTCATTCTGGATTTTTTAGCTAAGTGTGCCCTTGCAGTGATTGCACTGGTCTTTCTGGATTTTTTAGCTAAGTGTGCCCTTGCAGTGATTGCACTGGTCTTTCTGGATTTTTTAGCTAAGTGTGCCCTTGCAGTGATTGCACTGGTCTTTCTGGATTTTTTAGCTAAGTGTGCCCTTGCAGTGATTGCACTTGTCTTTCTGGATTTTGTTAGCTAAGTGTGCCCTTGCAGTGATTGCACTTGTCATTCTGGATTTTTTAGCTAAGTGTGCCCTTGCAGTGATTGCACTTGTCTTTCTGGATTTTGTTAGCTAAGTGTGGCCTTGCAGTGATTGCACTTGTCATTCTGGATTTTTTAGCTAAGTGTGCCCTTGCAGTGATTGCACTGGTCTTTCTGGATTTTTTAGCTAAGTGTGCCCTTGCAGTGATTGTACTTGTCTTTCTGGATTTTTTTAGCTAAGTGTGCCCTTGCAGTGATTGCACTTGTCATTCTGGATTTTTTAGCTAAGTGTGCCCTTGCAGTGATTGCACTGGTCTTTCTGGATTTTTTAGCTAAGTGTGCCCTTGCAGTGATTGCACTGGTCTTTCTGATCTGGATTTTTTAGCTAAGTGTGCACTTGTCTTTCTGGATTTTTTTTAGCTAAGTGTGCCCTTGCAGTGATTGCACTGGTCTTTCTGGATTTTTTTAGCTAAGTGTGCCCTTGCAGTGATTGCACTGGTCTTTCTGAATTTTTTAGCTAAGTGTGCCCTTGCAGTGATTGCACTGGTCTTTCTGAATTTTTTAGCTAAGTGTCCCCTGCAGTGATTGCACTGGTCTTTCTGAATTTTTTAGCTAAGTGTCCCCTTGAAGTGATTGCATTTTGCCACCTGGTTTGGTCAAGGCTAGTGTTTTTACCATGTGTCTGGGTTAATGGAAAACTGTTCATATATATTCAATATAGCTTCAAATTTGTTAATTAAATCTGAAAACCAATAAATATTGGGTTATCTTTGGGACATTTTCTTCCGAAACATTCAACACACAAAATTTTTTAAACATCTGCTGCTCAAATGTATCACAAAGATAATTTATTAAAAAAAATATATGTTTTTGGTGGTCTTCGTTGAGTCTTGACATTCATATTTACTGTTTTCTTGTTTAGGTTTTTATTACTTAGTTTAGCTACCTCGCAGTTGATAGTTTTCAAGTAAGCTCACTCAATGTCTTTTGTTAATGCAATATTTTAAACATAATTTGTTTACCTTGAATCTCTCAATAGATGATTTTTGATGATGATGATGATGAGGAGAAAGAAGATGTGCAGCATGTTCAAGAAGCTGAAGACCAAACTGGAGAAGAAAGTGATACAGGCTCCAAACAGGATGAGGATGACAACAATCTCAGTGCTGAAGTTTCTGATACAAACTCAACTGATGAAACTGATAAGGATAAGACGACACGAGACTTGGACTTGAAAACTAACAGTGACCTCTATGATGCAGAGCTGAGTGATGAGGACAGACCAGGTTTAGTAGATATTGACAGACCAGGTTTAGTAGATATTGACAGACCAGGTTTAGTAGATATTGACAGACCAGGTTGAGTAGATATTGACAGACCAGGTTGAGTAGATATTGACAGACCAGGTTTAGTAGATATTGACAGACCAGGTTTAGTAGATATTGACAGACCAGGTTTAGTAGATATTGACAGACCAGGTTTAGTAGATATTGACAGACCAGGTTTAGTAGATATTGACAGACCAGGTTTAGTAGATATTGACAGACCAGGTTTAGTAGATATTGACAGACCAGGTTTAGTAGATATTGACAGACCAGGTTTAGTAGATATTGACAGACCAGGTTTAGTAGATATTGACAGACCAGGTTTAGTAGATATTGACAGAACAGGTTTAGTAGATATTGACAGACCAGGTTTAGTAGATATTGACAGACCATGTTTAGTAGATATTGACAGACCATGTTTAGTAGATATTGACAGACCAGGTTTAGTAGATATTGACAGACCAGGTTTAGTAGATATTGACAGACCAGGTTTAGTAGATATTGACAGACCAGGTTTAGTAGATATTGACAGACCAGGTTTAGTAGATATTGACAGACCAGGTTTAGTAGATATTGACAGACCAGGTTTAGTAGATATTGACAGACCAGGTTTAGTAGATATTGACAGACCAGGTTTAGTAGATATTGACAGACCAGGTTTAGTAGATATTGACAGACCAGGTTTAGTAGATATTGACAGACCAGGTTTAGTAGATATTGACAGACCAGGTTTAGTAGATATTGACAGACCAGGTTTAGTAGATATTGACAGACCAGGTTTAGTAGATATTGACAGACCAGGTTTAGTAGATATTGACAGACCAGGTTTAGTAGATATTGACAGACCAGGTTTAGTAGATATTGACAGACCAGGTTTAGTAGATATTGACAGACCAGGTTTAGTAGAAATTGACAGACCAGGTTTAGTAGATATTGACAGACCAGGTTTAGTAGATATTGACAGACCAGGTTTAGTAGATATTGACAGACCAGGTTTAGTAGATATTGACAGACCAGGTTTAGTAGATATTGACAGACCAGGTTGAGTAGATATTGACAGACCAGGTTGAGTAGATATTGACAGACCAGGTTGAGTAGATATTGACAGACCAGGTTGAGTAGATATTGACAGACCAGGTTTAGTAGATATTGACAGACCAGGTTTAGTAGATATTGACAGACCAGGTTTAGTAGATATTGACAGACCAGGTTTAGTAGATATTGACAGACCAGGTTTAGTAGATATTGACAGACCAGGTTGAGTAGATATTGACAGACCAGGTTTAGTAGATATTGACAGACCAGGTTTAGTAGATATTGACAGACCAGGTTTAGTAGATATTGACAGACCAGGTTTAGTAGATATTGACAGACCAGGTTTAGTAGATATTGACAGACCAGGTTTAGTAGATATTGACAGACCAGGTTTAGTAGATATTGACAGACCAGGTTTAGTAGATATTGACAGACCAGGTTTAGTAGATATTGACAGACCAGGTTTAGTAGATATTGACAGACCAGGTTTAGTAGATATTGACAGACCAGGTTTAGTAGATATTGACAGACCAGGTTTAGTAGATATTGACAGACCAGGTTGAGTAGATATTGACAGACCAGGTTGAGTAGATATTGACAGACCAGGTTGAGTAGATATTGACAGACCAGGTTGAGTAGATATTGACAGACCAGGTTTAGTAGATATTGACAGACCAGGTTTAGTAGATATTGACAGACCAGGTTTAGTAGATATTGACAGACCAGGTTGAGTAGATATTGACAGACCAGGTTTAGTAGATATTGACAGACCAGGTTTAGTAGATATTGACAGACCAGGTTTAGTAGATATTGACAGACCAGGTTTAGTAGATATTGACAGACCAGGTTTAGTAGATATTGACAGACCAGGTTTAGTAGATATTGACAGACCAGGTTTAGTAGATATTGACAGACCAGGTTTAGTAGATATTGACAGACCAGGTTTAGTAGATATTGAGAGACCAGGTTTAGTAGATATTGACAGACCAGGTTTAGTAGATATTGACAGACCAGGTTTAGTAGATATTGACAGACCAGGTTTAGTAGATATTGACAGACCAGGTTTAGTAGATATTGACAGACCAGGTTTAGTAGATATTGACAGACCAGGTTTAGTAGATATTGACAGACCAGGTTGAGTAGATATTGACAGACCAGGTTGAGTAGATATTGACAGACCAGGTTGAGTAGATATTGACAGACCAGGTTGAGTAGATATTGACAGACCAGGTTTAGTAGATATTGACAGACCAGGTTTAGTAGATATTGACAGACCAGGTTTAGTAGATATTGACAGACCAGGTTGAGTAGATATTGACAGACCAGGTTTAGTAGATATTGACAGACCAGGTTTAGTAGATATTGACAGACCAGGTTTAGTAGATATTGACAGACCAGGTTTAGTAGATATTGACAGACCAGGTTTAGTAGATATTGACAGACCAGGTTTAGTAGATATTGACAGACCAGGTTTAGTAGATATTGACAGACCAGGTTTAGTAGATATTGACAGACCAGGTTTAGTAGATATTGACAGACCAGGTTTAGTAGATATTGACAGACCAGGTTTAGTAGATATTGACAGACCAGGTTTAGTAGATATTGACAGACCAGGTTTAGTAGATATTGACAGACCAGGTTTAGTAGATATTGACAGACCAGGTTTAGTAGATATTGACAGACCAGGTTTAGTAGATATTGACAGACCAGGTTTAGTAGATATTGACAGACCAGGTTTAGTAGATATTGACAGACCAGGTTGAGTAGATATTGACAGACCAGGTTGAGTAGATATTGACAGACCAGGTTGAGTAGATATTGACAGACCAGGTTGAGTAGATATTGACAGACCAGGTTTAGTAGATATTGACAGACCAGGTTTAGTAGATATTGACAGACCAGGTTGAGTAGATATTGACAGACCAGGTTTAGTAGATATTGACAGACCAGGTTTAGTAGATATTGACAGACCAGGTTTAGTAGATATTGACAGACCAGGTTTAGTAGATATTGACAGACCAGGTTTAGTAGATATTGACAGACCAGGTTTAGTAGATATTGAGAGACCAGGTTTAGTAGATATTGACAGACCAGGTTTAGTAGATATTGACAGACCAGGTTTAGTAGATATTGACAGACCAGGTTTAGTAGATATTGACAGACCAGGTTTAGTAGATATTGACAGACCAGGTTTAGTAGATATTGACAGACCAGGTTTAGTAGATATTGACAGACCAGGTTGAGTAGATATTGACAGACCAGGTTGAGTAGATATTGACAGACCAGGTTGAGTAGATATTGACAGACCAGGTTGAGTAGATATTGACAGACCAGGTTTAGTAGATATTGACAGACCAGGTTTAGTAGATATTGACAGACCAGGTTGAGTAGATATTGACAGACCAGGTTGAGTAGATATTGACAGACCAGGTTTAGTAGATATTGACAGACCAGGTTTAGTAGATATTGACAGACCAGGTTTAGTAGATATTGACAGACCAGGTTTAGTAGATATTGACAGACCAGGTTTAGTAGATATTGACAGACCAGGTTTAGTAGATATTGAGAGACCAGGTTTAGTAGATATTGACAGACCAGGTTTAGTAGATATTGACAGACCAGGTTTAGTAGATATTGACAGACCAGGTTTAGTAGATATTGACAGACCAGGTTTAGTAGATATTGACAGACCAGGTTTAGTAGATATTGACAGACCAGGTTGAGTAGATATTGACAGACCAGGTTGAGTAGATATTGACAGACCAGGTTGAGTAGATATTGACAGACCAGGTTGAGTAGATATTGACAGACCAGGTTTAGTAGATATTGACAGACCAGGTTTAGTAGATATTGACAGACCAGGTTGAGTAGATATTGACAGACCAGGTTGAGTAGATATTGACAGACCAGGTTGAGTAGATATTGACAGACCAGGTTTAGTAGATATTGACAGACCAGGTTTAGTAGATATTGACAGACCAGGTTTAGTAGATATTGACAGACCAGGTTGAGTAGATATTGACAGACCAGGTTGAGTAGATATTGACAGACCAGGTTGAGTAGATATTGACAGACCAGGTTGAGTAGATATTGACAGACCAGGTTTAGTAGATATTGACAGACCAGGTTTAGTAGATATTGACAGACCAGGTTTAGTAGATATTGACAGACCAGGTTTAGTAGATATTGACAGACCAGGTTTAGTAGATATTGACAGACCAGGTATAGTAGATATTGACAGACCAGGTTTAGTAGATATTGACAGACCAGGTTTAGTAGATATTGACAGACCAGGTTTAGTAGATATTGACAGACCAGGTATAGTAGATATTGACAGACCAGGTTTAGTAGATATTGACAGACCAGGTTTAGTAGATATTGACAGACCAGGTTTAGTAGATATTGACAGACCAGGTTTAGTAGATATTGACAGACCAGGTTTAGTAGATATTGACAGACCAGGTTTAGTAGATATTGACAGACCAGGTTTAGTAGATATTGACAGACCAGGTTTAGTAGATATTGACAGACCAGGTTTAGTAGATATTGACAGACCAGGTTTAGTAGATATTGACAGACCAGGTTTAGTAGATATTGACAGACCAGGTTTAGTAGATATTGACAGACCAGGTTTAGTAGATATTGACAGACCATGTTTAGTAGATATGGACAGACCAGGTTGAGTAGATATGGACAGACCAGGTTGAGTAGATATTGACAGACCAGGTTGAGTAGATATTGACAGACCAGGTTGAGTAGATATTGACAGACCAGGTTGAGTAGATATTGACAGACCAGGTTGAGTAGATATTGACAGACCAGGTTGAGTAGATATTGACAGACCAGGTTTAGTAGATATTGACAGACCAGGTTGAGTAGATATTGACAGACCAGGTTGAGTAGATATTGACAGACCAGGTTGAGTAGATATTGACAGACCAGGTTGAGTAGATATTGACAGACCAGGTTTAGTAGATATTGACAGACCAGGTTTAGTAGATATTGACAGACCAGGTTTAGTAGATATTGACAGACCAGGTTTAGTAGATATTGACAGACCAGGTTTAGTAGATATTGACAGACCAGGTTTAGTAGATATTGACAGACCAGGTTTAGTAGATATTGACAGACCAGGTTTAGTAGATATTGACAGACCAGGTTTAGTAGATATTGACAGACCAGGTTTAGTAGATATTGACAGACCAGGTTTAGTAGATATTGACAGACCAGGTTTAGTAGATATTGACAGACCAGGTTTAGTAGATATTGACAGACCAGGTTTAGTAGATATTGAGAGACCAGGTTTAGTAGATATTGACAGACCAGGTTTAGTAGATATTGACAGACCAGGTTTAGTAGATATTGACAGACCAGGTTTAGTAGATATTGACAGACCAGGTTTAGTAGATATTGACAGACCAGGTTTAGTAGATATTGACAGACCAGGTTTAGTACATATTGACAGACCAGGTTGAGTAGATATTGACAGACCAGGTTGAGTAGATATTGACAGACCAGGTTGAGTAGATATTGACAGACCAGGTTGAGTAGATATTGACAGACCAGGTTTAGTAGATATTGACAGACCAGGTTTAGTAGATATTGACAGACCAGGTTTAGTAGATATTGACAGACCAGGTTTAGTAGATATTGACAGACCAGGTTTAGTAGATATTGACAGACCAGGTTGAGTAGATATTGACAGACCAGGTTTAGTAGATATTGACAGACCAGGTTTAGTAGATATTGACAGACCAGGTTTAGTAGATATTGACAGACCAGGTTTAGTAGATATTGACAGACCAGGTTTAGTAGATATTGACAGACCAGGTTTAGTAGATATTGACAGACCAGGTTTAGTAGATATTGACAGACCAGGTTTAGTAGATATTGACAGACCAGGTTTAGTAGATATTGAGAGACCAGGTTTAGTAGATATTGACAGACCAGGTTTAGTAGATATTGACAGACCAGGTTTAGTAGATATTGACAGACCAGGTTTAGTAGATATTGAGAGACCAGGTTTAGTAGATATTGACAGACCAGGTTTAGTAGATATTGACAGACCATGTTTAGTAGATATTGACAGACCAGGTTTAGTAGATATTGACAGACCAGGTTTAGTAGATATTGACAGACCAGGTTGAGTAGATATTGACAGACCAGGTTGAGTAGATATTGACAGACCAGGTTTAGTAGATATTGACAGACCAGGTTGAGTAGATATTGACAGACCAGGTTTAGTAGATATTGACAGACCAGGTTGAGTAGATATTGACAGACCAGGTTGAGTAGATATTGACAGACCAGGTTTAGTAGATATTGACAGACCAGGTTGAGTAGATATTGACAGACCAGGTTGAGTAGATATTGACAGACCAGGTTGAGTAGATATTGACAGACCAGGTTGAGTAGATATTGACAGACCAGGTTGAGTAGATATTGACAGACCAGGTTGAGTAGATATTGACAGACCAGGTTGAGTAGATATTGACAGACCAGGTTGAGTAGATATTGACAGACCAGGTTGAGTAGATATTGACAGACCAGGTTTAGTAGATATTGACAGACCAGGTTTAGTAGATATTGTTTATAACTTTCTAGTGTCATCTTAGGTATATTTGTTTATAGATGGCGGGTGAAATAGGGAAGTTTTATTTATGCAAAATACTTTTGTTGGATTCTGCACTAGTAGATAAGGTCGTGGTGGTAGAACGGCAGTGGTTGGCTGGCATACCGTAGGTCCTGGGTTTGAATCATTTTGAGGAATAGGATCAGATATCCAGGAGAAGACAACAAGAGTAGAGCAGATAGCCAAATTTGTAGGACTAAAGATTAACTTCGGCAAGACCAAACTCATAAAAGTGAAGAGAAGAAGAAGCTCTCAAAAGACACATGCCAACGGGGTAGAAATAGAAGAGATTGAAAACTTTAATTACCTTGGCAGCTACATCTCAGCTAATGGAACCATAGACATGGAAATCTCCACCAGACTAGCTATGGCAGCTCAGGCCTTCAACAAAGTGGGAAAAATATGGAAGTCATCCTCTCTGCAGCTAAAAACAAAACTGAAACTGTACAAGTCCAATGTACGCTCAGTCCTTCTCTATGCTGCAGAGACCTGGAAAACCAATACAAAAATTGAAAGCCGCCTCAGAGGGTTTGAAGTAAGATGTCTCCGGCATATCCTAAAGATTAACTGGGAAGATCACATCTCCAACAGTGAAGTTTGCAAGAGAGCAGGAATAAACTTCATCACTGAGGAGATTAAGAAAAGAAGATGGAGATGGCTGGGTCACGTTCTTCGCATGGATAGAAAGAGGCTTCCAAGCAATGCTTTGAAATGGACACCACCAGGAAAAAGGAGAAGGGGACGACAAATGGGATCTTGGAGGAGAACGTTGGGTGATGAAGCAAAGGCCACCAATAAAACATGGCATGAGATCAGATGACTTGCCCAGGATAGGGAGACATGGCGGAAATTTGTTGCTGCCTTATGCTCCACAGGAAGTGATAAAGAATAAAAGAGGTGGCTGAAATAGGGAAGTGAATGGCTAATGTTATTTATGCAAAATACTTGCTTACACTTTTGTTGGATTCAGCTCTAGTAGATAAGGTCATGGGGGGGTAGAGTGGCAGTGGTTGGCTGGCATACCGTAGGTCCTGGGTTTGAATCCTCTTGAAGGCTAGGATTTGTTCCCGGATCCTTAAGGGTGTCCCTGAGTCTAAAGAGCTCTGATGGGTACTTGACTAAAGTAAAGGCGGCTGGGCATTAAATGGCCACACAAATCCCCTAGTATACTGTGGCTACAGAAACTGGTGAATGCTGCTTCACCCACCCTATGGATTAATTAGGTCTGACGGGATACTTTACTTTTTTTTACGTACACTAGTGGTTATGTGTATACTTTCTTTTCTAAGGTTTTGATCATGATCATGAAGACGATGATATGGAAATGAAAAACTCAGACAATGATGCCAATGATCAATCAGGTGATAGCAATGATGAAGGCTTTGATGAAAGTCAACTGGACCCAGCACTTGCGGCCAAACTGAAAAAGTTGAAGGTACATTTAGTATGCACATACTGTGCAATATAATGGAGACCTAACACCTAGGCAATTCATGTCTCCTACATGACTATAATTTACTTTTATATTTTCAACCAAAGAGAGACTACATATTATCTGTGTTTAAACATTGATAATAACATATCTGTGTTTAAATATCTATTATTACATATCTGTGCTTAAACAACTATTATAACATTATTTTTTATTTAAACACATATTATAACATTATCTTTATTTAAACTCTTATAACATTATCTGTGTTTAAACGCCAATGATGACATTGTCTGTGTTTAAACAACTATTATTACATTATCTGTGTTTAAACACCAATTAGATCACCTTTGTTTAAACACCTATTGTAACACATTATCTGTGTTAAAACACCTATTAGGGAGCTGGTAAGAAAGGAAAAGAGAGAACAAAATATGAGAGAAAGTCTAAACCTACTGCTGAGAAAATGCTGGAGATCTACAGTGAGTCTCAAAAGATGCTGAGAGGTAAGCGTCCCTGAAAGCCACCAGCATTACTTTAAAGGAAGCACTGAAGTATTTTAATAGTGTTATGTCTTGTCTCTCTTTTATCATTTTTTTCTCTACAGGCTCCAGAATCAATCTGCCGTATTACGAACCAGAAACAAAATCGCTGAATGATTTTCTGGCCAGAGCTTCCAAGAAGCGACAAGAGTACGCTGGTCTCAAGAGAGCCAAAGACATTGTGTATGTTTGAAACTTTCATAACGTCCAAAGAATAATATAGTCGTCAGGTAATATTTCAATATTTTAAATCATTTTTGTTTTCTTATACATTTTTCAGGAAAGCTCAGATTATTCAAGATAAATTGGCTGTACCAGTTCTGCCCAGTCCACCGATGAAACTGCTGCCCAGGGCGAGGGTTTTACGAGATGAGGCTGAAAATGTCAAGCACCCAGAGTTGGTTTCACGCAGTGAAGCTCAAAGTTCTAATGATATTGAAGGGGACTCTGGATTGTTTTCAGTTGATCCAGACGGATCTCAGCAAAAAAGCAAATGGTTTCCTGATTCAGTTTCAAAATCACAGTTGGCAGACGATGATGAACTGCCAGACTTTTGTTTAAAAGAAGCCAGTTTAGTTCCATCAGAAGATGCCGTTAAAAGTAACACAAGTTTTGTTTCAGACTCTCAGGATTCGACTGTTCCATGCAAACAAACTTCCAAGATGGCAGCGGGAGAATCAGATTCTCCCTCATTGGCGCTGGATGAAGAGAGTGATTCTCAACCATTGCAACTGACTCCGCTGATAGACAGCTGTTCTCAAATTAATACAGCTGAAAGTGAACAAAAGGGCAAAGAAAAAGATACTCCTGCCTTGCAAAAAGACCCCTCCATGGATTTATTCAGCTCCGCGAATTCTCTTTTGAGTGAGCACCCGAAGGAAACCGTTGAAGATTCAAGCTGTAAAAGTTTGACTAGTCAGGTCCGGTGCAGTGTTGAAACTGTTGTGCCGTCCGATATCAGCGCTGAACCT
The DNA here is from genome assembly GCA_949126835.1 of Anisus vortex. NCBI lineage: Eukaryota > Metazoa > Mollusca > Gastropoda > Planorbidae > Anisus > Anisus vortex. The sequence goes on from OX421495.1 coordinate 52,921,366, forward strand.
ATGACATCACAGTGCTTGTCTCCTAAATTGATTGAGTCCTGTGACAACAAACTACCTTCTTCTGAAACGGTGCAGAGAAGGAAAAAAAGTTTACTGGAAAGACTTCAGGGCATGGAGTTACCCTCCCTCCCTTCTCCCCAACTCAGCGGCTCCCCCTCCGACGTCATCTGTCTGGTGGAACCCTCCAGGGAAACACCACTGAGGAATCCAGGATTGCTGAAATTGATGAACAAATTCGCAGAGCATTCCAAGAAGAGGACGCCTAAAGCAGCACATGACGTAAGCTTAAGGTAAGTGAACATTTGACCATGTGATGTTTTGCACCAGTTAATGAATCGAAGCTTAAAAAAAAATACAGTGAACATTTTTTGAAGTTTTATTGACTTTTCCCCCCATTGGTTACTTAGTTCACTTAGGACTTAACTCTTTCACCACTAATAGGAAGAATATAGCTCATGTGAAAATCTGTAATGAAAGACTTGACTTTGATTTCAGTATAATTTCTAAGGAAGGAGAAGAAGGGACAAGGAAGGAACTGAAACTTCATTCACTCACTTACAAGGTACAGGAGGAGGAAGAAACTCCAAATAATGACACACCAGGTAAGAGTTGATTACCTTATACTGTCATGTGACTATTTGCACTTTGCTGCAATATACTATTATAGTGCATATAATATAGTTATTCTATGTATTACAGACGCTCCTGTTATAGAAGATTATTGCGTCCTACTCACATGGTCTGAGTCTAGTTTTGCATTTTTGTGTGTGTTTTAAATGCTAAGTTACTGGTTTTCCACCTCATTCCATGCCCAGATCACATTTGGGAAGAAGTAGTTCTTAAATGCATTTGTTCTCACATAAGGGATAATAAAAGTGTTTTATCCTTGTGTTTATCAGAGCAGTGTAACGGATTGTTATTGTGTTGTATTTCTAAATTAGAATTTAATGCCCTATGTACTATTATTACTTTACTCTTTGCCCTTCTGTCCTCTAGTGTTTCTAGGTTTAGTGATTTAACTATTGGTGTTACTTTTGTCAGTTCATTTTACTTTGGACATTTATAAAGTTTTCCCTTTTTTTTTAAGGTTCTAAACTTCTGAAACTGAAACAACAGTTAGATGTGGGCATGAGATTAAAGCGTGAGGAAGCCAGGCAGCGAAGGATGCAGTTGTACGCTCTGGAAAACGAGGAAGGTTTTGAGGGCAAGGAAGAAGAGGAGGTGGAGGACGAAGAAGATTTGGAAGAGGAGATGACTGAGAGCTCGGGTGAAGAGGAAGTAGAGGAAGCGCCGATGGACTTTGGAAATGAATCTGATGATGAAGAGGATGTGAGTATTTGCTGATTTAGCTATTCAAACACTAATTGTCTTTCTTTCAAGTTGAAAAAAAACAATATCTTCTATAATTTAGGGATTCTCTTTGTTGAGTTCAATGCGGTACCCATTGAAATTTTAAAACTTCGTTTATATATTTAAAAAAAAATATTGTATTTTCATTCTCTTAATTTTATGTTATTTGTGTAATTTACTTACCGGTAGCTCTTTTACTTTTTTGTGGATCCACTCTGTTCATAGTTGACAAGTTTATCATTTCAATGACCTATGTTTCCAGTTTAGATTTAGGCTAGAACTGCGTGTACTGAGATCTCAGCACTTAACAGCCCTGGATATTAACTCTTAAGGTGTGATTCAGTCCCAGTTAAGATCAATGAAAGGTGTGCCACAAGTACCTCACAGCACACAAGTCTCAATTGACACAATCATGCACATCTGATCAAAGTTTGTCTCATTTTTGTGGGTTGGCCTTTTTGGCTGAGCATTTGACGACCATTGTTTTGATTTCAAGCTGAAATCCATAGAAACGTCACGATTTTCACGTATTTCAGATTTCATGACAGATTGAACCCATCTCTGTTTGCTTCCTGATTGGTTGCTGTGAATGGGTGTTTGAATATTGACATGATTGAGACTATAGACAGATATTGATTGAGACTATAGACAAATATTTAACTGCCTCATTATTCATTGCTTCCTATTCTATGTTTAGTACAACCCTTTGTTAGACAATGAAGCAAAGGAAGACTCGGACGATGATGGTGATGATGATGGAGAGGATGGGGATCAGAGTGTGAGAGAAGAGAATCTAAACGAAGACTCCAATGATATCTGTCTGCATTTTGACGCGTCTGACGATGATGAAGAGAGCAAGTCTGATGGTGAACATGAGGATGACAGTGATGGTACAGTTGGTTACTCAATATTTTCAGTAGATGGAATTGTGACTTTAAATTTTGTATCTAAGATATGTGTGATAAAAGTATGGAGATTTGGATTGTATGTTTTCGAGACCTGCGGAAAGACTTAAATTTAGATTTATTGGCAAAACAGCTGAAAACATTTTGCAAAGTATTACATATTTTTTATTGTATGAATTTCATTAAGTATTTATAGGTACTAAAAGCCTTTTTTTTGGTACTGATACAAAAATGTAAACAAAAAATTAAGGAAAAATTCCAGCATTTCCCCAGTGTCTTAACTTTCTTCTACAAACAAGAAGAAACTTTTTAAATTACAGTTGAATGGGTTGAATTACTAGCATGACCAGCCACAGATTAAATGAAAATGTATGCACACACACACATCCTATTTGCCAAGCTTTTCTTTCATTGCTCTTTGTAGATTGTGAATGAACTTATTTTTTTTTAGGAGAGATATTGACTGCTAGGAAAAAAACAAGAAAGGCTATTGTAGAAGACAGTGATGCAGAGTCAGCCGATGAAGATGCCAACAAGGCTGACGCCCCGACGCAGATACTTGAGTCACAGAGAGACACATTATCTGGCTCAGGAAGAGGCAAGTACAGTAATCTGGGACATCTCATGATAGATAACCTTAGCACTTTTCATTGATATCTTAAAGTTGGCAATAGATGATAGTCTTAACTCTTTCTAATGTCAGTTTATATTTTGTTCATTTCTTTCCAGATCCTCTGAAAAGTCTTTGGTCTTGTGGTGTGGCATCTGGACAAACAGATTATCAGGCGAGTGGCACTATATTTTTACTGGATCTATTTATATTTCAGGTGGCGCAAATTGGGCTTAAAATTGTATTCATTTCAAAGTGGGTTTTTTTTCTTCCCCTGATCTAGCTTTTCTGCCACTATATGAATTTATTATAACTCTAAACCATTTTTCTGTTGACCTCTAGGATAAAGTAAAATTTCGTAGAGAAAACTCCAAGTCCCCTGAGCTCTACTCCTGTGATAAAAGTACAAGTCAGTATAGCTCTGCTCAACAACTTGAGAACAGTAATTCATCCCAATATGTAACACACGTACCGACGCTAGACAAAGATGGGTAAAACATTTTGTTGTTTATATCTTTTTATTAATTCATTAACATATGTTGTTATGTTAAAAAAAAATTTTTATTATTAGTTTTAAATTAAAAACATTTTTTTTTGGATTTATTCTAAAGAAAAAAAATTTTTATAAACATGTCTTTTCCATTGTTTAATCTCGAAATAACTTTTTGTTGACCAGGTTTTTCAAACTGACCCAGAAACCTTCATTCAAAATGGCATCTGAAGATGCAACCAATAGGCTGTCATCTTTAGTTGATTCAGGTGAGAGATATGCTGTAAATGGAAAATTAAACTTGAAAGTGATTTTAAACAGGTTATATTTATAGTCTCTCTAAATTTTCAAAGGATACCTATTGGATTGCCAAGGCTTTATAGATCCGCACTGGTGCCAAAAAACTGTTTATAACTATGCTGGTTAATATCTATGGTTCTATTTATATCTTTGGTTTATAACAGTAACAGTAAGGCCTCTATGGACAAGTCTTAACGTGTATGCATGCATAAAAGGTCACGTGCAAAAACATTTCCGTTCTTATTCGATCATTTTATTCGAGACAATGTCTGTGTGCTACTTTACTGGTTGTACTCAAATTTGTTGGGGATTAAAATTTATTTCATTTCCAATAGATGTTTACAAAGCAACAATGTATTGTGAAAGTCAGAAGGGAATAATCACCTTATTAAAATATCAAACTTATTGCTTAATGCAAAAGAATTTTTGTTATTCGTTTTTATGAATTTACGCATTTTGTTTTTCAATAACCAAGAGCATGCAGCTCTTGACTCATTTATTTTGTAAACAAATAAAAATTTAACGTCACGCGACTAACACTTGAGTATTAATGATCGCCTGTTCACTTTTGATGTTAAAAACGGATTCCTCATAGCTAATATTGTATCCTTTGTATAATTCTAAAAGACTAGAACTGGCCGTCGAGGTTGAAATCAATTGTCAAACACCAGCAAAAGCATGCTTTTTTTTTGTTATTAGTTTAAAAATAGAATAGGAAGTTCACAAACATTCGGGTTCAAAAGTTCACGCCTCATTAAGACTTATCCATTGTGTTAACATAAAAAGCTGAAGCATTATTAAAAGTCTTCTTTCATAACGTGTGCAAAGCCCAATGTTTCCAGATTTACCTTTGACATTAGTATTTGTATTTGTCATTATTTATTTCAGGATTTGATGCATTGACACCTGGGAACATTTTCAAAGGCAATAGTCAACAAGGTAAGCGCCTTTATTATATACACAATTAAGTTTGTTATTACTTACATATTTATTTAGATTATTTATATACCAGATTTTTAAAGCATTATAAACCCAAAAATATCTATATCGCTATATTACTGTTGTGAAATATATAGTTTACAATGTAGAAATCTCAACCAATCCTGATTCAAAAGTATTAGCATTGTGGTTTTGATTGGGTTGAATTTACTTCTAATTTTGATTTTTTTTTTTGTATGAATGTATTTAGCATCTAGCCAAATCCTTACTCCTGGCAATATCTTCCAAGACTTTGTAACTCAACCTGCCAGCGGTGGATTCAATGGGGATGACCTTAGTCAGGATAAGCAAAGCATGGACTCATTTTTACATTTCGGGTAAGAGAATACAATATTATTACAAGATTTTCTGTTAGATTTTGTCAATAAAAATGTCTGAAATAATGACTAGCACTGATCTGTATGTGTTGCTTCTTCTCTGTTGGGGTCGACGAAGACTATCCAATGTCATTTAGGTCTCTGGATGAGTTCAGACATGGCAAAATTTAGTTTTATGGTGTTGTATTGTTTTTATTGTATTGTAAAATAAAACAAGAAATTAATAATAAACTAAATGGCCTAAATTTGTATTGGCCTAATGATTTCAGTTTATACTTCTGTAATGAAATATGAAATACTTTTGTAATGTTCACTATTCACCCAGCTGATATAGTGATAAAAACTTTCCCCTGAGAAAAAAATAAATTGCAGTTTTTATGTTTCCGGTGTATATTCTTTCATCATAATTTTCAATGAATCATCTGTTTATTCCAGAAAGGATACCATAATTAATGAAGCATTTCAGTCAAAGGTGAAATCAAAACAACTTGGCAAGCCATCCACTTACAGGTCATTTAGCGATGAAGATGAATGTGATGTTTATGACCCATTTTCTGTTTTGACCAAAAAGGGGGATAATGCCAAACCAAAGAAGCTCCCACTAATTAAGGTTTGTGTTATCTTGGTCTATTCAAGTAGAGCCAATGTTCTGTTGTTTTTTGTAACATATTAATGGCTAAGTCACATAATTGTTTAATATTCTGACATTTTTGTTTTCCAGTGCATTTATGCAAAAGTGTAAGCACAGAAATTTTGCAATAATCTTGACTTTTAAAGTGGATTAAAATGTTTGAAATTTAAGCCAGAAGCTCTTTTTTCTACCGCTATTACTTATCACATGAGTTGTTTTTGTATCGTTTAGCCTGTTTTAACTGACAGTGAGGATGAACACAACGGTTCTCAGGACAGTGGTGACAATTTCCTGGCCAGCGAGGATGACGACAAAATTGACAGAGAATGTGATACTGATGTGGAAGAGCCCGAAGAGAATTCTGAAAGAAACTTTAAATTTACCGGCTTTAAAGACAGAAAAAAGGGGTAAGGCTTCTTTACAGTCCATGTAAATACCAAAACATTCAGTAGATGATGATGAAGTTAAGTTTTGCTCTGTTGAGCTGGAGTATTATTATCAACGTGAGGGTATTGTGTTAAAAATATAAACGCTTCAAAAAATTAAGTCTCGTGTTTTAAAAGAAAAGCAACTCCAATCTTATATCTTTCTATACATGAAGGTCCATTGTTGAGTTCAGCATATTTCGTTACTATCACAAAAACACGTTTCAGTTACCAAAAACATGCAATCAATTCAGAGAAAAGAAAAAAAAAAGAATTACGTCACTTCCGTAACTATCGAAAACGTCACACTCATAGAAATAACAATTATAGATCACTCAACAAAAATATACAAATTAAATACTAATTATAAATACATGACTCGTATGTCCGAGATGAATTTCATTTAACCCTTGATTATGTGGCCAACACAATGCCCTAAATAAAATGGATCACAACACAGCGTTACAATTCAAATATTCCCCAAGTAATGGCCCTTTTAAAAAAATGTAACTGTCACTTTAAGGTATTGAAAAATTTGTTAGCATTAAAAAAATTGCAGTTATGTATATTGCCATTTTGAAAAGAAGAAATGTGTTTGTTACAGGATAAGAAAAGAATTTGTGGAAGATGAGGCTGAGCTTTCAGGTAGGACCTTTATTTATTATATCTAGTTGTTGTTGTTTTGTCTATAGCAGTCTTTCTCTAACATTTTAGAATGTTATTGAAAAACCTAAATTTCTTTCAACTAAAACCCAAAAGAATAAAAAAAACTCCAAAAAATGGGAGTTGATAAATTTATTAATGTCAAAATCTGATTTCTTGTTCAACTATCAGCACTTCTTGGGAGACTGTTCTAAAAACAAAATTCTTAAAAAAATATGACTAGAAAAAATCTGTTGTGTTACTATTAAACTTGACAATATCCAGTGTTGGGGCCTCAAATTGTCAAGGACCCATTAATGTTAAATGATTTTTAGAAAAGGTTAATCAATCTTAAAGGGATATCTATTTTGTTGTAAGGTAATATTTTACTTCAAGTAGCCCACAATTTAATTGGTTCTAAAGGAATGATATATATAGAATCAAAGTTTGATTTAATGCCTTGCAATGAAATGCTAATTAGGCTCAGAATCTATTTTTTATAAATTCCGGTTATGTCTTTTGAAAAAGCATTGGAGTCGGTTGTATTTTTTCCTTTATTTTTTGTATTAAGGACATAACCGATAATTGAATTGCTACAAACAATAGTTCTTTTTAAAGAAATTAATATTAACCCTGGGGTGGGGGATAGGTTTTTTTTTATGGAGCCCCATTAAGATCACTGTTGGGCCTATTTCAACATGTTTGTTTATAAAATTTACATTTTTCCCTTTAACTTTCAATTTGTGAAATACTTTTATTTTCAGGAAGTGAATATGAAAGTGACGAAGATCTTGATCTGGCCGAGGCTGACGACATCTTAGAGGAGGAGGAAGGAGACAGAGACATGGCCGGAGTGTCTGAAGATCAGCTGAGAGAGGAAGTTGGGAGAGTTCATATGTGAGAACAAACTTATTTTAGAACCATTTTCTATGGAATATTTAAAGCTTTTGAAAAAGTTAAAAAATATTTTGGAATGTTAAGAATTCGTGCATTTTTATTTGGTGAAACCAACTTCACATCAAATCTATGAATATGAAATATGGTTGATTAGAGGAACCTTAACTTTGTTTTGTTGAAATGAAAATCCAATGTCTTAAATATCCTCAACAAATAATCTATTTAAAAAGTTGTAAATTAAATTAGAACAAAAAATCATACATATTTCTTTTCTATATTTCAAAAGTGTGTTGTAACATCCTTATAAAATATTTTAAACGTTATTAAAACGTTAATGGCATAACATCCAATAAAACACAATGTATATTTATTTTATATGTATATTTTAAAATATACATTTTCCCTTGTTTTGTTTTTTCTTCCAGTTGAAAAATTTCTGTAATACAGTTTTTAGTTTATTAATCATGTAATGTTATGATAAAATACAAATGTTTTACTTCTGCTCTGCAACAGGAAACGCCTGCAGGATGATGATGACAAACAAGTGATGTTCTTTAAGGAAAGATACCTACAGGATGGAGATCTCTATTCTGATGGTGCTGGAAGAATGAGGAATTTTCGCTGGAAAAACTCTGGTATGGTTATTTCATAAGAATTTCCTGGTTCTATTATTTTGACACTATTTTATTAGCTATGTTTATGTTGTTGTAATACCTATACCTATTGTTGTAATACCTGATTATAAACTGACTCACAGGCTAATTGACATCTGTAACAACTGTTATAGTAGGGCAGCAGACCGTGACTGGTCATTGAGGGCTAGGACTGTGTTGTTGACAGTGGTATGACCAGTTTTGTTCGGGCACGGGGCATGTGAAGGGGAGAGTTAGGAGGAGATGGTAGACAGTGTGTGAGAGTTGAAGGACAGTGTGTGAGAGTTGAAGGACAGTGTGTGAGAGTTGAAGGACAGTGTGTGAGAGTTGAAGGACAGTGTGTGAGAGTTGAAGGACAGTGTGTGAGAGTTGAAGGACAGTGTGTGAGAGTTGAAGGACAGTGTGTGAGAGTTGAAGGACAGTGTGTGAGAGTTGAAGGACAGTGTGTGAGAGTTGAAGGACAGTGTGTGAGAGTTGAAGGACAGTGTGTAATATCCAGGGTACAATGGAGTCACTAGATATTTTATGATGTTCGTTGGAATGTATTTTTGATAAAGTTATGAAGAGATTGTGTTTGTGATACTTCGAACTATTGGATTAATGTTACAAAGTGTTAAAGATTTAAAGATTACTCTAATAACTATATATGTTTGTAGTAAAAAAAAACAAAAAACATATATATATATATATATGTCTACAATCTGAGTTGTTCTATATATATATATATGAAGTAGGACATTTAAGTGCATCCCAGGGTTGTTGTAGGCGCTATTGCTGACAGAAAGAAGTAATAACACAACACAATTGGCATGTTACAACATCAATTTGACTTTTAATTTATTTCCATGAGTAGAAACTGACTCGCAACAGGACATGTTTAATGCATCGGATGAAGAGCAGCACGAGGAAGACAATGACGAGCAGCAGTGGAGGAAAGACAGATACGAGCGTGAGAAATTCCTGGAAGAAGTGGTCAGTTCTCTGTATATTTGTTTAGTCTTGTACACTTTTTTTATTGTGTTGAAACATTGTAACTATTTTAACTTTAGTTATTAAACATTTTTCTTATAATTAATTTCAAAGCATTTTTTAAAACAAAAATTACTAAAGCCTTCATTGAATCTAGGAGTGCATGTACATAAACATTTATTTAATGAAGGTTATAGATGCTATATAATATAAGTGTATATGCCCTTGCATAGCAATAAAGACAATTTTGTTTCATATACTTTAGGTGTACTTTTAAGCTTTGTACTTTAAGCTATGTCATTCTATTGTTATCACATTTCTATCTCTATTTAAAAATTAAAAGAAGAATGGCAATATCTAAAAACAGCTTCATGAGCTTAAGCAGTATCATGAAAAACAGGAATATCAGAATATGTGCCAAATTGCGCATACTGAAGGGGTCTGTTCTTTTATATGGGTGTGAATGTTGGACTATTGATAATGAAACAAGGAAAAGATTGGAGGCAGTAGAAATGTGGTTTCTAAGAAGGATGATGAGAAATCTAATGCAGAAGTGTTGAAAACAGCATGTACCTCAAGAGAAGTCATTAAAACCATTAGGAACAAACAGATGAAATTCCTAGGACACATCTATAGGAAAAATGGTATTTGTGTGGGAAAATATCTGGTAAGAGAGACAGAGGAAGACAAAGGCTGACATATGTAGAAAGCCTGAACGAATGGGCCACGAACAACAACATAAGCAATAATAACTGCTTCCAAATAGCTAACAACAGAAAAGAATGGAGAGTCATGACCGCCGATGTCTGCTCCAGACCTGGCACCTAAAGAAGAAGATCACTATTGTACTGACAATTGTAACTCTTTATTTTATTTTTCAAAACAGTGTGATTTGTTGTTTCTTTATTCCACTTATATTTAACAGAACAATCAATTTTCTATTTAGGATCCTGAGCCCAATGAAGATGACAGTCAATTGTTGAAACTTGGACATCATTTCTTAAAGAAGAAAGGTGAGCTAACAAATATTGTATAACAGAAATTTAGATTATTTCTCTTGTCTTTGTGTCTCTTCTTCTTTTCTTCTTTTTTTCCATAAATCTGAATTTTATGTCTAATATTTTAGAGATTATTCTACATATGCTAATGCAAAAAAAAGTTTTTGAGATTTTTTATTAATACTTTTCTTTAATAGTAATAGACTATTTATTGTTGAAAATTGTGTTGTCTATTTTTAAAAACAGTTGTGGATATTGCCTTTCCCTAAAATAATTATTACATTACAACAGTCATTATAACTCTTCTACCTACATCTGAAATGTATGCATAAAAAACACAGCTTTACTCATATTACTTTGATTCTAATGGTATAATTCTAACATTTCAGAGTCAAGTATCACAAAAGAAAATGTGCCGGCTGCTAAACCTAAAATGTTGCCCCCAGAACCTCCAAAGCCAAAGGTAAACAGTGCCATGTTATCTCACCGATTGCTTGAATGTATTAAGTATCAAATACAATAGTTTCTGCCCGGAAGGTGATACCTGACTAAGCTCGTTTTCTACAGAGAATGTAGGATCTTTTGTAGAGCCCTGGATATAAATTTTAATGTTGCTCATTGTGTGGCATAAGTTCCCTGTAGTGGTCAATGGTGAGTGGATCCCTTGACTATTCCTCTCTCAAGCTAGAATTATCATGATTTGTATGGTCTTCTCTTTGTGTTTACATACCTTTCATGGTCTTCTCTTTGTGTTTACATACCTTTCATGGTCTTGGTTTGAATCCTGGTGAAGGCTAGGATTTGTTTCCGGGTAAGGATGGTGTTCCTGAGTCTACCCAGCTTTGATGTGTACATGAATTTAGTTGGGTTAAAGTAAAGGCGGCTGGCCATTGTGCTGACCATATGATCCCCTAGTAGCGAAGGCCACAGAAACTGGTGAGAACTGCTTTACAGACTTATTCGAGACCAGAGCCTATGTATAAAAAAAGAACCACAAAATGTTCCATTGGATATTTGATTTACTGGACAATCCCCTGAATTTTAGAAACGCAATAAATGAAAATATAGAATTTAATAGTCACATTAGAATAACAGTGCTCTTTGGACAACATTGAAAATTCACATGAAGTTGAAGTGAATACTCTTGTAAGTGTTGAACGGGCATTTGGGTTTTTCCCAACCTCTATATATAGATGTGCAGACAGTTGATTAGTTTACATTGTAGGATTATAATGTGTTTTGTTTTTAATGTTGATCTTGATTTTTTTACTTACAAGATTCACTGCTAGCTGACTTATAAATTTTGATTTTTTAAATACATGTTTGTTGACTGCTATAAAAACAAATATTATTGGCGTGAATGAATACATTTTTCAATACAGATACAGAATTTTTCATGATCTTGTTTCTTCGGCATTTTATAAGAATAAGAGGGGATTTTCTCTATATAAAAACTAAACCAAATGGTTTATCTCAGTGATATTATGGTATATCTCATTCTAATGTTAAAAAAATAAATACTAAAAGACTTTTCCACTCAGACCTATTCAGTCTATAGGGCCTATGAGGCAGCACTCATAAGTTTTTAGTGGCCATGGCATACTAGGGGATTGTGTAGCCATCATAATGCCCAGGTGCCTTTACTTTTTTTCCCAATTAATATCGGTTACCCATCAGGGCTGGGTAGACTCAGAGACACCCTTCAGACCTGAGGAATAAAATCCTAGCCTTCACTGGGATTCGAACCCTGTACCTTCGGCTTTCGAACACCAGCCCAGCCTCCTCCTATGTTACAGGCACCCTTAAATTATTATTTTTTTATTTTGAAAATGATTGCCAGTAAAGTTGTAATGTTTAGTAAATGCATTGTCATGGCTACACTTTCACAACAGCTGAATGATGATTTGTTTTTTCTCTCTTTTCAGCTTTCTAAAAAAGGTTCATTTTTGTCAAGAAAAGATGACACGCGCATTAAAATAGCGCAGGTGACAAAGTCTCTCGGCACAACAGCTAGGAATACCAAAAACTTCATCTTTCAATCTGTGGATCCGTTGGAGTCACAGGAGGTTAATGCTAATGTATGTTGTTTTTTTTATACTAAAATTTCACTCTATACCAAACGTAGATCTATTTTTTTTTACCAAGCTGGCTGTTTTAGGATCAATACCAGAAAAGGCCACATTAACAACAGTTATACTAATAGTTAAATCACTAAACATAGAAGCACTAGAAAAGAGAAAGGCAAAGAGGAAAATTGAAAATAATACATAAGGCATTAAATTCTAACTTAGAAATACAAAATAAAAAAAGCTATTACAATGCTCAGATAAACATATTGACAAAAACACTTTTCTTGTTCCATATGCAAGAACAAATACATATACGGTAAGTACTCTTTCTTCCTGATTGGCGTCCGGACATGGAATGGGTAGCCTGAACAAACCAAGAAACCTAGTAACTTAATAGCATTTAAAACACTGATCAAAATGCAAGACTAGACTTAAACCACGGATAAAAGTGTAGGACGCAAAAATCTTCTGTATAGAAAAAGTTTCCGTAACATATAAGATAAGAATTTTTTATTGGGGCTATCTGTGATAAGTACATTACATGATTTAGGGTCTAGAAGATAATACACAGTCCCAGAAACTTCTAAATCTCTAAGTTGAAAAATGTTTATTTGTATATGAAATTATATTATTTGATGTGCAGTCAAACATTTTTATTGCGTAGGAATACATTGGCTATAATCTACTTTACTTTCCATAATCATACAGAAAGACGTAGCAGCACCGTCCAAACGCAAAGCTCACAGTGCCAGCCAACCAGAACAGCCGGTTAAAAAACTAAAACTGACTGATGTGCCAACTGGCAAGCTGCAGAAACGCAGAGAGAGCATATTCAATTTATTGGAGTGATTGAAGCCAAAATCGTATTTTCAAATTTTGTATGTATGTGTGTATGTATTTATTATCAGTGTAAATAAATTTTGATTTCTTACAAAACACTTTTAAACGTTATTTGATGTTTGTTTGTGCGTGCAAAAGATTGGAACAAATCCAGTTATCAATTAGAGTATTTTAGCAAAATAATAATACTAAAGTATGCCAGACAAATCAAAATGTGTTTTTCAACTACGGTAAGTTTTAAATGAAATATTTTTCATTTACAAAACACTATCTATGTATGATAAAAGTAAATGTATGACAATTAATAACACATTCAAAAAGCAGTACCCGATATGATAAAAGTAAATGTATGGCAATAAATATTTTAAAAACTCTTTAGTTTTACCTAAAACTATATTATGTCTCAAAAGTTTTTTAAGAACGGTAATACAGGGTTCCCACAGAATAGTGGAATGTCAAAGGTCTAAGAAAGTCATGGGAAATAAATTGCTTACTTTCAACCCAGGATTGTACATTTATATGTACACAGGTAGCTGATGGTTTATATACACAAGTAGCAGATGATTTTTGGGAAATTACTAAAACTGTTGTTTATAAAGAGATATATTTTTAATTTGTAAAAGGTTTTCTAAAATTATACATGTAGTCTGTTTTAGAAAATGAATTGAGTCTAGCCAACTCTTTTGTGGGTAGAGATAACTTGTAATTTTCAGGTGTTGTTGATAGTTCAGACAGAGATAACTTGTAAATTTAAGGTGTTGTTGATAGCTCCGATAGAGATAACTTGTAATTTTAAGGTGTTGTTGATAGCTCCGATAGAGATAACTTGTAATTTTCTGGTGTTGTTGATAGTTCCGATAGAGATAACTTGTAATTTTCAGGTGTTGTTGATAGTTCCGATAGAGATAACTTGTAATTTTCAGGTGTTGTTGATAGTCTGAACTGATAGAGATAACTTGTAATTTTCAGGTGTTGATAGTTCTGATAGAGATAACTTGTAATTTTCAGGTGTTGTTGATAGTTCAGACAGAGATAACTTGTAATTTTAAGGTGTTGTTGATAGCTCCGATAGAGATAACTTGTAATTTTCAGGTGTTGTTGATAGTCTGAACTGATAGAGATAACTTGTAATTTTCAGGTGTTGATAGTTCTGATAGAGATAACTTGTAATTTTCAGGTGTTGTTGATAGTTCAGACAGAGATAACTTGTAATTTTAAGGTGTTGTTGATAGCTCCGATAGAGATAACTTGTAATTTTCAGGTGTTGTTGATAGTTCCGATAGAGATAAATTGTAATTTTTATGTGTGGTTGATAGTTCCGATAGAGATAACATTTAACATGCAGTATCAGTAATTGTCAAGATTCTTCTAACACCTTTAAAGTAGGACATTAACAATATAATATATAGGTATGTGCCTTTTTTGTTATTGAAAAAAAAAATATTTTTGTTTAATCAAGGGTGTTCCTTCTTTGGGTATGTCTAATCTTTAAGGAAATCAAATAACTAGTACATTTTCTTTGATTGGTTGCTTCTGTATGTTTGTAGTCATAAAAATAAAAGTTTTACTGAACCAGATTTACCTTTATGTTATTTTTATACATTGCTTTTACCTTTATATTATAGATTGCTTTCGCTCAATTAAGTAACAAAACATTTTTTTTATAACTGTTTAATAATCTTGACATGAAATAATGTATACACTATTTACAAATATCACAGATAAGAATACTTGGATTGTTTGCATCTGGACATCACATTAAATTGTTGAACTTCATCATAAAGTCAAAATCTTTGTAGCTTATCCGCCCATCACCATCACGATCAATTTCTCTGTGTAAAAATAAATAATGCAATAAGTTAAAATAAGAAAAGCAACAACTCCATTAAAAAATTGGTTTAAAACTAAATAATAAAAAGTGAGTACGGTACCGTAACTTACTTAAAAGCTAGTTCAACATTGTGTTCAGGAAAATGTGGACAGACTTGATGGAAAGCACTTTTGACATCTTCAAGTTTTAAGAATCCTCTACCTGCAATAATGTATACAAATTACAATATAATGCAAAAAAAAAAGTAAAGTACAGTACAAACTCAACATATGGCTGGTGAAGCAGCATTCACCAGTTTCTGTGGCCGCTGCATACTAGGGGATGTATGACTAGCACAATGCCCAGCCGCCTTTACCCCAACTAAAGTCAGGTAGTCATCAGAGCTGGGTAGTTTCAGGGACACCATTGTCCCTGGAAAAAATCCTAACCCCCACCAGGATTCGAACCCAGAACCCTTGGATCATCAATCGAATGTGCTGCCGCTCGTCCACCGTGACTCCTACACAACTTATTAATGAGGTAGTCTCAAGATTAAATCAAGGGAAAGGTGTAGACGGAAATGTCTGTGCCTTGAGACGTCAAGAACAATGAGATTTTTTTGAAACTGGGAAAATTGTGTCCACTTCAGGACTCCTGGTCTTGGTCGATATCACAGCCAATGATGTATTTCAGATTTTCATGAAGTTTCATAAAGCATATACAAATATTTGTTAAATATAGCCTACACATTACATTATGATTTTTATTAGGGTCCTCCTGCAAACTTGTATTTCTTTTTTTTTTACTGTCAAAATAAACTAACATTGAATTTTTAACAGAAAGCTACAAAAGATTTCTTATTCAAAGCTAATACCTGGCCTGGTAGGTTATATTTAATATCAGTAAATAATATTTTAAAAAGTGAGATTTTTTAAAAACATGTAAAAATTATTATCAGTATCAGTATGACCTGTTGTCATTGAATCAACTGTCCTGTCTTATTAAACTTAAATCAATAATTTGGCTGATGCAAACATAGTCTAATTGTTTGCAAACTGGAATTAATCCATAGATGACGGTGTTCTTTAAAAAAACAACTCCAAACTTCTTGACTTAAGAGAATTAGTAAGTAACTTGAAGTAAGTAAAATATCCCTTTAACTTTCACAACCTGCTGGTCCATGAGGGAAATGAAGCATCAGAGCTTGATAACTCTGGTACATCATCTAGACCTAGGCTTAAAAAACTCTGGTATTTAAGCTTGATTTGAACCTGAGATATCTTCAGAATGGAAACCTGACCAGCTGCCGCTAGACCATCATGCACCAAACATGAGTTGATACAGTATTTAAAATTGAGTCCTTCAAAATATCTTTTTTTTTAAAATCCCTGTTGATCATATTTTAATAATTATACGGTAATCAAATCATATACATTTTGAATTAGTATAGTTAGTATTATACTGCTAACATACAATTACAATTATTACAAGCCAAAAAAGATGTGCTCACAGTTTTTATCAAAAGCTTTAAAAGTGCTCCTGATCTCATCATCTTCTTCCACAGCTGCAAACTTTGGCTTCATGGCTTCTTCAAACTGAGCAAGTGTCAATCCTAATAATTGTATAAATAAACAATTTTTAAATAGTGTAAAAATTTTGAAGCAATCAGATAGAAAAAAATGAGGTATGCAGTACAAATCCAGTTAAAATTATAATAATATAGATTTGTTAACATCTTCATTAAAAAGTAGTAGTTTTAAACATCAGAAAGCATGTAACTTGATTTGCCAGTGCTTAGCAACAAAATCTTTTATGTCTTGTAAAACATGCAAGAAAGACTCTAGTCTAGTTTATTGTAGTCAAATGTTCAGTCTCAGTGAGAGTGCAAAAAAAGTTTGCAATAAATTCATTGCTGAAGGTGAAGCTCATCTTTAACAATAACTTTTCTCTCTCCTCTCTGGATGCGAGCATGTTTCTGTAATAAATAATGCTGGCAAAGGTTTGGACTTCATTCAGAAAAACTAGGCCTAGATAAAAAAAATGTCTTGTAATGTCCAAGCACTTGACTTACCTTTGTGCCCTGAAGCTAGCAGTGTACCGTAGGTTTGCAATATCTGCTTTACTTCATCCTGAGGTCAACAGTAAAGAGCAATTAAAAGTTAAAGAAACCAAACAGCTATTGATTTTAAACAGTGTAAAAATTAACAAAATAAAGTACACTATTTTATAAATTTCTGTTGAATTATCTGCAAATTGCAGTCAATTACAACATTAATATGCTTATTTTTTTTTAAAAAAAATAATATTAGGCTTATTAGTTAATTTATTTGCGTCCCAATTTATCAATACTTTAATGGACTGTAGGTCTTTCTCTCAAGTTGCCATCCAGGTGGTCATGTGGTTTCCATGCCTCCTTTTACCATTCATTAGTTTCCAACTAAATGCCAAGAATGTCTAGTTTTCATGCACTATCTCGGAGAATGACCCGTCCATCTCACTTTTTTTTTTAAAATCAGGTCAGCAAATTTTTGTTCCGGCTTCATTTTGTATTTGGTAAGAATAATTCAAAATTTTCCTAAGCCTAAGGCACTTTTTATCACATGTTAATGATGTGCCATTATATACAAGTATTTGTCTAAACTATATGGGGTGTACCACTGCAATAGTGTATGACACATAGGCCTACATACTTATCAGTTTACAGACGTTCCTTCTAGATAGAAGATTATTACGTCCACTAGGCCTAAAACTCCTGCAGGGCGACAGGGATCCGTCGGTGGCAGGGCTAGAACCCGCGACGTGTCAGTTGGTTTTTGGTTGACAGTCTGGTTAACTAACCGCTGGACCAGCCGGCTTCACTTTTTGATAAGTAATATATAAAAAAGGCCCCTATTTATATGGGGCCATCCATATATTACCTATATACTAAGAAAGGGCTAAGAAGTGTGGTTGGATTTAGGAGCTTTTGAGTACAAGTGTATATGAGGAGGAGTCTTGAATGAATGAGTACGGTACATATGCACATATTTTTATAAAACCTTCGCAAACATTTGTTTAAACTACCGCCCAGGCAGTAGAGTGGCTGAAATCACACACATAAAGATTTGAATATAATTACAATGAGTCTTGACAATTGTTTACAAACTTGCACTCTTTAAAACATATATAAAAAATAATTACATTTAAAGTGATAAAGATGATCTTTTGTATAGCCTGGCATGAGGTTGAGAACTATGGCTAAAATACATTTTTTAAACAGGTTCACATGGGGAGTAGAGAAGCTAATTTATAAGTATGCAATAAATCTTGAGGTGCAACATGCCTCGGGTATGAAAATATGTGCCTTTTTTTTTTTCTCCTTGTAACTTATGAATGTTTCCGCCTATATATAAGTGTATAAAGTAAATTAAAGTATCCCGTCTGACCAAATTGATCCATAGGGCCGGTGAAGCAGCGCTCACCAGTTTCTGTGGCCACAGCATACTATGTCATTGTGTGGCCAGCACTATGCACAGCCGCTTTTAATTCTAGCCTGCACTGGATTTTAGCCCAGGACCATCGGCCCGCCAGCCGAACGTGCTTCCGCACGGCTGCCGTGCCCTATAAGCTATACACTTGCTATACAATTACCTTACATAACTTGTAGCCAAACAAAGTCATTGAAGCAACTTTCACTTCAAAAGGCAGAAGATAACCTTTTCCTCCTTCGTCAGCATGATGAAAAGCCTGTAATGAGAGTATATATACGTTGCTACAATTTCTTCTCATCAATTTAGCCTACATCCTGGGCTTTATTAAGACAATATGGCACCTGGGACTGAAACAATAATGTATGCCCCCAACTTATTATTTTATAAGATAGTGGGCATCTTCTGCGATCTTCTTCTTGTGGCAAAAGATTTACATTTATAATAACTCACTGAAAAAAAAAATTAATATATAACTTTAACTTTAACTCATCATACTTCCATATATTATGATAATCAGCTTGAAAATTTTCAGTTCTCCTAGACCATAGGTTCTCAACGGGGGCGGTGATAGGCTTTAGGGGGGCGCTGACATCACCGAGGGCGACTGGGGGGCGGTGAGGGGCAAGTGGGCGGTACAAACGTACCTGATGTTTTAACACATCATCTATTTGAATCGATTAGTTTTTGCATGAAATGTGATGTAAACGCAAGTGCTGCTAAATATCTGATATCCCCAACAGTAAGCATACATATTATTATATTAAGAAGAAATAAGAATCGCAATGACTTTTCGATGAAGTAGGGGTCAGTATTTGGCAAATATAGTGTGCGGCCGGCTGGTCCTGTGGTTGGTTCACCAAACCATCAACTATGCTGACCGATCACTGTCGCTTTAGCATCTGCTATTATTAATTATATTTTCATCTCAGTTTAACTGAGATGTCTTAAATGTGTTTTAAGATCAATCAGTGAAGATAACATTTTTGTAAAGCGGTATAGATAATTAGTAATCATACAAACTGGGTAGTTATTTTAATGCTTGAAAATATACATATAATTTATTTAGTCAGAAAATATTTATATAATTTTCAAATACTTATTACAGTTTGATCATTTCAAAGTTATAAATGTGAGCCAGTTAATTTTTATAAAAGAAAAAAAAAAATAATATTAGCTCAAATAAAACGGGCTAATTATCTCCCTTTAACTAAAAAAAATGTGAATTTTTAGATTCAATATTTGATTCAATTACAAGTTCTGTTTTGTAATATAACAAATATTACTGATTTTCCAACCAAAATTGAAACAAAAAAAGACAAATTGCTAGTAACACACCAGGCAAACGATTCACATTAATATTGACTTACTTAAACCTTTTGTTAAGGCAATTTTTTGATCTATTAATTCTTACAAAATGTTTCCTTTTCAGTTTTTTTAAAGATAATTAATCACACAAAAAGTCTAGTTCCCCTAAAAAAATTGCGGAAACTATAGTCCAGATGGGCGGAAAGGGAAGGGGGGGGAGTGGGTGCTAAAAGAAAGTTGGGGGGGGGGGGGTGAGGGGGGGTGAGGGGCGGTGAGCGGAAAAAATTGTAAAAGGGGGTGGTGAGCCAAAAAAGGTTAGAACCTATGACCTAGACCTACAGTGGCTGAGTGGAAGGACGTTCGACTGGTGTACTGAAGGCTTGGGTTCAAATCCTGGTGAAGGCTAGGATTTTTTTTCCTCAGGGTGTCCTGAGTCTACCCAGCTCTAATGGGTACCTAGCGTTAGTTGGTGTAAAGGAAACAGGGCTGTGCATTGTGCTGGCCACACAATCACCTAGTACTTCCCTTTAGCCTTTAGTCTTTAGTGTAGTATTTTCACTCTTAACATTTAGACATAAATTTAAATTAGTAGGCCTATAAATTAAATAAATTACAAATAATACATGAATTATGAAATAAATAATATAAATGTTATAAAAGGTAAGGGCGAAAGGAAAGCTTAGATAATGATTAAATATAGGAATATAGGTATACTATTACTATTAGGCAGTATTAGGGCATTAATATTACTAAATATTACTATTAAACTATATTTTATATTATATAACCTAATATAAAGCCAACTTTAAAAAATCAAATCAATTCAATAATAAATTGAATAATAATAATTTATATAATAATAATACTATATTATATTTTTATAGGCCTTCTTCTATACTATGACTATAGGCTATAGGATAGGCCTTGATAATATAGGCCTACTATTGCTATAATATAGTTTATATAGGCCTATTAGGCCCTAGGCCTACTATTTCATTTAGATTTTAGGCTACTTGTTAATAATAAACTGCATTTCTATTTCCATTTTGAAAGCTTGGCCTTTCCTTAAATTTAGTTTAGGAGGTTAGTACAATTGTAGTACAATTGTAGGCCTGGCCTAATCATGAAAAAACCTGTCACTGTTTAAGTTGTTATATATTATGTAGGACTATAATATTGATTTACCCTAATAACTAATACTAATAACTAATAACTAATACTAATAATACTACTTACTAAAAATCATGATTCTTGATATGATTATGATAAGATAAAATTCTCATTATTTACCTTTCTAATTAAATTTACTTCTCTCGTGGTTAAAGTCAGATTACTGTCTTTTAAATTACACGCCAATCCTCTAACGTTAGTCATTTTTTTTATAATGTAAAGTGTTTCTGTTTCATGTTTAGTTTGTGTATATATTTATTATTTTGTCTTTTTTTACTGCGCTATTTTGGTTCAATCGAAAATAAATTTATTGGACATTTTGAGCACGTGACCCCAACTGGCAAATCTTATTCGTTGCTGTGATTAGTAGAAAATCCAAGATGGCCTCGATCTAGCCCTTTCTCTAAAACTTAGCATTTAATTTACGTTTTCTGGACTATATATTGTCCAAAATGTCGACACGTTCGGCCAGAACTACTCGTTTGAAAACACGAAATCTCAAGAAAAAGGTACAATCAAAGTCAAGAAGCTCAAAATATCGGAGTACAGGTTAGTGTTTGGGGGGCTCTATTGCATTCATTAGTCGTACTCGTACCCATTTTTAATATTTTTTATGCATATTACATACCAACACCAAGTGTCAACACTAAAGTCTGTACGCATTTCATGAAATGTATGAACATTCAAAGTACTTCAGAAGTTTAGATAAACAAAATAAATTAAACATTTTTACCTAATAAAGTATTGGCCAATTGCGTAGATCTGCCTAATAAAGACTAAAGAAAACTTCAGAAAAGGTGTTATAAAAAAATAATGATATGGAAAGCTAGGAAATAGTTCTGAATTGGGTCGTCTGAATTTATGTTGAACAGTTTAGACGTGAGAAAATAAACATTAAATTGATTAAACTGACTTTATGATTAAATAGCCTTGTTACAAAGAACTCCTAAAAAATTGCTATTCTGTTATAATAGCCTATTTATGTATTATTGAATCATAAATGAAATGTAAACAAATTACAAATTGGTCACAAAAGGTTGCTTTTTTATTGACTAGCCCAGCCTACTTAACTAGGCCTACTTAATAAAATAGGACTAGGAGTCAGGAGGTAGTTTTTATTTTGTTAGCAGCCTTGTCAGCTAGTCTGTAATACTGTGTACTGTGAAGTAAGTAACTTAGGCTTAGGGCCTATCACTTTCAGACCATATTGATATAGGCCTATATGATATGATATATGGGATGTAGCCTATGCTATGGCTATGGCCTATGATGGGGCAAGTGATGCAAGAAGATTGTGTGGCCAGCACAATACAATAATGATCAGTTTTAATTGAAATTCAAAAATAGGCCTACATACCAGTATTTTGTATATATATAAATGTGTGTCCTACAATTAGCCATCACTTGTATTAGCAGTTAGATATCCTGATTTGTTCAGGCATCTCTTTTATATGCCCAAATGGTGTAGGCCTACAAAAACAGAAAGAAAGAGAATTTCTATTAAAAATATTCCCTTTGCACTGATAATTTATTAAGAAGAAAAATGTTTATTAATAGATGATATTAATTTTTGCATTATCATTAGTTTTTATTTAATTTATATTTAAAAAAATATGAAAGATTGAAATTAATTCTAATGTGCAAATGTTAAACCATTATTGTAAATCATAGGTTTTGAAAGTGACCATTAGATCTGTTCACAGCTAATCTTTGATAAAAAAAAATTGACACAGCCTTTGATTTTTGATGGTTGTAAATGAGAGATTTTTAAAATTGGGATTTGCACAATAAAGATCATTAAATGCCTTGTTTACACCAATTAGACAGTACTTTTATTTTTAAACCCTAGCATTATTTAATGCTCAAAATGGGTCTTTGTTAGTTGGGCTAATGTTTCATTGTGTCTCAGGATACTGTTTAAGTCAACTAGTCCTTTGTTTTACCAGAACAGAATGAACTAAAGACCCCAAAGTTTTTTCTAAAAAAAAATGTACAACTTTGTACCTAAATATCTTGTTCAGCTTTACAATCTTGTTTCTATATTAGCCTAAATAGGCTGGACAAAATAAGTATGTTGAAAGATTCTAAAAATCTAATAGTAAAAAAAAAAAGCTTTTATAAAGAGTTTGTCAATCTTGGGTTTTATCATGGATTGTTTATCAATAGTTCACTAATGAAGCTTTTGTTTGTAAAGGTATATGCATTCGTTTGATATAAAATATCTATTTATCATTCTGTGTCAGCCAAGATTAATTTTTGTCTGCTGTCTACCTTTACAGAATTCTTTTCAAGTGATGCTCCTAGCTCAGGGGAAGACACAAACAGCAGGTATTACCTAAGGAGACGTCATTCTCAGAGTACAGAAGGCGTGGCCAATACGTCCGTCTCCACCACTTGTGATGTGGCACAGCAGCCCCAGAAGAAACGACGGAAGACCAATGTCAACCCAGCCTTACAGCCACAAGGTCAGTAGTTAAACTTACTTTTTTTTTTCCCTAGCATAGTTCTTGCTTTAAATTTGATTTTCTTTGCTGGGGGTTTAAAAATTGAAACAAAATGTAAATCCCTAATGATGCTGATATTTTTAAATACATCAAATTTGGTGCTGTACATTTTGCTGCTTTTATGTTAAGAAGAATTTCTGGAATCAATTCTTAATAACTGATAAAATAGTTAACATGCAAATTGATATTTCTGCAATGTCTTGTTATGTTAACATTTATGTATCCATTTTTTAAATTAATTTACTGATAGGTAGTCATTATTTATCTATTTTTATATATATTCCTTACACAATGTTCGATATAATTTCTTTTTGTCTATGCAGGTCGAGTTGCAGCTCGTTACTTACAGCATGAATTACCGGACGAGGTCATGTTCTACATTTTTTCTTTCCTGAAAGAGCTTGACCTTTGCAATGCCGCACAAGTCTGCAGGAGGTTTAGGGCAATAACTAATGATCATGAGTTATGGTAACTTTAAAACATTTTTCCGTTTTTATTTGTATATGTTACAGTGTTCCATATTTCTACACCTTGTTTTAATATTAAATAGTGTAATGCTAAAGAAACTATGAAAGTAATGAAAGGAAAATGTTCTTTCAGGAAAGTTCTTTACATGGAAGTCTTTGAGTACGAGTCTCCACTGATGAACCCAGAACCACGAGTTTTCCAGTTTGTGTCTCCTGATGATCCAAATTATGACAACCCTTGGAAAGAAAGTTTCAAACAGTTGGTAAGTTTCATTAATAGAGACCTAGAATTCAAATGGACAATCTTTTTTTTTTGTTAACCAGTTGGGCGTTCTAGATTGTTATTTTAATATCAAATCTGTTACCGTCTTAATCTTTTTTTTTTGGTGCATATAATTAAATAGAATTTTGATTGTCTATTTTTAATTTTTTCTATTTATATGGTATCTTTATACATTTGAATAGAAATTGTTAAAAATAGGGAGATTATATTATAAATTCTAAACCTTTTTTTTTTCAAAACTGTTTTGTTAATTTGACACATGGAGCACTATAAGTGTGATCCCATATCTAGAGATATTTTTACATGCACAACATACTAGGTGAATGTGTGCCCAGCACAATCCCCTGCCACCTTTACTTACCCCAACTAAGGTCATGTACCCATCAGAGCTGGGTAGGCTAAGCGACACCCTCCAGACCCAGGAAAAAATCCTAGCCTCCACCAGGATTCCAACCCAGGACCTTCAGTACGCCAGTCCAACAGACTGCCGCCGTGCCCCCATAACTTGGAGAAATCATTGTTTGTTGATTGATTGATCACTGCTGTATTTTCAGTTGATCTGCTACTTCAAATGGGAGAAATCATTGTTTGTTGATTGATTGATCACTGCTGTATTTTCAGTTGATCTGCTACTTCAAATGGGAGAAATCATTGTTTGTTGATTGATTGATCACTGCTGTATTTTCCGTTGATCTGCTACTTCAAATGATCTTGCAGTTTGTTAAAAATATATATATATATTGTTTGTTTTTTTACAGTATCGAGGGATCCACGTATCAAGACACAGTATACCACTATGTGAAAATAATAAAGGCAAAAGGATGAAAGGCAGAAATATTATTGTAAGTTTTCATTTTTTGTCAGAAACCTAGCAATGGAAATGTTTGTATGCCAAAGACTTTGAAACAAGAATTTTTTGCTAACATGTTGTTGTTTTTTTTAAACAGAAATTTGACACAATTGAGTCTGCTTACAACTTTGTGGACACTGAGGACCTGGAGGATGCTCTCATCTTCATCCACTCTGGAGTTTACCACGGAGAGTTTTTACTTATAGACTCGCCTGTCTCCATGATTGGTGCAGGTATGTTATATAAAGAATATAGTTCTAATAGATCTTGTACATAGATTTATACACTGTACACTTGTAGATTTCATTGCACATTTTGATAATGGGATCTTGTACATAGATTTATACACTGTACACTTGTAGCTTTCATTGCACATTTTGATAATGGGATCTTATCTTGTACATAGATTTATACACTGTACACTTGTAGATTTCATTGCACTATTTGATAATGGGATCTTTTACATAGATTTATACACTGTACACTAGTAGCTTTCATTGCACATTTTGATAATGGGATCTTATCTTGTACATAGATTTATACACTGTACACTTGTAGATTTCATTGCACATTTTGATAATGGGATCTTGTACATAGACTGTACACTTGTAGATTTCATTGCACATTTTGATAATGGGATTTGTGATGGGAAAAAATCTATACTCTGTATGGTAGAATTAAAGAGAGGTTTTGGTCACTTTGCTTATTACCATTAAACATTAATGTTGTCTATATCAGTTGGTTGGTTGTTATAGTTGGTTGACCAAAGGGCTGGGGAAGCAGTGTTCACCAGTTTCTGTAGCTACAAGTTGGTTGATCAAAGGGAAGCAGTGTTCACCAGTTTCTGTAGCTACAAGTTGGTTGATCAAAGGGAAGCAGTGTTCACCAGTTTCTGTAGCTACAAGTTGGTTGATCAAAGGGAAGCAGTGTTCACCAGTTTCTGTAGCTACAAGTTGGTTGATCAAAGGGAAGCAGTGTTCACCAGTTTCTGTAGCTACAAGTTGGTTGATCAAAGGGAAGCAGTGTTCACCAGTTTCTGTAGCTACAAGTTGGTTGATCAAAGGGAAGCAGTGTTCACCAGTTTCTGTAGCTACAAGTTGGTTGATCAAAGGGAAGCAGTGTTCACCAGTTTCTGTAGCTACAAGTTGGTTGATCAAAGGGAAGCAGTGTTCACCAGTTTCTGTAGCTACAAGTTGGTTGATCAAAGGGAAGCAGTGTTCACCAGTTTCTGTAGCTACAAGTTGGTTGATCAAAGGGAAGCAGTGTTCACCAGTTTCTGTAGCTACAAGTTGGTTGATCAAAGGGAAGCAGTGTTCACCAGTTTCTGTAGCTACAAGTTGGTTGATCAAAGGGAAGCAGTGTTCACCAGTTTCTGTAGCTACAAGTTGGTTGATCAAAGGGAAGCAGTGTTCACCAGTTTCTGTAGCTACAAGTTGGTTGATCAAAGGGAAACAGTGTTCACCAGTTTCTGTAGCTACAAGTTGGTTGATCAAAGGGAAACAGTGTTCACCAGTTTCTGTAGCTACAAGTTGGTTGATCAAAGGGAAACAGTGTTCACCAGTTTCTGTAGCTACAAGTTGGTTGATCAAAGGGAAGCAGTGTTCACCAGTTTCTGTAGCTACAAGTTGGTTGATCAAAGGGAAGCAGTGTTCACCAGTTTCTGTAGCTACAAGTTGGTTGATCAAAGGGAAGCAGTGTTCACCAGTTTCTGTAGCTACAAGTTGGTTGATCAAAGGGAAGCAGTGTTCACCAGTTTCTGTAGCTACAAGTTGGTTGATCAAAGGGAAGCAGTGTTCACCAGTTTCTGTAGCTACAAGTTGGTTGATCAAAGGGAAGCAGTGTTCACCAGTTTCTGTAGCTACAAGTTGGTTGATCAAAGGGAAGCAGTGTTCACCAGTTTCTGTAGCTACAAGTTGGTTGATCAAAGGGAAGCAGTGTTCACCAGTTTCTGTAGCTACAAGTTGATTGATCAAAGGGAAGCAGTGTTCACCAGTTTCTGTAGCTACAAGTTGGTTGATCAAAGGGAAGCAGTGTTCACCAGTTTCTGTAGCTACAAGTTGGTTGATCAAAGGGAAGCAGTGTTCACCAGTTTCTGTAGCTACAAGTTGGTTGATCAAAGGGAAGCAGTGTTCACCAGTTTCTGTAGCTACAAGTTGGTTGATCAAAGGGAAACAGTGTTCACCAGTTTCTGTAGCTACAAGTTGGTTGATCAAAGGGAAGCAGTGTTCACCAGTTTCTGTAGCTACAAGTTGGTTGATCAAAGGGAAGCAGTGTTCACCAGTTTCTGTAGCTACAAGTTGGTTGATCAAAGGGAAGCAGTGTTCACCAGTTTCTGTAGCTACAAGTTGGTTGATCAAAGGGAAGCAGTGTTCACCAGTTTCTGTAGCTACAAGTTGGTTGATCAAAGGGAAGCAGTGTTCACCAGTTTCTGTAGCTACAAGTTGGTTGATCAAAGGGAAGCAGTGTTCACCAGTTTCTGTAGCTACAAGTTGGTTGATCAAAGGGAAACAGTGTTCACCAGTTTCTGTAGCTACAAGTTGGTTGACCAAAGGGCTGGGGAAGCAGTGTTCACCAGTTTCTGTAGCTACAAGTTGGTTGATCAAAGGGAAGCAGTGTTCACCAGTTTCTGTAGCTACAAGTTGGTTGATCAAAGGGAAGCAGTGTTCACCAGTTTCTGTAGCTACAAGTTGGTTGATCAAAGGGAAGCAGTGTTCACCAGTTTCTGTAGCTACAAGTTGGTTGATCAAAGGGAAGCAGTGTTCACCAGTTTCTGTAGCTACAAGTTGGTTGATCAAAGGGAAGCAGTGTTCACCAGTTTCTGTAGCTACAAGTTGGTTGATCAAAGGGAAGCAGTGTTCACCAGTTTCTGTAGCTACAAGTTGGTTGATCAAAGGGAAGCAGTGTTCACCAGTTTCTGTAGCTACAAGTTGGTTGATCAAAGGGAAACAGTGTTCACCAGTTTCTGTAGCTACAAGTTGGTTGATCAAAGGGAAGCAGTGTTCACCAGTTTCTGTAGCTACAAGTTGGTTGATCAAAGGGAAGCAGTGTTCACCAGTTTCTGTAGCTACAAGTTGGTTGATCAAAGGGAAGCAGTGTTCACCAGTTTCTGTAGCTACAAGTTGGTTGATCAAAGGGAAGCAGTGTTCACCAGTTTCTGTAGCTACAAGTTGGTTGACCAAAGGGCTGGGGAAGCAGTGTTCACCAGTTTCTGTAGCTACAAGTTGGTTGATCAAAGGGAAGCAGTGTTCACCAGTTTCTGTAGCTACAAGTTGGTTGATCAAAGGGAAGCAGTGTTCACCAGTTTCTGTAGCTACAAGTTGGTTGATCAAAGGGAAGCAGTGTTCACCAGTTTCTGTAGCTACAAGTTGGTTGATCAAAGGGAAGCAGTGTTCACCAGTTTCTGTAGCTACAAGTTGGTTGATCAAAGGGAAGCAGTGTTCACCAGTTTCTGTAGCTACAAGTTGGTTGATCAAAGGGAAGCAGTGTTCACCAGTTTCTGTAGCTACAAGTTGGTTGATCAAAGGGAAGCAGTGTTCACCAGTTTCTGTAGCTACAAGTTGGTTGATCAAAGGGAAGCAGTGTTCACCAGTTTCTGTAGCTACAAGTTGGTTGATCAAAGGGAAGCAGTGTTCACCAGTTTCTGTAGCTACAAGTTGGTTGATCAAAGGGAAGCAGTGTTCACCAGTTTCTGTAGCTACAAGTTGGTTGATCAAAGGGAAGCAGTGTTCACCAGTTTCTGTAGCTACAAGTTGGTTGATCAAAGGGAAGCAGTGTTCACCAGTTTCTGTAGCTACAAGTTGGTTGATCAAAGGGAAGCAGTGTTCACCAGTTTCTGTAGCTACAAGTTGGTTGATCAAAGGGAAGCAGTGTTCACCAGTTTCTGTAGCTACAAGTTGGTTGATCAAAGGGCTGGGGAAGCAGTGTTCACCAGTTTCTGTAGCTACAAGTTGGTTGATCAAAGGGAAGCAGTGTTCACCAGTTTCTGTAGCTACAAGTTGGTTGATCAAAGGGAAGCAGTGTTCACCAGTTTCTGTAGCTACAAGTTGGTTGATCAAAGGGAAGCAGTGTTCACCAGTTTCTGTAGCTACAAGTTGGTTGATCAAAGGGAAGCAGTGTTCACCAGTTTCTGTAGCTACAAGTTGGTTGACCAAAGGGCTGGGGAAGCAGTGTTCACCAGTTTCTGTAGCTACAAGTTGGTTGATCAAAGGGAAGCAGTGTTCACCAGTTTCTGTAGCTACAAGTTGGTTGATCAAAGGGAAGCAGTGTTCACCAGTTTCTGTAGCTACAAGTTGGTTGATCAAAGGGCTGGGGAAGCAGTGTTCACCAGTTTCTGTAGCTACAAGTTGGTTGATCAAAGGGAAGCAGTGTTCACCAGTTTCTGTAGCTACAAGTTGGTTGATCAAAGGGAAGCAGTGTTCACCAGTTTCTGTAGCTACAAGTTGGTTGATCAAAGGGAAGCAGTGTTCACCAGTTTCTGTAGCTACAAGTTGGTTGATCAAAGGGAAGCAGTGTTCACCAGTTTCTGTAGCTACAAGTTGGTTGATCAAAGGGAAACAGTGTTCACCAGTTTCTGTAGCTACAAGTTGGTTGATCAAAGGGAAGCAGTGTTCACCAGTTTCTGTAGCTACAAGTTGGTTGATCAAAGGGAAGCAGTGTTCACCAGTTTCTGTAGCTACAAGTTGGTTGATCAAAGGGAAGCAGTGTTCACCAGTTTCTGTAGCTACAAGTTGGTTGATCAAAGGGAAGCAGTGTTCACCAGTTTCTGTAGCTACAAGTTGGTTGATCAAAGGGAAGCAGTGTTCACCAGTTTCTGTAGCTACAAGTTGGTTGATCAAAGGGAAGCAGTGTTCACCAGTTTCTGTAGCTACATGTTGGTTGATCAAAGGGAAGCAGTGTTCACCAGTTTCTGTAGCTACAAGTTGGTTGATCAAAGGGAAGCAGTGTTCACCAGTTTCTGTAGCTACAAGTTGGTTGATCAAAGGGAAGCAGTGTTCACCAGTTTCTGTAGCTACAAGTTGGTTGATCAAAGGGAAGCAGTGTTCACCAGTTTCTGTAGCTACAAGTTGGTTGATCAAAGGGAAGCAGTGTTCACCAGTTTCTGTAGCTACAAGTTGGTTGATCAAAGGGAAGCAGTGTTCACCAGTTTCTGTAGCTACAAGTTGGTTGATCAAAGGGCCGGGGAAGCAGTGTTCACCAGTTTCTGTAGCTACAAGTTGGTTGATCAAAGGGAAGCAGTATTCACCAGTTTCTGTAGCTACAAGTTGGTTGATCAAAGGGAAGCAGTGTTCACCAGTTTCTGTAGCTACAAGTTGGTTGATCAAAGGGAAGCAGTGTTCACCAGTTTCTGTAGCTACAAGTTGGTTGATCAAAGGGAAGCAGTGTTCACCAGTTTCTGTAGCTACAAGTTGGTTGATCAAAGGGAAGCAGTGTTCACCAGTTTCTGTAGCTACAAGTTGGTTGATCAAAGGGAAGCAGTGTTCACCAGTTTCTGTAGCTACAAGTTGGTTGATCAAAGGGAAGCAGTGTTCACCAGTTTCTGTAGCTACAAGTTGGTTGATCAAAGGGCCGGGGAAGCAGTGTTCACCAGTTTCTGTAGCTACAAGTTGGTTGATCAAAGGGAAGCAGTGTTCACCAGTTTCTGTAGCTACAAGTTGGTTGATCAAAGGGAAGCAGTGTTCACCAGTTTCTGTAGCTACAAGTTGGTTGATCAAAGGGCCGGGGAAGCAGTGTTCACCAGTTTCTGTAGCTACAAGTTGGTTGATCAAAGGGCCGGGGAAGCAGTGTTCACCAGTTTCTGTAGCTACAAGTTGGTTGATCAAAGGGAAGCAGTGTTCACCAGTTTCTGTAGCTACAAGTTGGTTGATCAAAGGGCCGGGGAAGCAGTGTTCACCAGTTTCTGTAGCTACAAAATACTACAGCACTGCGGCCGTTTTTTTTACCCTAACTAATGTCAGGTGCCCATCAAAGCTGGGTAGGCTCCGGTAAAAAATCCTAGCCTGAACCAGTATTCGAACTGAGAATCTTTGATACTCCAGCCAAACACGCTGTTGCTGCTCATTAGCTTACACAAAGTGATCTATGACTAAAATTGGTCAAAGTGACTTGTTGTAGTTGAATAGGGACACATTGACCACATGTAGTCAGTTACACCAGCTGTAATTACTGAAGTTTGAATAGAGTTTTGTTGTACTGTGTAAAAACTCCTTAGCCACAAAAAACCACACTGGAGACATTTGAATACTGCTGGATGATATTGGCATTTCACTTCCTTTACAGTCACAGTTTTTAATGACACAATGGATGCCATAGAATTAAACAGCACAATTTTCCCATTTTTTGAATGTATGTAAATATGCAAGCAATTGTACGCTGATAACAAAGCCAGATAACTTTGTCAAAGAACACAGTTTTATAGCGAAGTCCAAATTTAAAAATAATAATTGTTCTACACAACAGTACTTACAAAAACAATTGTTAAAATTGACAAATGAATGATGAAAAAGGAATTTTTTACTTACTTTCCACAATTTGCAATCTTACTTTTATTTCCTGTAGGCCCTGGCAATGTGATGGATCATGTGATCATTGAAAGAGAGACTGAGTCGACCATCATGTTTGTTGAAGGTTGCAGGAGAGCTTATCTAGGATATGTCACACTCAAAGTAAGTTTTTAGTTTCATTGTACCCAGACTTGTTTCATATACAATTACATCGGCTGAACTGTATTCTATCCATTGCTGCTGATTGTTTTTTTCTTCAGTTTTCCCCAGATAGTACATCAACCGTCCCTCATCACCGTCACTATGCCCTGGAAGTAGCAGAGAACACACAACCAATCATTGACCATTGTAAAATTAAAAGTTTATCTGTTGGTAAGGGATTAGTCAGTCTAGCGGCTATGTTTAGCTTTGAAAATACGTTTGTATTTAATTGAAATGTTTTTTAATGCCGTATTTGTCTTTGTTCGCAGTTGGAGCAGCAGTTTGTGTGTCTGGACAGAATGCTGATCCCACAATCATCAACTGTGTCATTCGTGACTGTGAAAATGTTGGTCTGTATGTAACGGACAAAGCTGAAGTAAGTTTAGAAAAAAAACATACTCGTATGCAATTTTTTAATTTATTTATTAAATCTAAAGTTCACTTTCAAATTGTATAGTTGTATTTTTATAGCAAACTGTTTTTATTTGAAAAAAAAAGTTAAATTTGCTTTCTTATACTTTTAACCAAATTTTTAAGGCACAAATCCCTTGTTTGAGCTTGTTGCATTTTTTTCATGATCATGTATGTTCTATTATAATAGATTTTAATACAAAGAGTGAATGGCTTATAAAAGATGATGATTTGTGTATATAATAGAGACTTGAAATGCATATCTAAAAAAAAATGGTTTTATTGTTTTCTGTGTATTGGTCTGTTTGACTAACGTTGATATATATATCTCTCTCTCTGTCTTGCAGGGTGTGTATGAGAATAATGAGATCAGTGGTAATGCTCTGGCTGGGATCTGGGTGAAGAATGGGGCCAACCCAATGATGAGGAACAATCACATCCATCATGGCAGAGATGTTGGGGTGTTTACATTTGATAATGGATTGGTATGCATTTTATTCTATATTAGTTATAACTATATTACACAAGATGATTGTTAATGTATTTCCAAAATAAGATTTCATTTATCTTAAAAAATTATAAATAAAAAATTTTCTGTGCATATTTTCAGTGAAATTTTCTATTTACTTTGACGCATGTTAAAATAATTAGAATATTCTTAACTTTAAAAAGAAAAATGTTAAAAGACTTGCTTAATTAGATTTTCTGAGTGAAAACAGCAATGAATAAAATTGACTAACTTTACATTTACAGGGTTACTTTGATAACTGTGATATTCATGACAATAGAATTGCTGGTTTTGAGGTCAAGGCCGGCGCTAACCCTACAGTCATACACTGTGAGGTACATCATGGTCAGACTGGGGGCATTTACGTCCATGAGAATGGGCGCGGGCAGTTCCTGGAGAACAAGATACATTCAAATAACTTTG
Source organism: Anisus vortex (assembly GCA_949126835.1). Classification (NCBI taxonomy): domain Eukaryota; kingdom Metazoa; phylum Mollusca; class Gastropoda; family Planorbidae; genus Anisus; species Anisus vortex. Next base: position 52,954,363 of record OX421495.1, read on the forward strand.
CAGGTGTTTGGATCACATCCAATAGTGATCCTACTATCAGGTGAGTGCAACCAATTCTATAAAACACTAGACTTGTGGGGTCTCTTCTTCACCATTATCGACTCCTAGTGGAGCAAAGGCCATTAACAATTTCTTTCCATGTCTTCCTGTCTCTGGCTATCTTCATCCTCGTGGCCTGAGTAAAGAATGGTTTCACCTGTTGATAGTGTTGTTTTTCCTGACAGTCTCCATCTCGCTTCACTCACTCCTAGTATACTTATATTGTATTTTTTCATTTCTGAAGCTACTTGTTGGGCCTTCCCCATCTCATACATTGTTTTTCCTGACAGTCTCCATCTCGCTTCACTCACTCCTAGTATACTTATAGTGTATTTTTTCATTTCTGAAGCTACTTGGTGGGCCTTCCCCATCTCATACATTGTTTTTCCTGACAGTCTCCATCTCACTTCACTCACTCCTAGTATCTTCTTCTTCTTCGCCATTATCATCTCCTAGTGGAGCATAGGCCATCAACAATCTCTTTCCATGACCTCCTGTTTCTGGCTATCTTCTCCAACTCCTTCCAAGTTCTCCCGATCTCCTGCACATCCTTTTCTACTTCCCTCCGCCAGGTGTTCTTTGGTCTACCTCTTCGTCTTGCACCCTGGGGATTCCACGAAAGAGCTTGTCTGGTCAAGTTTGTCGTTGGTTTCCTCAATGTGTGGCCTATCCATCTCCATCTCCTTTTTTGTATTTCTTGTTCAACTGGAATATGTGCTGTCCTTTCCCATACAGTTGCATTTGTAATCTTGTCATACCATTTGATATCCATTATTCTACGTAGGCAGCCGTTCACAAAAGTTTGTAGTTTGTTCAAATCCCCCTTTGTTAATCTCTAACTTTCTGAGCCATATAGTAAGACAGATTTTACGTTAGAATTAAAGATTCTTAATTTAGTTTTGGTTCTAATTTGTTTTGTTTTCCAGATATTTTTTAGCATAGCAAAGGCTCCTCTTGCTTTTTGTATCTTTACTTTAATATCTGTTCCAGATCCCCCTTCCTTGTCAACTATACTTCCTAGATATGTGAAGTTGTCTACTTCTTCCAGCACCCTTCCTCTTACTTCCACTGCATCAGTACTTTTGGAGTTTATTCTCATTATCTTGGACTTCCTATCATTTATTTTAAGTCCTATCTGTTGTGCCCAGGAATCTAGTATTGCAGTTTTTTCTTGCATTTGCTTATGACTTTGAGCTAATAGGGCTATGTCATCTGCAAAGTCTAGATCTTCAAGCTGTTTAAACAGGGTCCACTGGATTCCATTTTTTCTGTTTTCTGTAGTATTCTTCATGACCCAGTCTATTACTAGTAAAAAGAGGAATGGTGAAAGTAGACAGCCCTGTCGAACTCCTGACTCTATCTCGAACGCCTCTGTTAGTTTTCCATCATGAATGATTCGACATCTCATATTGTGATAGGTGTTTTTAATTAGGCCAGTTAGCTTTGGAGGAATACCATAGTGGCGCAACAGTTTCCATAGATTTTCTCTGTCAACACTATCAAAGGCTTTTTCAAAATCTATGAAATTGATATATAGGCTAGCATTCCATTCTGTGCATTGTTCAATGATAATACGAAGAGCAGCTATTTGGTCGAGACATGATTTGTTTTGTCTAAAGCTTGCTTGCTCGTCTCGTAGAAGACCATCAACTGCTTTCTTTATCCTTTCCAGTATTATTCTATTTAAAACTTTTCCTGGTACTGATAGCAACATAATCCCTCTATAGTTAGAGCAATCTGTAAGATCCCCTTTCTTTGGAAGCTTTACTAGATATCCCTCTCTCCAGTCCTTTGGTAGTTCTCCTTTTTCCCATATGGTTCCAATAATGTTGTATAGTACGTTAGTTGATAACTCAATGTCTGCTTTAATTGCTTCTGCTGGTATTCCATCAGGTCCAGCAGCCTTCCCGTTCTTTAGCGTTTTTATTGCATTTTTTATTTCTCCTTTAGTAGGTCTATTACAGTCTATCTCTAGGTCTCTCTCAGCTGGTTGAATATCTGGGGTATTAAGGGGAGCAGGCCTGTTTAAGAGTTCTTTGAAATATTCTACCCATCTCTTTTCCTGCTTTTCTGCATTTGTTAGCTTATTACCTTCTTTGTCTTTGATGGGTTTATTTTGTTGCTGGAATTTGCCTGCTAATTTCTTTGTTATACTGTACAACTCCTTTATGTTTCCCTTAGATGCTGCTGTTTCTGCCTCCGCTGCCAGGTTCTTGATATAATCATTTTTATCTTTTTTAATGCTTTTTTTAACTTCCCTATTGGCTTCTGTATAGTTTTCTTGAGCATCTTTTTTCAAGGCCCTGGTTCGGTTGTTCATCAAAACAACTTTCTTTTCTTTCCGTTGCTGAATTTTTTTGAGAGTGTTGTCTGAAAGCCATGGTTTATTGGGGTGTGTTTTTATCCCTAGCACTTGCTTGCATGTTGTGTTCCATGCTTCCTTTATTGAATCCCATTGTGTGCCTATGTCGTCATTTCCTTCCAGGTCTTCTAGGGCCTTAAATCTATTTCTCAGTTCAATTCTAAATTCATTGTTTACGTTCGTTTCCTTTAGAAATGTGACATTGTATTGAGTTCTGCGTCTTGGGCAATCTCTTTGTCTTTTAAGTCGTAGCCTAATTTGGCCCACTAATAAGTGATGATCAGAAGCTACGTCAGCACTTCTGAAAACTCTTACGTTTTGCAATGAGCGCCTGAATTTCTTTTTGATGCAAATATGGTCAATTTGGTTGTTTGTATGATGATCTGGTGACATCCATTTGGCTTTGTGAATATCTTTGTGCTGGAATATGCTGCCTCCTATTACTAATGAATTATCTGCACAAAAATTAATAAACAACTCTCCATTCTCATTTTTTATTCCTAAGCCCTGTCTCCCCATTATCTCCTCATATCCTTGGTTATCATAGCCTATTTTTGCATTAAAGTCTCCCATCACTATTGTTAAGTCTTTATCTTTAAATCTATTTAGAACTGTCTGTAGTTTACTATAGAAATTATTCTTTATTTCATCTTCTTGTTCATTTGTTGGAGCATAGCACTGTACAACATTGAGATTGATCCCCTTCTTGAAAGTCCTGAAAGATGCTGTTATTATCCGAGACCCTTCCGGTTGCCACTCTATAAGTGATTGATTAGCCTGTGGTGATAGTATTATGGCTACTCCCTCTGTGTGTTGAGCGTTCGCATCCTCGTGGCCTGAGTAAATAATGGTTTCACCTGTTGATAGTTTTGTTTTTCCTGACAGTATCCATCTTGCTTCACTCACTCCTAGTATACTTATATTGTATTTTTTCATTTCTGAAGCTACTTGGTGGGTCTTCCCCATCTCATACATTGTTCTCACATTCCAGTTGCCAACCTGGGTATTTTTCCTCAGAGAGAAGGAGGTAGTCTGCCTATCAGCTCCCTTTCGGGTTTGGCTGACCTGCTTCATAATCCCTTGGACAGGGCCTCCCTTCTCTGAAAATGGCAGACATGTAATTGATTTTGTTGATGATTTTGTAGCAAGGTAGTTTTTTACACTGGTGGGTTGCTAGCCCTACGCAGAAACCTACAAACATGCATGTAGGCTGCGAACCTGTTGGCCTGGCCCACTTGCCAGTATGCCCCGTCACCACGTCAAGGTAGGTTCTCCTAGTATACTTATAGTGTATTTTTTCATTCCTGAAGCTACTTGGTGGGCCTTCCCCATCTCATACATTGTTTTTCCTGACAGTCTCTTTCTCGCTTCACTCACTCCTAGTATACTTATAGTGTATTTTTTCATTTCTGAAGCTACTTGGTGGGCCTTCCCCATCTCATACATTGTTCTCACATTCAATTTACCAACCTGGGTATTTTTTCTCTATGTACGGTTTGATTTCTTATTATCTCTATACTGGGTAATTTTAATTGATAGGACCTTTTTTTTTAATCAGCATTTTAATTTTTTTAAATGAAAGCTTTCTGTTTTAATAAAAAGAAGATGTTGATAAGCATTATCTTTGCGAGACACCTGAACATTTGTTCTGTTTTATTTGTGTCTGAAAGAAACCAATGTGTACATTCACATACAGCTTTGATTCTGGGCTGTTGGGCTGTTGGGCTGCTGGGCTGTTTGCTTCCTTGTTATCAATGTTTTGAAACTATTTTTTTTTAAATTTTAGTTTACATACAGACAGAATAAGATTTTATGTAATACATAGAGTTATCTGACTGGTTTAAGATATAGGCGAATTGATAAAAAGACTGTTAACTGTACATTCAACTCTTAACTCAACCCCCCCTCCCCTCACACACACACACACACAAAAAAATGTCTTAAACGATTTTGAAAAAGGCTGTAAAAATATGTTCATGATCTCATTCAGCCTCAATGTTTTTGTTTCCTTTCTTGTAGGAAAAATGAAATCTACAATGGACAGCAGGGAGGAGTGTACATATTTGGTGATGGGCGGGGCTTAATAGAACACAACAATATTTATGGTAATTCAACCTGATTCTATTGACAACTTTATTTAAGAAATATTTTTTTTACTGTTCATTTCATCTCATGAACATTTCCATGACGTAAGATTATATTTATATCTTTTTCTATATGAGCAGTATGCTACTATGAAATAAATTATCTACATTTCCATGACTTAATATTACATTCATATCTTTTTCTCTATCAGCAGTATGCTACTATGAAACAAATTATCTACATTTCCATGACTTAATATTACATTCATATCTTTTTCTCTATCAGCAGTATGCTACTATGAAACAAATTATCTACATTTCCATGACTTAATATTACATTCATATCTTTTTCTCTATCAGCAGTATGCTATTATGAAACAAATTATCTACATTTCCATGACTTAATATTACATTCATATCTTTTTCTCTATCAGCAGTATGCTATTATGAAACAAATTATCTACATTTCCATGACTTAATATTACATTCATATCTTTTTCTCTATCAGCAGTATGCTATTATGAAACAAATTATCTACATTTCCATGACTTAATATTACATTCATATCTTTTTCTCTATCAGCAGCATGCTATTATGAAACAAATTATCTACATTTCCATGACTTAATATTACATTCATATCTTTTTCTCTATCAGCAGTATGCTATTATGAAACAAATTATCTACATTTCCATGACTTAATATTACATTCATATCTTTTTCTCTATCAGCAGTATGCTATTATGAAACAAATTATCTACATTTCCATGACTTAATATTACATTCATATCTTTTTCTCTATCAGCAGTATGCTATTATGAAACAAATTATCTACATTTCCATGACTTAATATTACATTCATATCTTTTTCTCTATCAGCAGTATGCTATTATGAAACAAATTATCTACATTTCCATGACTTAATATTACATTCATATCTTTTTCTCTATCAGCAGTATGCTATTATGAAACAAATTATCTACATTTCCATGACTTAATATTACATTCATATCTTTTTCTCTATCAGCAGTATGCTATTATGAAACAAATTATCTACATTTCCATGACTTAATATTACATTCATATCTTTTTCTCTATCAGCAGTATGCTACTATGAAACAAATTATCTTTTCTCTATCAGCAGTATGCTACTATGAAACAAATTATCTTTTCTCTATCAGCAGTATGCTACTATGAAACAAATTATCTTTTCTCTATCAGCAGTATGCTACTATGAAACAAATTATCTTTTCTCTATCAGCAGTATGCTATTATGAAACAAATTATCTACATTTCCATGACTTAATATTACATTCATATCTTTTTCTCTATCAGCAGTATGCTACTATGAAACAAATTATCTTTTCTCTATTAGCAGTATGCTACTATGAAACAAATTATCTTTTCTCTATCAGCAGTATGCTACTATGAAACAAATTATCTTTTCTCTATCAGCAGTATGCTACTATGAAACAAATTATCTTTTCTCTATCAGCAGTATGCTACTATGAAACAAATTATCTTTTCTCTATCAGCAGTATGCTACTATGAAACAAATTATCTTTTCTCTATCAGCAGTATGCTACTATGAAACAAATTATCTTTTCTCTATCAGCAGTATGCTACTATGAAACAAATTATCTTTTCTCTATCAGCAGTATGCTACTATGAAACAAATTATCTTTTCTCTATCAGCAGTATGCTACTATGAAACAAATTATCTTTTCTCTATCAGCAGTATGCTACTATGAAACAAATTATCTTTTCTCTATCAGCAGTATGCTACTATGAAACAAATTATCTTTTCTCTATCAGCAGTATGCTACTATGAAACAAATTATCTTTTCTCTATCAGCAGTATGCTACTATGAAACAAATTATCTTTTCTCTATCAGCAGTATGCTACTATGAAACAAATTATCTTTTCTCTATCAGCAGTATGCTACTATGAAACAAATTATCTTTTCTCTATCAGCAGTATGCTACTATGAAACAAATTATCTTTTCTCTATCAGCAGTATGCTACTATGAAACAAATTATCTACATTTCAGTTCTAAGTTATTTTGTTGTATAAACTCAACTGTCTGTCCAATTCAATCTTGGAAAATAGATTTAGTGGATATTTAGTCAAACTAATATTCAAAGTACGGTGGTCTAATGGCACCCCCACCCCACCCCTGAAAGGTCGTAGGTTCTTGTCTGGAAGGTGTCCCTGGGTCTATCCATGTAAGGATACCTGACATTAGTTGTGGAAAGTAAAGATGGCTGGGCACATGATCCCCTTGCATGCTATGGCCCCAGAAACTTTGAACACTGTTTCACTTGTCCCATGGACCAATATGAGCTGAAAGTGATACTTCAACTTTGATATACAAATAATGTTCATCTTGTTGTGTTGGTGTATAACTTCACTATTTAGCCTTAAGTCTTTCGACAAAAAAACTATGTATTTAGGTAATATTGATTGTAACATGTGTATGTTTGTCAAGGCAGTATCTATTCCTTTTTTCCCCAGGCAATGCACTGGCAGGAATACAGATTCGCACCAACAGCAACCCCATAGTTCGACATAACAAGATCCACCACGGCCAGCATGGTGGTATTTATGTGGTGAGTAGCAGCCTCTTGAATTGCTTGCTTGTGGTCTCTAAGGCCCTGAGTTATTCTTTAAAAACTTGTGTTAAATTGAGCTCAATTGTATTTTGCAGCATGAAAAGGGTAAAGGCCTTATAGAAGAGAATGAAGTTTATTCTAATACACTGGCTGGTGTTTGGATTACCACGGGGAGCACGCCAGTTTTAAGGCGGAATCGAATACACAGTGGCAAACAGGTTATTTTTCTTTCATTTTCTTATTCATCATCCTTCATCTATTTATCATATAAAAACGTATTTTACAAAAGCAGTTAAATAATATAAATAAATTGGAAGCAGATTTTGTTTCTAAAGATTTTATTAAAAGCATTTATAGATTTTTATAAGAAAAAATATATATTTTGAAAATGTGTCTGTTTTGTTTAGGTTGGAGTATATTTTTATGACAATGGTCATGGAGTTCTAGAGGATAATGATATATTTAATCATCTTTACTCTGGTGTACAAATAAGGTAAGCCCTTTGTTCAAACACGATATAATATATTTGAATTTTTACATACTGCATAATTGTAATGTTTGAATTAATTTAGCCCTCAGGTCTGTATGTAGTGTTAAAAGAATTCTTGAAATGGTTATAGAGCTGATGGTTGTTTGGTTTTCATAAAGTTTAACATGGATTTATGCAGATGTTTATAGACGTTATCTTGTTTTTGTATTGCAGGACTGGGAGTAACCCGTTTATCCGCAAAAACAAAATTTGGGGTGGCCAGAACGGAGGTATCCTGGTGTACAACGGAGGTCTGGGCATGATAGAAAGCAATGAAATTTTTGACAACGCCATGGCAGGCATATGGATCAAGACGGACAGCAACCCTGTCCTGCGGCACAATAAAATTCATGACGGAAGAGATGGCGGCATCTGTATATTTAATGGAGGAAAAGGTTCCCTGTTTGTTTCTTTGCTAAGTAATATCACATGACAACATTTAAAAGGACTCTTTTACTGACAAGTTTTTTTTTGTCTTCTTCAATGTCTAGGTTTGTTGGAAAATAATGAGATATTCCGTAACGCTCAAGCCGGGGTATTAATCAGCACCCAGTCCCATCCTATTTTACGAAGGAACCGTATATTTGATGGCCTGGCTGCAGGGGTAGAGATAACCAACAACGCCTGCGCTACGCTTGAAGAAAACAAGATCTTCAATAACAAGTTTGGTGGATTGTGCCTGGCCACTGGAGTGGAGCCAATAATGAAAGGTGATGATCCCCGTGTTGTTTAGTGTCAGATAATGTAGCTTTGTATCTGTTGTGCCCATGTAGTTTATTGTCAGTGCCAGGTAATCTGGCATTGTATCTGGGAACCCGTGTTTTGTTCATTGTCAAATAACGTTGCTTTTAATATGTGATCCTATGTTGTTAAGTGTCAGATAACATAGCTTGTATCTGTTATCCCTATGTATGTTGTTATTAAGTGTCAGATAATTGATTTGAATATTTATTATAGTTGTCTTTGTATTTTGTTCTAAACCAAAACCTTCTTCAAATTCCAGATAATATCATCTTTGGTAACCATAACATGGTGGACAGAGCGGTCAGTTCTGGACAATGCCTGTACAAAATCTCTAGCTATACCAGCTTTCCTATGCATAAATTTTTCAGGTAAGTACTTGGCATTTGGTGGCTTGTATCTTCTTTGCAAAGGTAAAAAAAAAATAATATTCTAGATGAAGAGGTATGTGTGTTCAATTTCTATTGTGTTTACATTTTGTAGTTGTCATCAAATAATGGGCTTAAATTTTGTAGTCACATTCTTAGTTTTACTGTGGCTATTTTCTTCTTCTATTAGCCAGTCTGTAGAGCAAATTGCTCTCTTGCAGTCAATGCCAGGCAAACATGTTTACATGTCCTTTTTTTATATTTGTTCTGTATAGTGTATTGGTAATGGTAGGGAGAGGGGGGGGTAGTGTGTGTCTGAGGTAAGTTAGCTTAGGACAATCAAGTAGGAAGTGGTTTAGAGTTTCTTGTGGGGAGTGGCAGTGGGTTGTGTGTATTGGGTTTATTCTATTTAGGTGTGAGTTGAGTGCTATGTGTCCTGTTCTAAACTGGACATAGTGAATTGTTCTATGCGTGGTAGGCACACAACTGCAGGCTAAAAATTCTAATATATTTTAATTTTCCTGATAAAAATACAACAGTATTAACGCAATGAGTTTCTCACCAGGTGCCGGACATGCAACACCACGGAGAGGAATGCAATCTGTGTCAACTGCATCAACACTTGTCATGCAGGCCATGATGTTGAGTTCATTCGGCACGATCGATTCTTCTGCGACTGCGGTGCCGGGACCCTGAGCAAGCACTGTCAGCTCCAAGGGGAGCCCACACAGGACACAGACACCCTGTACGACTCTGCTGCCCCGATGGAGTCCCACACCCTCAGGGTGAATTGATCGTAGTTTCTGGTCTACTTCTTTACATCATTTCAAAAAGCAAAAGACAAGACAGAGGCATTACTTGAGAATCAGTCGGCTAAACATTTCTGCCTAACCTCACTTGTACAGTGCCATATATATATCTATTCCATAACTGGGAGTTTCAACTAATTTATAAAAAGCTGTAAACAATTTTTACACTGTTAGCATGACATCTGATAGAGACAGATGTTAAGGTATTTTTCATAGAGGCTCACCTATATCAAAATATTTAAAAATAACTTTTTTTTTTATGTTAAACTTTCTTTCATCATCTCTGAACATTTCAATCAGTAAAGTTTTCATTAGATTTTAATTATTTGTTTGTATACTGAGGACCAGTTGAATAGTGTCAGAAGGTTCCATGTAATAGACTATCAATAGGATGAAATAGTATTTTCATGTTGTAAATTGGTTTGTTTAAATCCATGATGGTATGTGTAGGCCTGTAAAGCCAGTTGATGACAATGAGCTTCATATTTTGTCAAAAAGAAAATGTTTTTTTTTTAGTTTTAGTTGGTTGTACTTCAAAACAACCGGTGTCCTCTTTTTGATTGCTCTGTAAGGCAAGGGAAAGTGGGGTCCCTCTTGCCTCCCCTGGAGAACATGGCACGTCTCTGGAATTACTTTTCACTTTGTTATTGTACAATTTGTATATTAAGTCCTTTACCCCCAGCCACTCCCTACCATAAACACGCACCCTAACCAATTGTACAGAGTAGTCTGCCATTGGTAAACATTGTACATGTTTTTGTACATACTTCTTGATTTTTTTCCTTGTACATATTTGAAGACAGAAAGACGTAAACACTAAACAAAAAAAATATTCTAATTATATTGTTGATATTTTTTTGTATATCTCCTTAACTTTTATCTTCTAAGAAAAACTTCACAATAATTCTTCAGTGAGTTGTGTCTGAGAATAAAAGTTTAAAAAATTTCACAAATACCTGATGATAATATGCTAGAAAGCGTTTAATTACCATTTCTTTTTCATTCATCATCTCCTTCAATTGCTCATATTATGTTTGGGGTACTGCGTGTTGATTTATTTATATTATACAAAACCTTTGTTTTTTGTTGTTGTTGTCAGGGACAAAGGAACCTGGGTAGTTTTTATTTACATTGTCCGTTACACTTTTCAAAACTTCTTATAGTCTTTGGTTTATTAAAAGCATGAGTTGAAACGTATATACTTTGTCCAGTAGAGAGAGGCGTGTTTGCAATATATATTCTTGGCATGCTTCAGAAATATTTTTTTCAAGATAAATGTTTAAGATTTTTAGGTAAGCTGCGTCAATGCACACATTCACACAATTATTCTTTGAAACAATTTTTTTGCGTATAACTTCATAAACATTTTGTATTGTTTTTTTTTGTTTTTTTTTACCTGCTAAAATACCTCACAGCAGTGAAACTAACGGGGGCTCTGCATTGGCTTGTATCATTTCTTGTGTGTGTGTGGGCGTGCAGATTTTTTAACACAGTTTAATACAGAGATTATAATAATGTAATTCTCATTGTAACACTTGTGCTGGAATGTGTATACACAGAGAATGGATTGAAAGCTATAATTCATTCTATACTTTTTTTGTTTTTTTGATTGTCTAAATTTGTGTATCATTAATAGTGTGTGTGTGTGGGCTGAAGCTGTATCTTCCATCAACATACTGCATGTGTATGTAGTACACAGAGTGTGTGCCAAAGATATCTCTTGTTGTCATGTACGGGGTGATTAGTAGCACCTCCCCACCAACTTTATCACCCAAAGTGAATTGTGCGTGAGAACCTCAAGTGATAATTTCAAAATATTATAATCCCCCCCCCCCCCTCCATCCTGTACATCTGATAAAATGGGGCATGGTGGCCGAGCGGCAGCGCGTTCAGCTATCATACTGAAGGGCCTGGGTTCCAATCCTGGTAAAGGCTAGGATTTTTTATTCCCGGGACTTCAGGGTGCCCCTGAGTCTACCCAGCTCCGATCAGATGGGTACCCGACATTAGTTGGGGTATAGTAAACGGCGGCTGGGCATTATTGTGGCCACACATCCCCCTAGTATGGCGTGGTCACAGAAACTGGTGAACGCTGCTTCACAGGCCCTATGATCAATTTGGTCTGACGGGTACTTTACTTTTACATTTGATTTAAAAAAAAGCTTTCTCTCAATGTGTATATTAAAACCAAAGATTCATTTCCCTAACAAAGCAATCACAATTTATTGTAGGTCATAGCCAGTCATTTAGCAATAACAAGTCCTAGCACAACAATTATTGAGAGCCAAGGACTCCATGTTGTTTTTTATATTGTTTTTGGTTTCTTGAGCTTGGAGCTGCTCTCTTCTCTGGCCAGTGTCAATGTATTTCTTTTCCCCTTCACACCCATCATTAAGTCACTCGCCATCATCATGATGAATTTTGTGTAAACTCATTGCGTTCATCAAGACATTTGTTGTTAAATAGTAAGTGTCCATTTTTGTTCTATTTGGGAAGTATTCTGTATATCATCCTTGTTACTGATAAATGTCTTGTGTATTGAAAAAAACACAGGGAATGAACACAAAAATGCAATATTCAAAGCAGGTGACACAAAGAGTATTTTTGTATCATTTGTGGGTCTTTTCTAATTCTGGGGGCTGACAATTTAGTCTTGTGTGTTCCCATGGAGCCATGTCCTGAAAAAATTGATAGAATTGTTTTATGTACACAAGACATAAAGTAACAAGGAAGGTATATACAAATTGTGTTTGAGTTTGAAGGCTGTTTGTGGGAATGTTTTTTGGTGTATGATTGTTTTGGCATTTATGATTGTTTTTGGTGTGTGATTGTTTTGTGGGTAAGAATGTTTAGATCATAATGTAAACTGTGGTTTTCTCAACTGTTGACTTAGCTATATTGGGAAATGAAAAGGTCTTTTTAATTTATTGTGAGGTAGTTTACAAACTTTTTCAGTTTTTTTGTTTTTGTTTTTTTGTGTATTTATTTTTTGAATGTTTGTCTTAGTTATTCTTTTGGGTTGTTATTGTTGTTGGGATGGAGAACGAGTTATTGAAATGTAGTTGTGATAACATTTACTATCAATGAAGCTGTGACAATGTCTTAATACCTTTTTTTTTTTCTTTTCTTTATTTTCTGACCTATTCAGGTGTTTTGGTGTTTTTTTTCTTACATTTTTTTCTTGTTTTTTTTTTTTGTAATAGACATCATTAAGTTCTTACACAGTGTATTGTTTAATCATGACCTTAAAACTATTTTGTAAACTTTCCATAGGTGTTTTTTTTTCTCTTCTCTCATCCTTTGCCCATTTACAGCAAATTTGGTTATTTTTGTTAGTTTTTTAGTTTCTTTAATGATTCAAACATAACATTTAAGAATAACTTTGCAGAGGCAGGTGGACCTCAACTAATGTACTGGATACATTAGGGTTTCATACTGCTTTTAAAAATATGTTTTTTAATGGGATGCAAAGTTCCTCTTATTAATAAACCTTCAATGCAAGTTGTTGTTTTTTTAGTGGCACGGTGGCCGAGCAGTAGCGCTTTCGGCTGCTGTACTGAATGCTCTGGGTTCAATTTCCTGGTGAAGGCTAGGATTTGTTCCAGGGACTGGAATGTTCCTGAGTTCACTCATCTCTGACTGGTACCTGACATTAGTTGGGTTAAGAAAAGTTGTCTGGGCATTGTGCTAGCCACACAATGCCCTAGTATGCCGTTGGGCCACAGAAATTGGCGTGCACTGCTTCACTGGCGGAGTTGTTTTAAAAAAGTTGACTATTGCCAAGAAGCAAGTTATTCTTAATGCACAATAACAAAATCTTTCTCTCTATTAGTCTATCTAGATTTTTTTTTTTTTCTTTTGTTTTCATATCGGTAGTTTATAAATGTATACGTTTCAGCTTTCCACTATATCCCAGCTGTGTCTGGTACTTTCTTCAACTATATGGTTTCAATTATACAATGTTTATATTTGTCTTTTGAACAGGCATTTCATTTTATACTTTATTTTTTTTTACACTCACCTGTTTTTTTTTTTCATGAAAAGATCTGAGCTGGAATATAAAAAAAACAAAGAGGTCCATTGAAAAACCACAAATGTGATGTTAAAGCATTGTTGAACTTCAAATGTTTCAAAGTTTCTCTTGTGTCAGATGTTTAGGGAAGAAAAAAAAGTTTCTCCTTCGGTTAATATAATGGAGAGTCTTTCATTACATTGAATCATGTGTGTGTATGTTGTATATATGTATATGCATATATATCTGTGTGTGTATATATATAATATTAGTAAGGTCTTCAATTGAAGATTATAACAAATACATTTTAGGTGATAAGAAAAAATGTTGAGCGCTTTTGAGAAGATGTGTTTTTTATTTGTTATGGTGCACAACTCCTACTGAAATGTTTTGTTTTATTGAGATTTATCTCCCCCCCCCCCCCTTTCTTTTTTTATTTTGTTCTCTACAAATCATCATTCTATTTATTCCACTTGTTACTGAAGGTTCAAGCTGTGGTTATATAAATTTATTTTTTTTAATCATTCTATTCTAAGACATGTGTTAATGATGTTGTTTTTGTGTGCTTGTATTTTTTTTTTGTTCATTTCTTTTTTTATTTCCTTTGGTCATCATCAATTATCAATGCTCTAGAAATTGACTGTGAGGTTCCAACACTAAAAGGTGCAGGTGATTTCATTATGTTTGAAAACATCATTCATTACATGAAAGCCTTCTCTTTTGAAATAAAAAATGCATTTCATATTATAATTAATTAATAAATTGAAGTAATTGGATACAATTATGCTTGGTGTTCAGTTTTTCCCTTTCATTTTTGGGTGTTTATTTTTGTCTTTAGAACAAATATCAATTAATATAATGCGTGAGTAGTAAGTAGATAGATTTATTCTGGAGACTTATGATTGCAGGCAATTCAATGGGGGAACCACCTTGATAATGATACAAGGGGAATTCCCTGTGGGAGAAAATAGTACATGTGACTGCAAAAAAAATGAACAATGGTCAGCTTCTCTCCTCCAATGGTCAGCTACTCTCCTCCAATGATGTCTCAGATATCAGGATCATGCTTGGAGAATGGGAAAATCCCAAAGGGTTTGCTCTAGGCCTACCCCTCACAGCAGGGAAAAGGTCTATACGTTGTCAACTCTGGTTTAAAGGTACTGCATGCCCGACTTTCAAGGTTAAATATATAAACTAAAAACTGAGAGAACTTGGCACAGTATAGAAATAGTTGAATGGGGACCTAATACTGGAGAGGACACACAAAGAAGCACAACGAAATCAAAAAGAAAAGGCTACCCCAGTTCACGAGGTCCAGCTCCTTTTTTTACTGAAGTTTATTGCATCTTTTTCATAGCTCTTTTTGTGTTTTGTTAAGTGTTTTAAATGTTATCCAAGTGTTGCTTTTCTTACTGGTTTTAGATAAAAGAGCCGATTCCAAGCCTAAAGGCCACTTAGGAATAGAAAATTTAAATCACTGTGTTCATGAAATAAGAAAAGTGTTACCGGCAATCTATATGTCTTTCAGGGTAGATCTATTAGGCCCTTTAAAGTATAAACATTTGTTCAATTTCAAAGAATTTACTGCTTTATACCATTTGAAGTGCCCTCTTTAGAATCTGGGGTGCCTGGATTGTGGAACAGTTTTCATTAGAATCTGGGGTGCCTGGATTGTGGAACAGTTTTCCTTAGAATCTGGGGTGCCTGTATTGTGGAACAGTTTTCTTTAGAATCTGGGGTGCCTGGATTGTGGAACAGTTTTCTTTAGAATATGGGGTGCCTGGATTGTGGAACAGTTTTCTTTAGAATATGGGGTGCCTGGATTGTGGAACAGTTTTCCTTAGAATCTGGGGTGCCTGTATTGTGGAACAGTTTTCCTTAGAATCTGGGGTGCCTGGATTGTGGAACAGTTTTCCTTAGAAACAAAAACAATCTTTATTTATCTTAAGTATTTAAATTTAAAGACTTTCCTTGTTAACTAGCATGTGTTTTTGCCTCGCCAACTGGCACCTATACAACTGAATTGTGGAAACAGAGCGCACTGATAATGGCATAAGGCTAAGGAAAGACACAACTATTCAAGTGAACATCATCATCAAAATGGTTACGTATTTTAAAATTCTTCTTTCCAAAATTCTTTTTATATTTGGGGATTTTATTTATAATGTTTTATTTATTTGGTGTGACAATTCACTAGTAATTAACCTGTTCCTGAATTTGTTCTAGCTTTTAAAATATGTTTCTTTAGTTCATGGGTCCCAAATAGTGGAAGCATATTCTAATTAGTCTATAGTCTAAGGCTTATACTTAAATGACTTAAAGGAGTTATACTTATAGGCTAAGTTATAGGTATTTGTATAATAATTTGAATGTTTAGTTTGAATTATCTTGTCTAATATTCTACTTACTTTATGTGTTGTATTCTAAAGGCTTGTTGTCCAAGAAAAAAAATGTATTTTTACCTTTATGAAAGGTAACTTTACCATATAAACACAGTATCGGGTCTTTGGTTCCGCAGATGATAATTAGGCTACGTTGGCAGCAACAGGTTCAAAATATCTGGCAAATAAGTCTTCAACACATAAAATCACTAATGTGTCGGTAACTAGACCACTGACCTATATGTAATATATAATACAATAAATGATGTCTAATCATGGTTCATTAATTTTTTTGAACAATTGTAACCATTTATTTAAAATTTGATGAACTGTTAAGGCCATTCCATATACAATGGTTGTTAAAATGCATCATCGAGATCTAGGTGATATGGGGAGTGAGTTTATAGTTGTCCATCCTCGGTTAAAGCATCGTGCACTATTTCTGATATTCTTGTTGTTTACAATAGTTACTGCATTTTTCTTTGGAATACACCTCTTAGTAAGTTTGTCTTGCCTGATTGTTTAGTAAATTATTTGTTACTTAGTCTTACATTCGTTATTAGTTATTAATATACATTTAAAAAGTTCGTATATTTTGGTATACTGTTTTAAAATCATCCTTAGTCTTAGTCTTGGCTTAGGACATCTTTACAAGGCTATCTATTTATGATAATAATTATCTAAACTACACTAATCTACTACAGTCAGAAAGTACAAAGTAGGCCTAAAGTTAAACAGTAGGCTAAACGTAATAGTCTAATAGTCAGTAAGTCCCGAGAAAGAGAAATGTGACTAGTAGGAAGCCATTCTAAATATAACTTTGAATTACCAAATCCCTCCTAACGCCTACTTTTTTATCCCTAGCAAAATATGTTTTGAAAGTTTCAAGTTTCAAACATTACATATATAATATTTAATATATAAAATATAGGCATATTGATAGATTTATTGAATGAGACTATGATATATGAATAGACTATGTCTATAGGCCTATAGGCCTAGCCTAGCTATATTAGATAGCTAGAGACCAATAACGGCTAGGCCTATATCATGGCTTGTATCTGGCATCTGGCCAGTTTAAAATCAGGCTATTCTATAGATAGATATCTTAAATATATGGCATCCTTCCATCCTCAAGGGATGATGGTCACGGTGCAGTCTCCTTTTCCCAAAAAACTGAAAAGCAACGGGGGCCTTATTTTATTAAATTAAAAATCTAGGTGTCAATATTTTGTATTTTATTGCTCTATAATGTGTTTTTTTGTTTACAGATGATGACATAAATGCTTTTCGTTTAATAATTTTTGTTCATAATTTTTGGATTTTCACTTCCAAATGTATAACTTATAAAGTTACATAATTGTATCTTTTAGGATGAAACAATACTAGCATCCTTATGCCTTGTTTTAATTGTGTCTTTACTATTCAAGTTGGCCGCCAAAGTTCATTCAGGTATTTTATTTATATTGTTATTGTTCTCTGTAACTAAAAGATTTTAAGCCCTTCAATAGCACGTTGAATCTTCTTCTTAGTCTTTATCGCTCCCCGTGGAGCATAAGGCAGCAACAAAGTTCCGCCAGGCCTCCCTATCCTGGGCGAGCCATCGGATTTCGTGCCATGTTTTATTTGTGGCCTTTGCTTCCTCGTCCATTGTCCTCCTCCACGTTCCCATTGGCCTTCCCCTTCGTCTTTTTCCTGGTGGTGTCCATTTCAATGCGCTGCTTTTGGGAGCCTCATTTTGTCCATGCGGAGGATGTGACCCAGCCATCTCCATCTTCTTTTCATTATTTCATCGATAATGAAGCTTATTCCAGTTCTTTGGTGGACTTCGATGTTGGAGATGTGGTCCTCCCAGCTGATCCTTAGTATACGTCGGAGACATCTACCTTCAAACCCTCTAAGGCGGCCTTCAATTTTGGTATTGGTCTTCCAGGTCTCTGCAGCATAGAGAAGGACTGAGCGTACATTTGACTTGTATAGTTTCAGTTTTGTTCTTAGTTGCAGAGAGGATGACTTCCATATTTTCCCCAGTTTGTTGAAGGCCTGAGCTGCCATAGCTAGTCTGGTGGAGATTTCCATGTCTATGCTTCCATTAGCAGAGATGTAGCTGCCAAGGTATTTGAAGTTTTCAATCTCTTCCACCTCCACACCATTGGCACTTGTCCTCTTAGAGCTCTTTGTCTTAACTTTCATGATTTTTGTTTTCCCTGAGTTGATCTTTAAGCCAACACTTTTGGCTATTTGTTCTACTCTTGTTGTCTTCTCCTGGATATCTGGTTGAGAATGAGAGAGCAGAGCTATGTCATCTGCAAAATCGTAGTCTTCTAGATAGGAAGTTAGTCCCCATACTAGGCCTCGAGGTTTATCTGCAGTAGCTCTCCTCATGACCCAGTCCATTACTATTAAGAAGATAACAGGTGATATCACACATCCTTGTCGGACACCTGTTTTCACCTGGAACCATTCACTCTGTTGGTTTTCATGGCGTACACAGCACTGGTTTCCAGTATAGATGTCTTTCAGGATGTTAATGACTTTGCCTGGGAATCCATATGATTCCAGAATTGTCCAAAGTGTTGGGTGGTGGATGCTATCGAAAGCCTTTTCAAAATCTATGTAGTTGATGTACAAAGAGGAGTTCCATTCCAATGACTGTTCCACTATGGTACGCAGGACAAAAATTTGATCATTGCATGATCTTCCAGCTCTGAAACCAGCTTGTTCTTCACGTAGGACTCTCTCTATTCCTGTTCTCATTCTCATCAGTAAGATTCTACAAAAGATTTTTCCTGTAACAGACAATAGGTTTATGCCTCTCCAATTCTCACAGAGGGTTAGGTCGCCTTTCTTGGGAACTTTGACAATAATCCCTCGTTTCCATGAGGTAGGTACATGTTCTTTGTCCCATATTTTATTAAAGAGTCCTATAAGTGTTCTTGCACACAGGGTTGGGCTGGACTTGAGCATGTCTGCCGTAACTCTATCCTCTCCTGGCGCCTTATTTCCTTTTGTCTGTTTAATGGCTTCTATTATTTCTTGTTCCATAATGGGCCCTGTAGACACTTCAATCTCAAAACCCGTGTCTGTGATGACAGCCTCTGTTTCTGGGTCCGGTCTATTCAGGATATCTTCAAAATGTTCTGCCCACCTCTGGAGCTGGTCTTTCTCTGTCGTCAGATTATTTCCATTTTTATCTTTAACAGTCGTCGATTTGCTCCTTAGACCTCCCGTAAGGGACTTAATGATTTTGTAGACTGTTTGGTTGTCGCCTTTATCAGCTGCTACTTGTGCCTCTAGTGCCATGTTGTCTATATAATCTCTTTTGTCTTGTCTTGCACTTCGCTTTACTCTAATGTTGAGTCTTTTGTAATCCTGTCTAGCTTCTGAAGTTCTTTCTCCATTTTTGGTGAGCATTTTTCGCTTTGCCTCTTTCCTTTGTTCTATGAGGCTCCATGTGGCATCTGAAATCCATTCCTTTCTCTGTCTTGTTTTGTGTCCTAGTGTTGTTCTACTGGTTTCGGTGTATACATTTAAAATCTTATCGCAGTGTGTGTTAATGTCGTCCTCTAAAAGATTTTCTAGTAGGCTGAATCTATTCTGTAGTTCCAACACAAAACTGTTTTTTACTAGTGTATCTTTTAATTTGGAAGAGTCATAGAGTTGGTAACTAGTAGTTTTGGTAGCTTTCTTTAGTTTGAGTTTGAGTTTGCATAAGACAAGGTTATGGTCACTACCAATGTCAGCACCCCTAATCGCCTTGACATCTTTCATACTTCTTCTCCACTTTTGGTTGATGACAATGTGGTCAATCTGATTCTTTGTCCTGTTGTCAGGAGAGGTCCAGGTGGCTTTATGAATATTCTTGTGCTGGAAAACACTACCTCCTATAACCAGGCCATTCTCTAGGCATATATCAATGAGGCGTTGGCCATTGTCGTTTCTTTCCCCCATGGCTTCCTTGCCCATGCAATACTCATAACCACTGTTGTCACATCCTATCTTTGAATTTAGGTCTCCCATGATTATCATAATATCATGTCGAGGAGATTTATCTATCTGACTTTGCAGGTTATGATAGAACATGTCTTTTTCATCTTCTGTTGCTTGTTCTGTGGGCGCGTAGCACTGTATGACAGTAATCTTAGCATATGTTGAGAAAAATCTTGCTCTGATTATTCGGGCATCAATTGGCTCCCAGC
Organism: Anisus vortex; assembly: GCA_949126835.1. Lineage (NCBI taxonomy): Eukaryota > Metazoa > Mollusca > Gastropoda > Planorbidae > Anisus > Anisus vortex. Next base: position 52,974,500 of record OX421495.1, read on the forward strand.
TCAACAGACTTTTCCTTGTCTGCTTGTCCATGATAATACCTACACCTTCCTGATGCTGACCGTCAGATCTTCCAGAGTAAACTATGGTTTGGCCAGCACGTTGAATCAAATGATAAAATTGTTTTGATTTCAATACATTGCTGTTGATTTGAATATTTTTATTATCTTGTCTATTCTGGTCTCTGCCCAATACCTGCAGGAGTGTTGGGCCAGGACGTAATTTATAATTTTCTATCGAGAAGGAGCCTTTGTAAACTTATAAGATATTTTATTTATTTTACCTATATGATGTTGAGAAAAGTTGTTTGGTCAACCTTAATTGTGATTATAAAAAAACAACTATGAGTAAATTACTAGACAAGACAAAACTTGTAAACTTGCACTATCCAGCCTTTCACCAATTTATTCACACTGGAATGTAACATTATACTATCTATTTTACATCTATGTATGCATTTACTGGCCATCTCCACCTTGCAAGTATAATTGAGTTAACTTCTAGCCAATGTTTTGTTTATCATCATCAATAAACAATATTTTAAACAACATAAAAGAACTATTAGTACACAAGAACAGAAATGTACGTATAAAATAGACATGCACGCACATTATCCTATCATCTTTTAAACGAGATAATTTATCATTAGGAGTCAGCTATTGTATTTCTGGCTGACTGGCGATTCCGTTGGATAAATAGCACTAAAAGTGAAAGTATAAAGGAAAGAGTTTGTGAAGCCGGCTGGTCCAGCGGTTAGTTCACCGGACTGTCAACCAAATACCAAATGACAGGTCGCGGGTTCTATCTCTGCCACCGACGGATCCTTGTCGCCCTGCAGGAGTTTTGGGCCTAGTAGACGTAATAATCTTCTATCTAGAAGGAACGTCTGTAAACTTATAAGAAGAGTTCCTAAATCTCTCAGCCCTAGCCCTGATTGACAGAAGCCGACCAATTCAACTAGATCTGATGTAGCTGGTTATCTATGACTAATAAACCCATGAATCTTGATTATTTCTAAAGTATCAAATAATATTTGTAATTATCTAAAAAAAAATTACCAAAAAGCATTTTCTTTGTATACAAATTATTGGCTCCTTTTTAAAAAAGAAATTTTGAGTCACAGTTGATCAGTTTCATCTGTGCATTATAAATTATACCTTAACGTCTTAAGGAATGCAGCTCATTTGTCTATGAAATAAAATATGGAATAATGTTTTACTTTTTAGAGTTTTGACTTAACGTTTACAGACGTTCCTTCTAGATAGAAGATTATTATATCCTAGGCCCAAAACTTCTGCAGTGCCTGCAGGGTGGCAGGGCTAGAACCCTGATAAGAGTGTAATGTATGAATTATAAATGTATATATTCTATTACATAAATTATGGCTTAAAACGTTGTTTTTTTGTTTGTTTTAGAAAATCTTCTCATCCTTCCATCTCTTGGACTTCAGGTTGAGACGACATATTATTTAGGATTCAAAGTCACCCAGTTCATTCATCTCACCTACATTAAGGATATCATTATCAATGAAGCCGTTACCATGGTAATTGTTTACTCTAATTTATAACATTTTTATCTCCTTGCCATAAAGTTATATATGTCATTCTTTTTACCGGCACCCTACATTTTTATCTGCCATTATTTCCTTACCGTAAACGTATTCAAGTAATTTCTCCTTGTCATAAAATTTATCTGTCATTTCTCCTTGGGCACATTTTCTTTTTTACCAAAACCCATTTAAATAAATATAGCCAGACTTGTTTGTTTTTGGTGAGGGAAATGTTATTGTTTTGCCAGATAAATTGTTACAATGATAATAACCTTTTGTTAAAAGGGCATTTAAACTTATCTTATAATTAGAATCTGAAATTTTCTTCATACATTTCAGCATTCTATAATGCATTATCTACTGGTCCTGCTGAAGAGTAGCCAGAGTGATGATGTGCAGATTCTACAACCATTGTTTGAGGTACAGATTGATGATCATATTTCATATTACCTTTAGCCTATTAGCAGCGATAGAAACAAGATAATTTCGGTTTAACCTCTAAAGGTTTAGCTGTGGAGAGGTCTGGGGTAGCCTTTGAAATGATCAAAATTTATCTCGTGCTAATCACCCTTTGCCTCTTTCAAAAAATCTTGAGTGAAAAAAGTCACATGGCCAAATGAGACGAAATAATTGACATACTTTAAATAAATAGCTATTTTTTTACAATGCTAATTTTTGTATTAGACAGATCTATTTGTAAGTTACAGATTTTATAATTGAACTGATGTAACTTAAGTAAGTGACAAATGTATTTTAGAGAACTATTGTCACTTTATTTATCCCAGGTCTGTGGTCATTCCACTAGTAGTAGAAACTTTAAAGTTTTACAGACGTTCTTTCTAGATAGAAGATTATTACGTCCACTAGGCCCAAAACTGATGCAGGGCGACAGGGATGGGTCGGCGGCAGGGATAGACCTGCGACGTGTCGATTGACAGTCCGGTGAACTAACCACATGACCAGCCAGCCTCTCAATAGTGTTTTTGTGTACTACTACAGTTTTTTCTTGTTGTTTTGTTTTTTCAGCACTCCTGGCCTTCATTATCTAGTCTTAAGCTAGTGTACAGAGCAGCACAGAAGAAACTTATCAAGCCTCACCTTAGTTAGCAGTAGGCGTTGGCATTTATATTTAGCCTAAAGAAACATTCTTTTATATTCATTAAACCAATCAAAAATCATAAAATCATCAACATAAGACTAAAAAAAATGTAGAGACTTCAAATGATTCCTTTCTTTTCAAGCAGAATACATACATTTGTATTAGTTATAATCAAAATTTATCAACAATTTTTTTGTTAAATAACGGTAGCATACCAAGGATTAATTCTATTGCTGACTGTATCTTTTTTATAGTTTTTACATTTTAACAAAATAGTGGAGGTTTATAACATTCTGTCTTTCTCGTTTTTCTAAATTGAGGGATGGTGAAGTGGGAAAGGGAGATTATTTATTATTATTAGGTAAAAAAACAACAGCAAAATGTTTTAATTACTTCCCTTTTCATGGTTTAAGTTATACTTTACTAGGAAATAACCTTTCCTTTCGTGTGTTTTAAAATGTATCCTTTTTTTTTTAAATAGCTGTATAATTTAAAAAGTTTTTTGCAATGTCTTCAACGGTTCATAAAACTGAACTTTTACAGCAATTGTAGCAGACTCTGTATTTATGTATTGTCCATATGATGCTTTAAATCTATCAGCTACAGTTACCAGGGACATTTTACATCATTTGTAGCAGTTTCTGTATATATGTATTGTCCATATGTTGATGCTGTAAATCTATAAGCTACATTTACCAGGGACATTTTCTTTTTTTGTTTATATGATTTTTAATATAATATACTTAAATTAATCAAAATGAGCTCAATCAAACAAAAAGCCTTAAACAATGTTATGATTTCTGTATTGCAATCTTACACATGTTTACAGTAAGATTTTGTTGGCACTTCTTTTTTTATTATCCTCTAAAGTTAAAATTTAAATTTATGGCTGCAGTCTAAAGCACATTATGTTCATCTCCCTGACCTATTTATACATGGTGTGCTCAATCACTTTAATTTGACTGGAAAATGCAGACTCTTATTTATAGGTAAGTTTTACTGGCAATTTGACACTGACATAGATAAAATTAAATTAAAAGGTTTCTACATTAGTGAGTGACTGAAACCTACCAAATTATTATTACGCTTTAATGGCATTTATTGTGTGCATGAGTATAACCCGAGTGATGACCTAACTAAAATACATGTATAAGTGTATATAATACAATACTTACTCAATTAATATTTATATTTTTGGCATTCAACGCATTCAATTGAAAAGGATAAAAAAACATTTTTTTCATTTTCATGTACCTATTTCCGGAAAGTGTTTTAATCAAAAGTACATATTTAATTGTATGTATGTCCGGGTCAAATCGGCCATCTTACTAGGGTAGAATGTATCTACATATAAAAGTCTGCATTTTCCAAACATTTTTATGCTTTTTTTTTTTAAGTGATGGAGCACTCCATGTAGTATAGCTCAGTGATTTGTTCATCCTCCCTGAGCACTCCATCTAGTATAGCTCAGTGATTTGTTCATCCTCCCTGAGCACTCCATGTATAGATCAGTGGTTTGTTCATCCTCCCTGAGCACTCCATCTAGTATAGCTCAGTGATTTGTTCATCCTCCCTGAGCACTCCATGTATAGATCAGTGATTTGTTCATCCTCCCTGAGCACTCCATGTATAGATCAGTGATTTGTTCATCCTCCCTGAGCACTCCATCTAGTATAGCTCAGTGATTTGTTCATCCTCCCTGAGCACTCTATGTAGTATAGCTCAGCGGTAGGCTAAAAACACAGAATAACACACTGTGCACAGTATCATGTTTGTTTCTTTGTGATGTTTGGTTAAACTTTTAAATCAAAATCTCTATTATCGTCACAGTCATTTCACAATCGCCTAAGTCATTTTTGGGGACTTTTGAGTTAAGTGTCAAAATGTATCGTTTACACAGTCTTCTTTTACATGGCAAATCGCCTATATCTTAAACCAATCAGAAAACGTTTTTTTACAAAATGTATCTAGGTTAAACAACAGAGTGAATACAGATGTCATTCAGTTATTTTTAGTTTTCTCAAAACATGAAAAAATTACTTAGGCAATTGTGAAATGACCCTGAGGTTATATAATTTTACTTTTAACATAGAAGAAGGGTTTCTAGCTGTTTGTGAAAAAAAAACGGGTTTATTTCATGTTATTTGAAGTATTTTGTTGATTGTTTTTTCATCATTACTGTTGCTATGCTAATGATTTACAGATTGAGTTGGCTTCCTAAAGTTTCTTTTCCATTTTATGTTGTCAATTTTAATTGCCGTAAGCTTAAAAATGTATTAAGAAAACACGTACCGGTAGTCTATTTAATAATTGTTAATTTGATACCAAAGATAGAATTGAAAACCAAAAATAAATATTTTCTATAATTTATAGTATAAGCCTATCCTCTCACTCTCAATTATAAATTAGTGACATTCCACCATGAAATGAGTCACTTTTTTACAGCCAAAAATAGGTTGTAAGGGTGTAAAATATGGATTTATATAATTTCTAATGAATTATTTATTTCTGCATATTTCTGTAGTTAGTTTTTTTTTCTTCTAAAAATAATTATAAATTATTTTTAAAATATTTTAATACAGTAACACCCTGTATTGTTTCATGTAAAAAATCAAAATAGTAAATTTGAAATTTCTCAATATCAGGTTTCAGACCTATTACAGTAAAACACACAGAGCTAAGAGATTATTTCTCTGATTTTGTTAACTTTTTCACCATTGAATTCAGCATTCAAATCACTCTAAGGGTAACTAAATAACTCAAAATGACCCTCATTTGGTAGTGGAGGGTCACTAGTTGTTTGCTCTTTGGTGAAAAACGTTAGCATGTATTTTTTTACACAAATGATTCTGCAGGAGATCAGTTAAAGTTTAAGACATTTTTTCTATTGTATAGTAGGCCCTATAAATGTAAAAACAAGTACCTATATATTAAATCAAAGATTTCATCATTTGGTCAGTTCAAAGGGTAAGCGCAGAAGGAGGATTTTCTACCTCTCACTACTCTTGTAAAGGGGCGCGGTGGCCGATTAGCAGTGCATTGGCTGGCATACCTAAAAGTCCAAGGGTTCAAATCCTGGTGAAGTCTCCGAGTCCACCCAGCTTTAGCACCTGACTTTAGTTGGGGTTAGTAAAGGCTGCTGGGCATTGTGCTGGCCACACAGTCCCCTAGTATACCGTGGTCACAGAAACTGGTGAGCGCTGCTTCGCTGGCCCCATGGAGCAATTTGGTCTGACGGGATACATTTTTACGTACTTCTACTCTTGTAGAATATTAATATTATTATATTATATGCCAATGTATAGATCAATTGCATTAATCAAGAATTAATGAAGAGGTCAAATGCTGATGTTAAAGAGTCATTGGCTATCATTATCTTGCCTGGTTAATATGTTTATTTTTTTTACTATTCTCTGTCAAAATTACCGTATATACTCGCGTATAAGTCGCACTTTTTTTACCGAAAATTTCGACAAAAAGTAGGGTGCGACTTATACACCCGACACTGTTTTTGAAAAGTTTGAAAAACATCACTACTCTGTCATAAAGTTTCCAACATAACCCGTATAGTTGATTGGAGTTGTGTAGAATTACTAGGATATGCGTAGGCATACATTTTACATTAAGAAAACTTTCGTAGGTGTAAATATTACTATCTTTATATAACTGAAATTGAAATCGATAAATATTTTAGGTTTTCAGACCCTCACCACCCCGCTTTTCTTTTGAACTTTTGGACCAATTTTGTATTTCCGAAACATATCGTAAGTTTAAAGGCGGCATTTTCGGTAGGCTTATTGAGCACAAATTACAGTATGGTATAAATCTAAATGTGTGAAAGTATGTGTAGGCCTATAATGTAGGTAGGCATAGAAGCTTAAGATGTGTTTTATTTAATACTTAAGGTCTAGGCAGTGTTGAGCATTCCGATAAAAGCGCGCAATGTCTAGGCAATGTTTCTAAAACTACGATCGGCAGATGGACGCGTGAAATGTCAATAGTGTGTTTTATTTTCCATTAGTTGCATGTAAGAGTTGAAAGAAAACACATCTTATTATATGTCGGTCGCGCAGACGCACTTGAAATCATTACAAACAATGTTAATGGTAAATAGGACACATGTATAGCGCGTCATAAATGCCGGCGCCTCCCAGTCTCCAGTCTAGGCGACATTGAGTCTAATGACGTACTTCAAAGACTTTTTTTGTGTGTAGTGTTACTATAGGGATAGAAACTTGAGTAGGGGAAGGGACTTTGATTGAAGAAACAGATACCTTACTTTCTCATCTCACTAATGTCTGTAGGCCTATAGATCGGTTGTTCAAAATAAATGAAGCCCTGCCTTTATTTGATTATGTTTGCCTTATGCACGATTAAAACCATTGTCTAAAGAAAGTTTCCAAACTAAGGTGAATATTTAGTAACTTTTATGTTTAAAAGGTATGCATTTTTGAGATATTAAAAGGCAGTATAATCCGGGAAGTCAGGGTGCGACTTATGCGCGGGTCAATGACAACATATAAGAAAAAAAAGTCTTGAACTAGGGGTGCGACTTAAACACCGGTGCGACTTATACGCGAGTATATACGGTAGTAGATTATTAAAGTTAGTTGTTTTATGAGTACATTTATTTTCGCTATGAACAGCTGTTGTTGTTTTTTTTAAATTTCAACATTTGGTGGTTGAGCAATAGAGTTTGCGTCTGTCATCTGCCCAAGGGAGAACAGGTTTCAAGTGTCTTTGTGTGTAATTCATACATGGCATACATTTTAGATTGCTGTTGAGCTAGTGGGTTATGTACCAGCCACATCATCTTCTTCAATATGCTGTTTTAGTCAAAGATAGTCAAATATACCTGGTCTACATTCCAATGGCATCCTTCCGTCTCGCGAGACGATGGTGCATCACCGTGATTCGAGGTTGCACTTCCTCGTGTGGCTGAGCAGGCCTATCCTTGAATGACAGTCTTTTTTACAGCCTTTGCACACGTGTTCTGTGGGTCCTATTTTTTCCGCTTTTCTTTTAGCCCTTTTATTTATGCTCTCCTCCATTCTATTTTCCTCTGCCGTTTTAACCCCTTTCCTGACAGCAGTGCGCCAGGTGGACCGATCCTCTGCCTTCTCCTCCCAGTCACTTGTACTTATTCTGGCTGCTCTCATGTCTCTCATACAGACATCTTTATAGCGGAGGCGTGGGCGACCTGTCTTTCTCTTCCCAGATGCCAATTCTCCATATAGGAGGTCCTTTGGGATTCTGCCTGGACTCATTCTTCTTACATGTCCTAGCCATCTTAGGCGCCTTTCACTGAGGACTGCGAACATGCTTTGGGCGCTGGCGCGCGTCAATACCTCACTGTTAGGGACTTTGTCCTGCCATTTAATGCCAAGGACGCGACGCAGACACCTCAGGTGGAAGCTATTTAGCTTGCGCTCATGGGACGCATAGGTTGTCCATGATTCGCTACCATAAAGCAGCGTGCTGATGACGCAGGCCTGGTAGACACATAGTTTGGTCCTTTCTGTCAGCCTGGTGTTTTCCCAAACCCGTTTACCAAGTATAGCCATTGTGGCAGCTGCCTTGCCGATTCTGCTATTTAGTTCATCCTCTATGGACAATGAGCTGGAAATCTTGGACCCCAAGTAGGTGAAACAGTCCACAACTTCCAGGTTTTCGTTTTCTATAGTAATGATAGGAACGGAGCATGTGTCTTGGGCCATGATATTTGTCTTCTTTATGCTCACCTGCAGGCCGAATTCTTTGCAGGCGTTGGCGAAGCTTGACACAAGCTGTTGTAGGCCTGTTTCTGTGTGTGATATCAGGGCCGCATCGTCAGCAAAAAGTAGCTCGCGAATTAGGACCTCTTTCGTTTTGGTTTTGGCTCGGAGACGGGCAGTGTTTAAAGTCCTCCATCTGCTCTGGTGTGTAACCAGATTCCATCACTACTATCCTTGAAGGCGTATCGGAGCAGTATAGAGAAGAATATTGCGAACAGTGTTGGTGCGAGTACACAGCCTTGCTTTACACCGCTACTGACTGGGAAGGCTTCAGAGGTGGCTCCGTTGAAGTGTACTGTGCCCTGCATGTTATCATGGAACTGTCTGATGATGGCGAGTAAGTGTGGGGGACAGCCAATTTTTTCCAGAATTTGGAACAGCCCACTGCGACTAACTAAATCAAAGGCTTTTGTCAGGTCTATGAAGGCGATGTATAGTGGCATCTGCTGCTCTCTACATTTTTCCTGCATCTGCCGTATGGAGAACACCATGTCTATGGTAGACCGACCCGCCCGAAAACCACATTGTGACTCTGGATAAACTCGGGAGGCTAAACTCTGCAAGCGAGTAAGAGTGACGCGGGCAAAAGCCTTTCCTACGATGCTCAGAAGCGAGATACCGCGGTAGTTATTGCAGTCGCTTCTATCGCCCTTATTCTTATATAGCGTCACTATGTTTGCGTCCTTCATGTACATTATAATATAATGATTCTATTTTGTAAGTTTTATTGTGTATTTGATTTAACAAAATGGGGGAAGGGAGCCAGCAACAAGGGATAGCCATTCTATAAAGGTATTTGGTCATAATCCAAATCCTGGTAATATAAATCTCCTGTACGTCAGCAAGGGAAAAGTAAAAGGTGGCTGGGTCCTGCTATCTTCTCAAATAATAGTGTGAATAGCGTCTCCTGCTCTATAGACAGAAGTGGGGGACAGTTGATGCCTCAAACTTATTTAGTAATTTAGCATTGGAGCCAATTGAATCAAAATAATTTATTTTATTATATAATATAAACAAGCCTCAGCTCTCTTATGTCATAAATTTTCATCTTTTTTTACTTCTGTGATAATTTTGTTGCTTTCATCTGTGTAGTAAGCATTTCATTTTCATTGAAAGTATTAACAATGGTAAGAATAGTTACTTTTGAAATAAAAAATTTTCAGCAGATTGATAAGCTGACAGGGACCTGAGGTTTTATGAATTTTTATTTTGTCGTGGACATTTTTTTTTGTGGTTTAAATTTTAAATGCAGTGAATTTCAATTCGGTGTAGTTAGTGTGTTTCATGCTGCAAGTCGCAACGGGTGGACAATATTTCCCAGAGTTCTCTGTATAACGCAACCCTCTCAGCGTCACCTCAAACCGAACAGATCTATTGCAAGTCTCTATTGCAAGTCTCTATTGCAAGTCTCTATTGCAAGTCTCTATTGCAAGTCTCTATTGCAAGTCTCTATTGCAAGTCTCTATTGCAAGTCTCTATTGCAAGTCTCTATTGCAAGTCTCTATTGCAAGTCTCTATTGCAAGTCTCTATTGCAAGTCTCTATTGCAAGTCTCTATTGCAAGTCTCTATTGCAAGTCTCTATTGCAAGTCTCTATTGCAAGTCTCTATTGCAAGTCTCTATTGCAAGTCTCTATTGCAAGTCTCTATTGCAAGTCTCTATTGCAAGTCTCTATTGCAAGTCTCTATTGCAAGTCTCTATTGCAAGTCTCTATTGCAAGTCTCTATTGCAAGTCTCTATTGCAAGTCTCTATTGCAAGTCTCTATTGCAAGTCTCTATTGCAAGTCTCTATTGCAAGTCTCTCTTGCAAGTCTCTCTTGCAAGTCTCTATTGCAAGTCTCTATTGCAAGTCTCTATTGCAAGTCTCTATTGCAAGTCTCTATTGCAAGTCTCTATTGCAAGTCTCTATTGCAGGTCTCTATTGCAGGTCTCTATTGCAAGTCTCTATTGCAAGTCTCTATTGCAAGTCTCTATTGCAAGTCTCTATTGCAAGTCTCTATTGCAAGTCTCTATTGCAAGTCTCTATTGCAGGTCTCTATTGCAGGTCTCTATTGCAGGTCTCTATTGCAAGTCTCTATTGCAAGTCTCTATTGCAAGTCTCTATTGCAAGTCTCTATTGCAAGTCTCTATTGCAAGTCTCTATTGCAAGTCTCTATTGCAAGTCTCTATTGCAAGTCTCTATTGCAGGTCTCTATTGCAGGTCTCTATTGCAGGTCTCTATTGCAGGTCTCTATTGCAAGTCTCTATTGCAGGTCTCTATTGCAGGTCTCTATTGCAGGTCTCTATTGCAGGTCTCTATTGCAAGTCTCTATTGCAAGTCTCTATTGCAAGTCTCTATTGCAAGTCTCTATTGCAAGTCTCTATTGCAAGTCTCTATTGCAAGTCTCTATTGCAAGTCTCTATTGCAGGTCTCTATTGCAGGTCTCTATTGCAAGTCTCTATTGCAAGTCTCTATTGCAAGTCTCTATTGCAAGTCTCTATTGCAAGTCTCTATTGCAAGTCTCTATTGCAAGTCTCTATTGCAAGTCTCTATTGCAAGTCTCTATTGCAAGTCTCTATTGCAAGTCTCTATTGCAAGTCTCTATTGCAAGTCTCTATTGCAAGTCTCTATTGCAAGTCTCTATTGCAAGTCTCTATTGCAAGTCTCTATTGCAAGTTGCTTTCCATTTGGCGTCTTAGTCTCTTTTTCCCATAGGGTGGCTCAGGGGCAGCGCATTTGCCTGGCGACCTGAAGGTTCTGGGTTTTAATCCTGGTGAAGGCTAGGATTTTTGCCCGGGACATGAGGGTGCCCCTGTCTACCCAGCTGTGATGGGTACCTGACACTAGTTGAGGTAAAGTAATTAGCATGAAGATGCTGACTGTGGTCTAGACAAGTTCTTGTAAAACTTGTAGAAAATATTCATCTGTTGGTGGCTCGATGAATTGCAAGATCATATGGTACATGTTTAAAAAAAGATAGATAATACATTAAAAAAAAATTGGCTATTTAAAAGGAAAGATTCTTTTTTGATTTATAAACAAGAGATTGTATACTTATAACTACAGATAATGAGATAGGCTGAAATTATCTTGCAAAAAAAATGTTCATGTGAATTGTGTAAGCTTAGGACACTTTCATGCTAGGAATTAAATGTAGAGCATAACTCTGATTGTTTCCCTAAAATAGTAATTATGATGTTCCTTTTCCTGTTTGTAAACTGGACATATGATTTTAATATAATTTTTTTTTTTTTATTTCTGATGTTGTATGAAATGAATGCTGTGAAATATATATTGGTGTGGATTTGTGCATCTTGATCAATATTAAAGTGTAGCTGAAAACATAACACTGGCCTATATAAATATGAAAAGGGTAATACACAAATATTAACATATAAAAACATGCTAATTTGTTGAAATTTTTTTCATCTTCATTGCTTTTTGTTAATTTAGCTTTTTGTAGATTTTTTATTTAATGATTTCAGAATAATGGAAAGTTATATGTATAGAAATATTATGAGCATTTTTGACCCAATTGAGGTGGTTGTTCAATGGTAGTCAACCAATGTTTAAAAGGATCACCGTTTAAAATTTCTATGTTGGTGCCCATTGTTAATGACAATTTTAAAATCATTACCTTTAGAGGTGCAAATCAATATCAGGAAGTGAACTTTTATTTGTTTCCCCCCCCCCCTCTCATCTTTTTTTCCCTCTCTTATTCATTGGGTTTATGTATGCATTCTCCCCATGATTTTAATGCCTGTGTGTATGTAGGAGACATACGACTTTATTACATCATAGTTGTACATACTTAACATACCCCATCTGGCCAACCTTTGATTGCCATTATCAAGTTATCAAAAGCATTTACTTCTCCTTATTATGCAGTAAACAGTGTCAAGTAATTGGCTGCTTTACAAACATCAAAAGTTCCTTTAATGCCCGCACGTAAATATCCTGCCGTTTGATGTGGATTTTTTTTCTAGTGTCTGGCTAGAATCAAACCCTTTAATGTGAAGGGATTATTGGCAACAAGACAAACTGGCAACACTTACAACACATTAAAACTTCCTCTTAGCCACATTTCTTAGCCATGATTTTCGTTTTTTTTTTCTTCTTTGAAATCGAGAAAAAAAATGTTCACAAATTATTATCACCTCTGACCTAGCTATTGAATTATTTTTTTTTTTAACATTTAAAAAAGAACGCATTGTCTAAAAATAAAAATCAGATGCGAGATGTTGAAAATGTGTTCTTGTAACGAAACAGTCTTTACTACGATGAAGAGTTTCGCCCCATGAAATCCGTACCGTATGTTCAAAGACCTATCTGGCAATACGCCTTCGTGTAAACATTGAAGTGCACAATTAACTTCTTTTGTAGCCGCAGCTTGTAAAGAAATGTTTCGCCCGTTGTTTCCTCATCTCACTATGTAGTACAAGTGTATACAAGCAGGCTTACGGTGTATATTTATACTGAATCAGATGGCAGAATAGGGTGGGGTCGTCTGTGGAAGATTTTCCAAGGCATGTCTATAAATAAATAAGCTTAAATCTGTATGGACTAAACTAAAGAAAACCTTAAAAAATTAGAACACATTTAGAAAAGAGCTGCAAAGATCATAACTAGCGAATATTCACAACTGACAAGAGTAACACCAATAGACAAATCCCTAAACCTAGAAACACTAGAGGACAGAAGGGCAAAGAGTAAAGTAGTAATAATACATAAGGCATTAAACTCTAATTTAGAAATACAAACTGTCGTGTCCTACGTGTTTACAATGTACTGTGTGTGTGTGTCAAGGTTCAATGGTCAGTATTGTTTGTTTTCGTCGTGCTGTAAGATCACGTGCTACCCTGGCTCCCTGTGTAATTTGTCCCAATAAAAGTTAGTTAATATTAATGTTCAACTGTTTTCTTTCAAGACACTAGCCTACACTACAAATGGCGTCGAGGATGTTCTAGAATTGGTAAATACTCTGTACAGTATTCATTTCACAATTAACAATCGTATTTGCAAATTATTTGTTAAGCTACAAACTTTATTAATAGTGTAAAAAACCATGGCATTCAATTTTACAAGCTTGCCGATCTTTGAAAATTTTTCAGTCCACGCAGATGACCACAACGTCGGTGAAAGGTTGTCAAAATGTTTATAACGTTTTAACATTTTATTGAGAGCACTCAACGTATATGATAGCTATCAGAAGAAGGCTTGTTATTACATCTGAGTGGACTGACATGAATACTGACCACTGAACCTTGACATTGACACACACACACACTACTAGATCCAGATCTAGGCTATATATTGTTCAATCGTCTGCAAACAACTTTATATTTTGGGTCCAGGGTTTGAAGTTATTTAGAACTAAAATTGAAACAAGCTCGAATCTGTATCTATCAGAAAGTTCTGAATTCATTGATATAATGAATTAGAGATGGAACCAAATACGTTTTAAATTTATAGCATTTCGAATGCTCAGTTTGTTCAAAAGGAGGCAAGCGAAATAACACAGCAGAAGTGAAGAGAACAATACTTTTCAGGGTGTTTCTATAAATCTTCCATAACGAGGGCTTTGAATATTTGATTGTTTATTCAGCTGCTTTGGTTGAAATAATTGTGTTTTAAAAATAAATAAATCTCTCACGTCCATTTCATTGAGGTTGTTCCATCTTCTTACTCGTCTTTAGGTTTATTCACTGTAACCTTCTTTCTTTAGTGATAGCTATGAAACCGAATTTAAAAGAGATATAAAATCATAGTAGTCTAGTTGGATTAAGAACGTTTCTAGTAAAACTGCGCTAAGTATACAAAAAGCACACAAGAAAAAAAACAGCAGATTCCCACTTTTGTAATTTAGAGTTATTCCACTTCTAACAAAGGACTAGTCTATGCCTCTTTTTTCCATTGTAAATGGTTTTTACTTTTCTAATTTCTCTATGGTTATCGCCGTTTTTTTTCCCAATTGAAAAGTAGTTCCATACATACTTGGTATGACTATATATATGACCGTAACTAAATAAAAAAGTATACAATTAATGTGACTGCCGTTTTTTTTCTCGTGCGCTCTTCTAGTTTATGTGCTGATTTTATTACAGTTTGTTCTCTAGCTGTCAGAAACTCCCAAAACTTGAGTTAGAGACTTTAGAAAGTACTTTTAAAGATAATTTAGAACGGTTTCATTATTGGGTTCTTTTTAAGCAGTCTAACTGGCATGCTATCTAATCCAATAATCAACAGGAGTTTCTTCTACATAAAAGGAAATATTCACTGTTTCTATTTTTGTTTAAATTATTCTTATTGAGACATTCTTGTCAACAAGAGCATAAAATGCTGATGCAAAAATAACTTTAAACTAAATAATTGTTCAAACTATGTAGACCCTATAGTTGTTTTATAGGCCTAATTTTTCTGACAATCGAATAGATCTAAATTTAAAATCTTTGGTGGGAAAAAATGTAGATCAATCGAAGATTGGTATTTACTGTCTAATAAATTTGAGTCTAAATCAAGTCAAGAATGATGACGATAGATGTATGTCACAGTATGTCAGCGGGCACACCACGTCGTATCGACGGGGAAAAGACGTGGAAACCACGAAAACACGTTGAAACCACGTTTTTTCTCCGTCGATACGACGTGGTGTGCCCGCTGGGTTGTTTCAGCGACCACAGAAAAAAAAACATACTAAAATACATGTTGCCAAATAATTCACAGTATAATTTCACTATTCTATATTTTGCATAAACAAATATTGCAATAAATTAAAAACATAACATAAAAATATAAAAAAGAACATGAATCACAGGTTATAGCCTTACAGTTAGCCGACATTTTTTGTCCGTTATTCAACCGGAAATACATTGATACCATTCGCACATGAATACCGGAAGCATAGGCCTACTATTGTATCTTTTTACTTTAGTAACAATTTTTTAAAGCATGAGTAGCCTACTTCATCAGTAGGCTACGAATCATGTCATCTCTAACACAATACAGTGTGCCATTTGCGAATTGCAAAACGAACACAATAATAATAAATAAACAAAGCATGGATCTAACCAAAACACAAAATTACAGGGTTTAAAAACAAAAGTATTCGACTCTAGATATATAATATCACAAAACAACAACAAAACCCCAACGTCATACGTCGAAGATGACGAAGCCAGCTTTTACTTTTACGAGATCGAATTTCTTTGGTACGGAGAGTGCATTTCCGGTTCATCGACAACGCCTTTATTTGTCCTCCAGTTCTGCTGATCGTCGAACCAACAGAATCGATCCATCTTGAACCATCCCAGAGTGTTACTTAATCAATAATGAACAGTGTTAGGGAATGGGGAGGGGGAAGGGAGAGGGAATCAATTTGTGCTAACCTACTTGACTTTTGGAACAACTGCAGGAATGTAAACTCAATTTAGATCTAACTACAGCTGCAGTTGTTGTTTCTTTATAGAAGGCATGCGGAAGAGAGTAGAGAGTAAATGCTAATCTGAACTCTCAAGGCCATTCCTTGCGGTAAACCTAATAATGACGTCATCGTTTCAAATCCTAGCCTCGGAAACACGCCTGAAATAAATTGAATTTTCTTTTGTATAGCATTTGTGTTTCCCCGAGGAAAGGAGAGTTCCGCGGTCTGAAAGGAACATGAACTCTGCAGATGAAATCGAATACAAATTAGATTTGAAACCTGGAATCGATTTTTTTATTTTTATTTCTTACAATTACAATCCAGTAGTTACCCAAATAAAAGTAAGCTATTTTTACCGTCATTAAAAAAAGAATGAATTTTAAATAGAGATGTTAAACAAAAACCAGAACTCTGGTTTTCGGGTTTAAAACCGAAAATGGGTTTTCCAACTTAAAACTTATTTTCGGTTTTGTTGTAAGTTTAGACTGAAATTATATTCAAAAATGGTGTCCCACGATTTTTTGTTTGTTTTCGAATAAATATTTTAAAACTATGTTTGATTTGCACAAAATAGTTCTTTATCGTTAAACGCCTTGCAAACACTAGACCTAGATGATTAGATTTCGAATTTGTCATAGGCGACTCGTAGTTTAGGCATATTGTTGTTGTTTTTTCAAATCCCGAATATTGCTTGCAATACTCAACAACAAAAGCAGATGTTAAGTTACAACAAAGGCGAGTCTGCGACACAATTCTTTTGATCCACGCCCTATGAGTATGAGAAGCGAAAAACTGGGCTTTCCTCACAGACGCTGAACATACCGATCAGACAAAACAGACCGATAGACTTTCTGTACAAGCTTTTGTTTTTTTAGTGTATGTGTGACTCCAATTAACATTTAACATAGCTAGCTAAACTGCGAAGGCGAAGTTGTTTTTTTAGTGTATGTGTGACTCCAATTAACATTTAACATAGCTAGCTAAACTGCGAAGGCGAAGTTGTTTTTTTAGTGTATGTGTGACTCCAATTAACATTTAACATAGCTAGCTAAACTGCGAAGGCGAAGTTGTTTTTTTTTAGTGTATGTGTGACTCCAATTAACATTTAACATAGCTAGCTAAACTGCGAAGGCGAAGTTGTTTTTTTTAGTGTATGTGTGACTCCAATAAACATTTAACATAGCTAGCTAAACTGCGAAGGCGAAGTTGTTGTTTTTTAGTGTATGTGTGACTCCAATTAACATTTAACATAGCTAGCTAAACTGCGAAGGCGAAGTTGTTGTTTTTCGCACGCTCTGTAACTTCGCTAAAGAACAATAGCTATTTTTTTCCCACCTATAAGCCTTCATACATAATAACGAAAGAAACACAAATAGGACGGGTGGGAGGAGGGGGGGGGGGGGCGAAAACCAATTTGTAATCAGATTTCTAACCCAAAATCGGTTTTAAAAAAACAAAAACAATATTAACATTCCTAATTGAAAGTTATCACTAGGGGTTACGATTTTCTCGAAACGATATTTATGAAATCGATTACGATGCCTTCTCCTAATTAAAAAAAAAAGTCTTTTTAAGACAGTAGTATCTAGTTAAAATGTACTGCATTCGCTTCTGTGTCAGAATTTTTCTAGCATACTATGTCACAAATGCGGCGTACTAGGAGATTGTGCGGCCAGCGCAATATCCAGCAGCCTAACTAATGTCAGGTACCTATCAGTCGAATGCGCTGCCGCTTGGCCACGGTTCCCATATATCGAAATATACGAGTGACTCCATTCGGTCAGTCAAAAAGCAGAGGTCACTAACCTAAAGACAGGACGGTTAACAACATACAATAAAGAGATGAAATCGAGGATGTCTGGTGGAGGTAAGAAACTTGAAGCTATAACACACACACAATCTATTAAAGGGGTACAGAGTACAGAAGACAAAAAAAAAAGGTTTGAGATTCACTGTTCGTATACAATGAAGTAGCCAATAGTATTGGCAGAATCCTCAACACGAGCGGAACTGAGCACGCGCCAGCACTTTCAGTGTCATGCGCAAAAAAGTGCGAATCAATAATGGCTGTTGACCTGAACGACAATTTTCTCAATAGTAACTCGCGCTATTTCAACAACTAATTTGTTAATTAGAGATAGTGGACGGGGCATGTATAGCCAAAGAATGGATAAAACTTGCTACATAGGCTAGTATTCACTGATGCTATTAACCTTAGAGTCCGACCATTTTGTACTCCCTTGTCTTTGGCAGCGCAGTCATACAGAACGTGCAACCACGTTTAAAACCGGATTCGGATACACTCGCGTTTTTTTTTACAAATAAAACTTTGCTTTAAGCTTTACCAATAAATTTCGGATTTGTTTCCTTGCATTTCTTGTGGAACAAAAAGCCTCGGCAACAAGTGTCCAGCGCACTCAGTTCTGGGTGAATTTTCTTTACTTCACCCTCCACGTCATACCACACTGCTTCATTTCTTCCTCGCACGATCTTCTCCACGTTGTCCTGGACCTGCCAGCTTTTCTTTGACACTGTCGGTTCCATTGGAGAGCTTGTCTCGTGATGTCTTCAGCTGGCTTTCTGAGAGAGAGGGCCAATCCATCTCCATTTCCGTCTAACTGTCTGTTGGCTGATAGGGTCCTATTTCGTCCTTTGCCACAAGTCTTCATTTTTTTTTATCTTGTTCATGCAGTTTATCTTAAGTACATTTCGGATAATATCCACAAGTGTGGAAAAGAACATATTGAGCACGCTAAGAGAGATGCGCTATTAATATGACCATCACCATAAATTAGAACTTGTATCAGAAATTTTGTTCATCTGTAAAAACACTGGAAGTGTGGACAAAGTATAAAGAAATATTTTGAGCTTTCCCGCATATTATATTTCTACCGCACTTTTTTTTACCGCACTACCGCAAATTTACACGGTTTCAGAGACAGAGGTAATTTAAATCTCTTATTCTTCGTTAAATGGCCCGAGCTACAATTTACTACAAATAAACATTGATGGGCAACGGTTGTCCACCCCCCCCCCCCGACTGGGCGTTGGGTACATATGGTCAGTGATGGGATTTGCACACGGCATCTAAGACACGAGAGCGCGGTAGCTTTAACTATGAAATCTCAAATATTCCCCTCCCCCCTCCACCCGGAATAGCTAATCTGCTAGACACACATGGACACACAACGTGTGGGCGGAAACATTCAAATTAGAACTACGCCAGTAAACCAGTAAAACTAATTTTTATAACTAAGCATGATTCCAATGTTGACAATAATACATACTTATTAGTTCTATTACATCATCCTTACTCTAATAATATCAGCACAATTTATGAGTCCATAACCATAAACATAACGATAACCAGACCATGGTTAGGCAGACGGCGGTCCCAGTGAGTGAGTTTTAAAAAATCAATCCTTTAGGGCCTCTTCACAACTGAGACAAGATATAAACAAAAGAGGCACTTTTTAACATAGCACTTCCAGAAACGCATTTGGCTTATTCTGGATTCTGGTTTGATTTTAATCTGAATAAGAGCAGAAGTGTGTGGCAGCATCTTAAAACGGCCACATCGAGATGGCCCGTTGTGGAAGCTCCGCAGGAAGCAACAGTCCACGAACTGGGCATTGACCGATGATAAGGACCTACTTTAGTAGGTTTAGACTCCCTCCTTGATTCGTGGTGTCGAAACTGCAAGGACGAAGAAAAGACGGCAGAGCTCACGCTATTTGATTGCCCAGTCTTGCAGGATCGTAGAGTGGACAGGAACGGCCCAACCGTTTGTGACGAACTTGTATAATGGTGCGTCAGTGTTGCGTCATACAGCGGAATTCGTTGTCCGACCCCTAAGAGTGTAATCTCGGTTCGCGTTCTCGGTGAGAAGTGGGGTTCAAGTCTGGTTTGATTTTACCGCGAGCATCTTGCCCAAAGATAGTCTATTGAATTTTCTACCCGCTAAAGAAAATAATATATCACTAACGTCTCGCCATAAGTGCATAATTTTTTTCTATATCATTGCAGGTGCGCACGTTTTGCTAAACTTCTTTTTATGAAAACAAACTTGCCTTTTGTATGTTTAAAGTCTTACATTCAATATAAAACAATAAATATTCTTATAGCAATCATATATAAAACAAACACACGCTAGCCACTCGCGATACAAACTAAGCAAAGGATTTCTTAAATAAAAAGTAATTATCAAAATATCTTTTACAATGCATAGACAACATAGTTTAAAATAAAACTTATTTAAAAACAAATTCTTAAAAGGAATTGTTTGCGTATGGGTTTCGTTAAAAATAAAATATTCTATGAGCAGTTGGGATAAGCATTTTTTAAATGTATTGCAGCTTTTTGATCTCTACGGAAGTCTTGTCTGCGCTAGCGCAGCAGTCCAAGTCCAGCATGTGGAACTCGTCTCCCCACTTGCAGTGTGTGCCTTCCGTTTCCGGGTAGAGTTTGACCTGAAGTTTTGTTTCAACTCTGAGGCCAGCCTCCATCTGAAAATGAAAAGAAAAAAAAGATGAGTGTCATTTTTTTTTTAGGGTAATATCATGCTGTTTCCTTGTAGGGGGCTTTGTCACACCCCCCCCTCTACGCCCCACCATCAACCTGTCACAAATCCCCCCTTCTTCCCAAACATAAAGATCACACTCGATGGCATCCTTTCAAAATATAGATCTTGCATGTACCGGAAGGACCTGCTGAGAACTGTTAGACCCAATGGACATTTGGAATAGCCTCATACGGAAGTGACGTTTTGCAAGGGAACAAAAAATAAACAAAACATGACCCACTAAACCTACACTTTATCTATTTTGTTAACGAACTCACCGAACTTAGGTTGCTGTTGAACCCATCCAGATGTTTTATTTAAATTGACCCGAGACTCTACTTCTTCTACTAAAAGTCAGCGCGATCTCTATTTCTTATTATATTTACTGTTGGGTGATATCAGATAAGTATATTTAGCAGCACTTGCGTTCTACGTCAAATTACTTTGAAGGACTTTTTACGTCACACTAATACAGTAAACATACAAGTCAATGGTGGAGCAGTCCATTGAGTCTTTGTCCCGTAAACGACAAAGTTAAAGATAACCATCATTATAATTAAAGCAAATCAAGGTAGGCTCATTGTCAGTCGCCTTTGCCTTCTTCAGCTGATGGCAGATAGACTTGGGAACTTCATCTTTTCCCTAGGTTGAAAAACTCAAGCCATCGGACTAACAGGCCAAAACGTGATCGCTAAACCGCCAGGCACAACTTTTTTTTTCTGCTGCCTGTCTTAAATTAAACCTTGAAGCCATCTTCAAACCATCGAATTAATTACGAATTCAAGAGAAAAACAATTAGGCAATGAAATACTAGCTTTCAATATTCAGTTTTGTCTTTATATAGATCAGAGATGCAATACATTTACGGCCATTTTTTTTATGTATCAGTTGTTTTAGTGTTTTTCACGTGGTGTTTTTTCCAGCATTGCCTGACAAAATATTTATAGAATAAAACAGCGGTTGCGGACAAGGACATAAAAGAAATTTTAGAAAACAAAAAACAAAAAAAAAAAGAAAAAAAAACACTGTAATAAAACAGCCGATAAAAGTTTTTAAAACTTCCAGTGTCTGGCACTGTTTAGTATTTTGTCCACCTCACAAAACTCTAGCAAGCGCCACTTTCCACTTCATCTCCTCCCCCCCCCCCGCCCCCATCCATCCAGATTCTTACCACTATAACAATACGTGCCCCTGGGGAATAAGATCAATTTGATCTACAGTTCCAAACGGCTGCAGCGTCTAGCCGAAAACTATTATGCAGGCCATTGTTTACAGCCGCCTCGTTCTGAGTCTGTCTCTCTGTTCACTGGAAATCTCTCGGCGGTGCCAACACAAATTTATTGCTCGGAATTTATTTTTTCGGGTCGGGCTTTAATTTTCTTTTTTCTTAAAATTGTAGAAAAACAAAGAGAGATGAAAACTAAAATAAAAAGACATGGAGAAGGGAAATGTTTATAGTATAGCATGGCGTTCGTCTTGCGATTCGAAGGTCCTGGGTTCGAAACCTGCTGAAGGCTAAGATTTGTTCTCGGGCCTGGAGGGTGTCCCTGAACCTACAAAGCTCTGATGGGTACCTGACATTAGTTTGTGTAAAGTAAAGGCGGCTGGACATTGTGCTGGCCACACATTCCCCTGGTATGCTGTGGCCACAGAAACTGATGATCGCTGCTTGACAAACCCCATGATCAATTTGGTCCTAAAGCTACTTTACTTACTGCTCCCTATATTTTGTGTTTTGAAGTGACAATATATTCATGCCTAGGATTTATTCACAACAAGCCGTTATGTGCCCGGTCCTCCGAACCGGCTAAAAGTTATGTTTACATACACTCTAACTACTCAGGCAGTTATAATGAGATTGCCCGCATGACCTACGACACGAATTTAAACGTGAGGTAATTTTTTATTTGCCCGCTACAACATGAATTACTCGTTAAAATCATTACTCATCACCCATTATAACAATTACAAAATTGCCCGCTATAAATTACGACGCAAATTAAAACATGAATATATTTTGTTCTATTCATTGATTAAGAACATTCGACAGTACTTTTATTTTTTTTTAATGATTGTTTGATATATTTTTTTTACGACAAACATTAAGTCGCAGACCTATGTTGTGTTGTTTTTGTTTATTTGCTATTTATTTATTTATTGTTGCTTTGGAAGCAAACTTAGAATTAAATGTTCTATTCAACATGTAAAACGATAACAAATGAAACCCATATGAAATAATGTTTATAAAACGTATACGACACGAATTAAAACTTTAAAAAGTTAGTTCCAGCAATTTGAACATTGCCCGGCAAATTAAACATTGCCCGGTAATATAAACAGTGTCCGGTAATTTAAACATTGCCCGGTAATTTAAACATTGCCCGGTATAATAAACATTGCCCGGTAATTTAAACATTGCCCGGTATTATAAACATTGCCCAGTAATTTAAACATTGCCCGGTATTATAAACATTGCCCGGTATTATAAACATTGCCCGGTAATTTAAACATTGCCCGGTAATTTAAACATTGCCCGGTATTATAAACATTGCCCGGTATTATAAACATTGCCCGGTAATTTAAACATTGCCCGGTAATTTAAACAATGGCCGTTACCTAGGCGATAAGCCTAAAGGTGCCCAGTTCTCGGAACTGGATAAAATAACCCATGGAGTTATATACAATAGTCTTAAGCGGGGATAAAGTATTTTCCGGTAACTTATACCATTTAAATATTGCATTCCACAAATAACGACGCAAATTAAAACAAAATTTTGTTCCCTTCTTAAACGCATAAATACGCAAAATTTGATGACGCCATATAATTATAAGCTTAAATATAGAGTGTAACCAGGACCACTGCGTTTAAATAAGCTTAGTAAGGCGTCGGTATTACTTCCCGAAACAGAAAAAAAAATGCTAAATCTATTTGCTTTGTCCTATGCTTGTAAAGTTTTAAATTATTAATTAGCTTTAAGTCATGTATTCACAGTGTAAAGTATTAAAGTAGTGATAGATTAAGAAAATCAACTACAGTATTGGTAGTGTAAAGAATTTATGTTGTTTACGGCACGTAGACAATTTAAACATGAAGAAAAATTTGTTCCCGTCATTGAGTTGAGATAATAAAATCCATGCACATAGTTTGATGACGTCAATTTAAACATGAATGAAAAATGTCCCTTCATTGCTATAAAATCCATGCGCAAAGATTGATGACGTCATAAAAATAATCTCAGCGCATCCTTTTTTTTTCTAACTTTGTGACGAAAAACTATAAAAAGTTGTACTGGCAAAGACAATGTGAATCAAAAGTTGTGTTTTTTTCACGTTTTTTGACCAAACTGACCACTGCGGTCATTTTAATTTTTTTTAAACCTTGACAGTGTTCACCGCCGTAACGCAAAGAATATTTGTAGCAAATTTCACGTTTTTATGTCCAGTATTTAAAAAGATTATGCGGTATGTACATAGCCAGCCACATACATACATACATACATATTCCTTTTGAGATTTATATATATATATGATGTAAAAAAACAGTTGTTTTTTTCCAATCTATAATTTGTTTCACTGTCTCAACAATCGTGTGAGTACTCTCTTCGGTTGAAAAGTTCGTACGGGGTACTTCCCTATAGCAATCGTATTCCAAGGACTTTTTTTTTTATAATCGATAGCAAAAGGACGAGAGGAGATTCGGTCATACAGGTCAGAGGTCACTGTGGCAATAGTTGACTATGCCACCTAGCACGGAATTGAAGTAGTCATTTGAACAGTAGGGGTTAAACGGTTAGGGCATGTTTGTATAGTACGAAATACCGAGTAAAGCAGACAGGCATACATATAGATAGATGAACGGATGAACAGATAAATTAGATATATATACACAATCGATAGACAGATAGATCGCCAGATAGAAAATAGAAAGATAAATAGGCTGATAGACACATTGATAGATAAACGTGTAGATTAAAAAGGTAGAAAGAGAGCCGAAAAACCGGATAGACGGATAGACTAAAAAATAGATTGCAAGATACATACACAAATTGACAAAAAGACAGATAGACAGATAGATGAATAGACAGATAACACATGCGCACATACGCACAAACATAGACTCTACATTCTACACGTTGTCCAATGGGACCAAAGTCTTCTCTGAAAGTCAAACACAAACCAGACAATACCCCCCCCCCCCACACACACACACAATCACACACACCTTAATGAAATTCAAATACCTCTACACTACTCACGACTCCCCCTCCCGCACCCGACCTCCGCCCGCACATGTACATTTCATTACCTTGTACAAACTAATTTGTTCACGTCAAAGACACGTGACCTTGTCATCTTATAGAGTCCCCCCCCCCGCCCCCGCTCACCAGGGAATAAATCTGGCGGCGCTAGTCCAGTGCTTGTATTGACAGATTAAAACGATTGAGAAAGGCTGTCCTGGGAATTTAATCAGAGTCAAATCTAACTGTTCTAGGATGTTGTTTGTTTTTGCTTTTGTTCATCTAACTTTAAACTTGTAATTAGTCTATTGAATGCCCCCTGTGTCTGTGGCCGATGCTCAGTCTTCGTCTAATTCCAAACACACAATTAAGCTTTGACAGTAGCCGATTTAATTTTTGTTCTAATTTGTGCTAACTGGACGGACATTTTGGCCTAGACTCGTATCTTATATATTACAGACGCCCCTTCTATAAATTTTAAAATATTTATAAAAGATTATTGCGTCCTACGCTCATCCGTGGTCTGAGTCTAGTCTTGCATTTTTATTAGTGTCTTAAATGATGTAAAGTTACTTGGTTTTCGTTGAGGAAAAAAAAAGTATCCCGTCAGACCAAATTGATCCATAGGTCTGGTGAAACAGTGCTCACCAGTTTCTGTGGCCATGGCATACTAGGAAATCATGTGTCCAGCACAATGCCCGGCCGCCTTATATTTACCCCAAACTATTGTCGGGTAACCATCAGAGGAGACATAGGGGCCCTCTCCAGATCTGGACACAAATGCCCCCACTTACGCCCTTTCCCGCCTTCCTCTTCTAGACACCCAGGACGAATTCGTCTGTCGCTTGATGTTCAATTTCTTGCCACTGACAATTCGTGGCAAGACTTTCTGTTTCTATTTGGAACGAGTCTTTCTTCTCCTCTTTTTTTTTAAATATTGATTCCAATTTCTTTTTTGCATTTCAAGTTGGCAGCCAGATGAAAAGAAACCTGGCCGGTTAGATAAACACAACAACAAACAAACACAAGAAAATGGAGAAAATGTGGTTAGGGGCGGGGAGAGGAAAGGCATGACAAATAGCGACTTAAGCTCAACGGAACAGAGGCAGGAGTGGAAGTACAGCACAAAGCAATTAAGGAAAAAAAAAAGAATGAGGAAAATAAAACTAGTTTTTATCGATTGCATTTGCCTTCTGCATCATTCGACTATAATACGCATTGGTTTGAAAACTTTAGG
This sequence comes from Anisus vortex, assembly GCA_949126835.1. Classification (NCBI taxonomy): domain Eukaryota; kingdom Metazoa; phylum Mollusca; class Gastropoda; family Planorbidae; genus Anisus; species Anisus vortex. Next base: position 53,000,355 of record OX421495.1, read on the forward strand.
TTTAAATATAGATCTATAGATCTTAGGTTAATTGGAAAACACATTTCTGGGTTTAAATTACTGGCTTCGGTCACGTGATTATTAAAACAAAAATATCAGTTTGAGGCAACGTGTTTAATGAGATGCATGCATTGGAAGGGTAAATCATATGCAGACGTATCAGTGAAAGGGGAGACGAGCACTCCAAACTCAATGACGTACACATACACGCAGTAGTGACGTACACACACATATACACAATGGCGCATGCGCAGATGATATGATGTTACGTAACGTGCTAGTGTAGCTCTGCATGCTGTTACCATGGCAACACGAGATCGACAAAAAGGGGGAGAAACTTGTGGCCAGCTAAAAATGTCCGGTCCCTTCATGGCCGGATTTGTATCTCTACGCTTACCTGGCCGAGGCTTATGGCCTCCAAATCATGTGCTACGAGTTTTCAGTCGCCGTGTAGGCCTATATGTAGTGGTCGTCGTTGTAGCCCAGCGGGCCCAACACGTCGTATCGACGGGGTAAAAACGTGAAAAACATGTTTTTTTCTCTTTCGATACAATGTGGTGTGCCCGCTGGGAGACAGAATTTGTGTATTAAATTTAGGTTGCTCTATTATTGTTATCATCGTCTGTAATTGTTAAGCGCATAGAACTGATTGCGGGATATGCGCTATATAAGCTTCATTTATTATTATTATTATTATTATTGGGCGTTGGACAAAATTCGCTATGTCACATAAAAAGAAAGGCCAAAGAAAGCAACGCTAAAACCCAGCAATGTTTGCGAACCCAAAGACTTATTCTTTTTATTTGCTCGGCCCTTATGGGCCGTAGACGTAATGGCCCATAGACAAAAAGGGCCCATAGACAAAAAGGGCCATAGACCAATTGGGCCGAAGACTATATGAGCCGTAGATTAACTGAGCTGTAGACCAAGTGATCGTATACAGCTAATAAACAAACGGACATATTCACTAAACAAACGGCCATATTCTTATCTAACCTTATATATTACAGACGCTCATTCTATAATGAAGATTATTGCGTCCTACGCTCATCCGTGGTCCGAGTCTACTCTTGCATCTTTATTAACGTTTTAAATAATGTTAAGTTACTGGCTTTCCTGATTTGATCAGGTAACCCATTCCACACCCGAATGTCACTTGGGAAAAAAAGAGTACTTGTATGCATTTGTTCTCGCATAAGGGATAAGGAAAGTGTTTATGTCCTTATGTTTAACTGAGCATTGCAACAGGTTGTTATTGGGTTGTATTTCTAAATTAGAATTTCACTAAACAAACGGCCATTTATTATTAACTAAACAAATGGCCATAGTCACTAAACAAACGGCCATATTCACTAAACAAACATCCATGGACCTACTAGTCAGATGTGGTGCGGGGCCACCAGCTGGTATTGATAAATAAAACGCTACAGAAAACTAAGGAACAGGCTGCATAAAAATACTTGTCATAGCGCAGTAACCACTGATCTTTTTAGAGATCAAAATCTTACTGAAGAATTATTTCATTTCCACACATATGTGAGACAAACACATTAGTCTTAAAAAATATCCACATTGTCGCATACAGAATTGTATGAAATAATATTCAAAGAAAATATTCAAGTGACCTTCCCCAATGTGGAATCAATCTTACGGCTGTTTCTCAGTTTAATAGTCACTAATTGTACTGGAGAAAAGTCATTAATTTTTCAAGACTTAAAAATATCAAAAAGCAATTATTAAGAAGCTCAACGACCCAAACGAGGTTGTCTTCATTGAAGATTTTGTGACTCGAAAATGAGACCTTCAGAAAAATAGAGTTTGATGAATTTATAGAAGAATTCTGTGTGAAAACGTTTAGAAAGAAATTCTTCTAATCTACTATTTCGTTTTAAATGTATACTCCGTTGAATCAGTTCTTAAATAAAATCACTATTACCATAAAATTTTGAATGATATACAATTTGATATTATCTTTTTTGTAATCTAGATTTTGTTTGAATAAAGTTCCTTTTTTACTCCCTTTATTGTAACCGTGAGTGTGTTAGGAAGAATCTGTGCACGTTTTCAGAATTTGCTACTGCAATATGCCCCCCCTCCCCCCTTGTTTTTTCACATTGCGATATTTGCTTTTTCCACCGACCTTTCTCCTTACAATCTATGACCTCCCCCCCCCCCTCCTCTACATTTCAATCCTAGTTACGCCAATGCCCCCACCCCTTTTTTTTTTAAAAGTCTAAATGTCCGTACATTTAGCCAAACAAGTCTCGCTCATTTCAGTCGGGATCGTTACAAATCGATCTTCACGCTGAAAAAAAAGATTATGTTGCACAGAGGCGGCGGTGGGGCGAATGGGGGTGCCGGGGCAAGAGAAACATAGAGAGAATGTGAGAAACAAAAAAAAACCGGTTAGGATGTTGTGTTTGTTTTGTTTGATTTTCAAAGATGGCGGATGAGGCAAACTTGTGAAATGATAGTGGTCGGTTGATTGGAGCAGAGACAGGTGGGGAGAATGTAAAGGCGTGTGTGGAGGGCGTGTGTATGTGGAGGTGCGCGTGTGTGGAGGCAGGAGACATATCTATGACTGAAATAGTCGCGGAAGAAGAATGGAGGACGAAGTGAGAGGGATAGCTAGATAAACAAATAGACAGATACATACAAAAGACAGATAGACGATAAATAGATAGATAAAACAACAGACAGATATATAGACGATTGATAGACAGACAGATATATAGACGACTGATAGACAGACAGATATATAGACGATTGATAGACAGACAGATATATAGACGATTGATAGACAGACAGATATATAGACGATTGATAGACAGACAGATATATAGACGATTGATAGTCAGACAGATATATAGACGATTGATAGACAGACAGATGTAAAGACGATTGATAGACAGACAAATATATAGACGATTGATAGACAGACAGATAGATAAATATAGATAGATATGAAAAAAGATAGATAGAGACAGATTGATTGTCGGAAAAACACTGACAACTATAAGATAAGAATGACATCTTGCAAATGAAAAATCGTATCGCAATCTATGCAATTATATTCATAAAAACCGTTTTACATAAAACCTATAGCACGGATAGACATTCCGACACATTAATGAATTGGAAGATTTTTTTCTTTAGTTCCACAAAATGACACTCGACGGTCAATGCATGTTTAAATAGATCAGTGACTAAGCCTTGTTGGATTCGACTATCTCTCTAAATACTCAAACGAATGGGTAATCGTGTCAAATGTATTTGCTCTGAACTAAACGGTCGTTAGAGAATCGATTATCCCACACAAGAGCACGATGACCTCCGCGGTCTTATCGAGAATTCTTCGCAGGCCCCTTTGTTTGTGCTTGGGCAAGAATTAATTTACCTGGCATAATAATCAAGCCTGAGTTGATTGGTTGGTGAATAGTGAACATTACCCGTCTTGGCGGATGGATAATTACACGCGCGGAGAAACCGCACTGCCGTGATTACAGTCTGGAGAACTATTCGCAAGACCAGCCTGATGATATTCTAGCGCCTAACTTAACTTCGGCGAGCGTCCCTCTTTAGTTATATGCAACTGACAGTACCCAAACAGTTTTCACTTGAACGGCTTTTATAAAACGTGAAGATTCTTATATTATCTTATCTCATACATTACAGACGCCCCTTCTATAAAGAAGATTATTGCGTCCTACGCACATTCTTGGTTAGAGTCTATTCCTGCATTTCTATTAGTGTTTTTCAAGATGTTAAGTTACTGGTTTTCCTGGTCTGTTCAGGCTACCCATTCCATGCCCGGATGCCACTCGGGAAGACAATTTACTTATATGCCGTTTCTTCTTGCATAAGGGATAAGGAAAGTGCTTCCTAAAGTAAAATAAGGACTCGCATAACATTCTTTTATTACAGTAGCTAAGTATGTTTTAAAATTAACGGTGAGAGGGGGGTGAGACGGAAGTGAAGTTCTTGGCACTGTGGGGTACGCCTGCGCAACGTACACCCTTCCTTATAATATAATTTTATTTTTCTGTCTCTTCTTCATTGTTTTCTATCTTAAAAAAAAATATACAAAACATAAAAACTGAGATACACATTATCTTTTTCTTCATATTACTGTGGAGACCCCGTTAGGACCGAGGAAAGAGTCCACAATTTAACTACACACACAAATTTAAAAATCATCCACAAACAACAATTATAAACAGATGACAGGGTGTCACTTTAGGTTTTTGCGCTCTGTGTGTGCGTTTAACCAATCATAATGGCTTATTTAACGACACGTGACCTAATTGCCTCGTATTTTACCTTTGCAATTTGACATGTGTCCTCGCTAGCTGAGTGGATAGCGTATCGGACTACCATGCGTTCGACCCATGCGTTTCTAAAAATAAATAATTTTCAATTATTATTACTTTTTAAAAAAAGATTTCAAATCCACGGGCAACACCGGGCAATTGAACTTTTCGTTAAATAAAACGACTTGCCTATTTTTATACCGATTACATTCTTAAATATCTACTGTAAAAACATTTTTTTTAAATTCTTAGAACTATAGCATCCTGTTCATTGTAGATTATAAAATTTTTTTTTATCTGTAGTCTGTCCCTGAGGAGGGGGGGGGGGGGGGGGGGTCAACGCCGGAAAATTGAGCTTGTTAAATAATAAAGAAGGGAGCTAGTAGAATAGTCAGGGGGAGGTAATATTGAAACTTTCCTTGTTGTTTGGTGTAGGCGAGAAGCTTTATTACATTGGAGACAAATGGCGAGTGCCTATAATGGGCGAGTGCTTGCCCCCAACAATTTTTTTTTCTTTTTCTTAACGGAAATATTGTTCGTGTAGCACGAGAGTTTCATCAGGACGTCACTCAACCTTTATCTTAAAACTCCCACACACAGTAGAGAGGGAGATGGGGAAAGGCGACGGAAGGGGGGGGGGGGGCGTAGGGGGGGGGGGGGGCAGGAATTGCTGGAGATTTCACAGAAGCTGTAAATCACGTGATTGAAGAAGAAAAAATAACACCTCCATCTCACAAAACAAAACAAAAAAACTACGACAGCGAGGCTCGCGACCTTTAACGCCTTGTGGGGAGGGGGGTGGCGCGACACCTAGCCCGGCCAGACGATTTGTTCGTGACATCGATCAATGCCCACAGGGCGTTGTGGAATCATGATTACCCCGGCCGCCGCCCCCCCCCCCACCACATATCCCCGGCTAGTAACGCAGGCTTCGGCCAGCCATCTTTACGTAACACAATATCATCAGTGGTCAAGACAATTTTGGGGTCAAAAAAAATAAAATAAATTGTCTAAATAATATTTCAAATGAGGACTTGGCTGTGGAACTCAATGGACAAATCCTCCATCACTGCCCCCCCCCCCCTCCCTCTGTGGCGGCTTTCATATCATCACTAAAAGACTGGACCAAAGACATTCAATGAAAATCGACTGTTCTGACTTCTATAGTTATAAATATTTAATACACAAACTATGATCACAGAGTATTCGTGGTCAATTCACCCAAAACTGTAGACTTTTTCCCCCGTGTTACGGGGTCTCCACAATACAATAAAGAAGAAGAAGATATACGTAACAACGAAAACTATAAATATATATTTTTTTATGGAATTCGATCCCCCGTTGGTTAATTTAAAGACACGTGACCTTTTTGTCTCGTATCTTATTTTTGCGATCTCTCTTCTCACATTTGTCGTCCCTGGCGTAGTGGTTAGCGTCTTCGACTGCCATGCGGGCGACCTGGGTTCGATTCCCAATTGACAGCTTTCTTTTTTCTTTCCAACTTTTTCTCCACATTAATATTACATTTTTTAAAAAGTTTGTAAAGAATTTTAGGACTTACAACTTTCCTAAAATATTTTCAGTAAATAAAATCTAATATATTATATTTTGGACTCTCTTGGAAGACGGGGGTTCGATTCTCATCCACAGTGATAGTCCCTCCACTAAGTGTCATCCACAGGGATTGGTCCATTTTGAACATGTGCACTTACCTCTATAACTATTGGTAAATATGTCCTTATATTGCTTTTGTTGACGTCATAACCCAAAGTTGACCAATCGGCGTGGTAGACGCAGCAGTTGTCCTCATTTCTCTGAGGTTTCTGGAGACTTAGCTCAAGTTTCTGAGATTTGATAAAAACTCGCCTGTAAGTACAAATAGAAACGAACTAATTAGGTTTGTATAATATATTATCCGATTGTATGTCTTCTCACGCAGATAAAATGCCAACAGATAAGAGAATTAAATAAAAAAGAAACAAATAATAACAAACTACTTCATTCATGGTAAAGAACTCACTCAAACTAACAATGCAATGTACTTAGAAGTAATAATAAATGATAAGTTATCTTGAATCCTCATATTAATGAAGTAATAAACAACATATTAAACAAAACATTAGGATTAATAAAAAGGAACTTGTACAAATGTAATAAGAATATAAAACTAAAATGCTATCTCAGATTAGTTAGGCCAATACTATAATATGAATCATGTGCATGGGACCCATCAACTTAAGAAAACATTAAAAAATTATAACAAATTCAGAAAAGTAACACCATTAGTCAAATCACTAAACTTAGAAACACTAGAGGACAGAAGGTCAAAGAGTAAAGTAGTAATAATACATAAGGCATTAAACTCTAATTTAGAATTACAACCCAATAACAACCTGTTGCAATACTCAGATAAACATAAGGACAAAAACACGTTCATTATCCCTTATGCGAGAACAAATGCATATTATAAGTACTCTTTCTTCCCGAGTGGCATTCGGGCATGGAATGGGTTGCCTGAACAAACCAGGAAAACCAGTAACTTAATTTAGATGGATAAAAGCATCCATAGAAAGGTGTACAGTTTAAAATCTAGGAACAAGGATAGAAAGAAAAATAGAAAGAAAAGAAAGAAAAAAAAGAGAGAAAGATGGAACGACAGAAATATTATTCTTTCAACGATTCAGAATGCATTCTATCTTATATCTACTGTCACCATTTCTTATATTTTTATCTCTGACTTCTACCCATGAAAGGGTGATTCATCGAAGGTTAAAATGTATCTATGAAAACAGAAAACACCATCAATTTTGTTAAACACCGCACAAACAACAGGATGACCTGCTGTCTGAAATTATGGATTTCAAACGACGTCTCGTGCCGCCCAGCATTTGTAGGTTAAAAATGTGTGTTTCGTTCCATCTGTTGCCAAACAATGTCGAAACCTAATTAGAGTTATCCCCCCCCCCCCCCCCACTCACCCCCCTACTCCCAACAAAATGTCTATTTTTGTTTTCCATAATGGTTTTGAATAAGTATAAATGATTGGTTTACCGAACTGGTTTAGACCTCACCCTGACCTGGGACGCCCCAGTTATGCATTCGATGATCATTGCACGGGCGAGAGCTCAGCGAAATGCATTTCGGTGGGGGAGAAAGGAATTGGCGCAGCAGTACCCTTTTCGTCAAGCCCGGTAGGCTATATGAATGATCAGGCTTAAAGTCTGGAATTCGTAATACACGGCAAATGTGTAGGTAATGAGCCCTCGTTAGTGATCTGAGGGGTCTATTCGTAGCAGAATGCATCGGGTTTGAGATCCATCCCTTTTCTCGTTATGCCCTGACTTAAGAGAGTGGCCTCGGCCGGTCCAAGAGACTTTTGAATTCGGTTCAGGCAAGCCATTCCATGAAAGACTGAATAGCACTAATGACTGGCCGTTACCAACGCTCAAACCACAGAACACCATGACATAAAAAAAATGACGTGTACTTACTGTACTGTCCGAGCAGGCCGAGTGGTCAGCACCACGCTGTACTTTGTGTTGGCGTTCAGCTTGACCGTGATGGTGCTCTCGAATCGATCGCCGTCCTGCTTCTTAAACACCGGACCGTCGTTCTCGGCTCTCCGGATCGAGAACTGAATTTCGAATTGACCGCAACAAGTGGTCATTTTGTTTTGTATATGTCCTTTGTGTGTGTGTGTGTTTGGTTGTTTCACACTCAATCGTTCTTTCCAACCGTTGGTCGATGGTGGAGTGAATGACCTTTCACCGAAATGAAACTAGTTAGAGATGTAAAAGGCCTTTGGTCATTAGATTGGCGACATCGTCCGTGGGCTTAGTGCAATAAACGTTCATTTAGATGGCGCCACGAGGGTTCAGGCTTCACTGGTGGATCATCTGTAATAAGAACACAATACTGTGATAGTAATATATTATTATGCTAATACAATGATGCTATGATAAATGCGGTTGGGTACTGTGCTGACCACACAATCCCCTAGTTTGCCGTATGGCCACAGAAACTTGTGAACGCTGCTTCAACAGCCCTACGGATCAATTTGGTCTAACGCATAGATTCTCAACGGGGGCGATATCTCCCCCCCCCCGGGGGCGATTGGGAGGCGGTGAAGGGCAAGTGGTGGTACAAACGTTCCTGATATATTTTAACACCTCAGCTATTTGAATCGATTAAAAGAAAGTTTGGGAAGGGGGGGGGGTGAGCGGAAAATTTTTTTAAAAGGGGGCGGTGAGCCGAAAAATGTTGAGAACCTATTGTCTAACGGGATTAATTTACTTACTTTTACTTACTATGATAATATAATATATTCTCGGAATCTGCGGCCAATTTTGCTGTATCTAATTCCTTATACTACCCAATGATAAAAACAAATGTTGCACAACCCTAGGCTAGACACATACATTGCTTTTAAACAGTGTTCAATATTAGTCTTTTAAATTCCGGAAGTGCTCGCGCGCCATTTTGTTTAAACTAAAAACAAACAATGTTTTATCTTTATTGTTTGCTTAGAACTACAATATTTTCTATTATATGAATATGTTAGTTTTGTTGAGCGATGTGGCTCCAAATTAAATAGTACTTGGCTTTATCGTAGCTAAAGGCAACCTTTTGATAATAGTGTGCCAAAGAAGCATTTTTCATTCATCCATTGTGCCAACATCATTCATCCATTGTGCCAACATCATTCATCCATTGTGCCAACATCCTAAAATAAAATTCTTCTTGTTCTAGCACTCATTTTCTGGTAACAGAGACTTACATTGAATTTTTGTTTTGGAGGTCTTTTACGTGCCATTGAAAATCGCTCTGCGTGCCAAATCTGGCACGCCGGCCGTAGTTTGCCAACCCAGTGATCTAGGCTACCATCTGGAATTGTTTACAAAACAAACTTGTGATAGTAGAAGTAAACCAACACGAACCACACCAACGATATTAACAAACAACAACATTTAAAAAAAAAGAGAACATATTGGAATTTCAGCTGATCGCCTGGTATTCGCTGGAGCTTGACTTCCGGTTTGAGGAATAACAAAAGCCACACAAAGAGCGTTGTGTTATTATTAAAGATTTAAAATGCAATCAATACTCAAAACTATTGATTCAAAGTTGTTGTTTTTTTGTTATCCCCAAATTGAACTGGCAAACTCCAGGATATGGTTTGGGGGGGGGGGTGGAGAGCGGCAGTGTGTGATACAGTCTGCACGCGACGTAAACAATGGACCTATACATAGCTGAAAAGAACAAGAGGAAGAAGTGGGGCGTAAGAATGCATGAGTTTGTTTTGCGGTAGCCCAAATGACATAACGGACAATCTAAAGTGCTGATCTATCTACATTTGAGTTTACGACTTGTATTGTGCTAAATTACAGATTACATTTGTATTGTGCTAAATTACAGATTACATTTGTATTGTGCTAAATTACAGATTACATTTGTATTGTGCTAAATTACAGATTACATTTGTATTGTGCTAAATTACAGATTACATTTGTATTGTGCTAAATTACAAATTACATTTGTATTGTGCTAAATTACAGATTACATTTGTATTATGCTAAATTACAGATTACATTTGTATTGTGCTAAATTACAGGTTACACTTGTATTGTGCTAAATTACAGATTACACTTGTATTGTGCTAAACTACAGATTACATTTGTATTGTGCTAAATTACAGATTACACTTGTATTGTGCTAAATTACAGATTACACTTGTATTGTGCTAAATTACAGATTACATTTGTATTGTGCTAAATTACAGATTACACTTGTATTGTGCTAAATTACAGATTACACTTGTATTGTGCTAAATTACAGATTACACTTGTATTGTGCTAAATTACAGATTACACTTGTATTGTGCTAAATTACAGATTACATTTGTATTGTGCTAAATTACAGATTACACTTGTATTGTGCTAAATTACAGATTACATTTGTATTGTGCTAAATTACAGATTACAATTGTATTGTGCTAAATTACAGATTACACTTGTATTGTGCAAAATTACAGATTACACTTGTATTGTGCTAAATTACAGATTACATTTGTATTGTGCTAAATTACATATTACACTTGTATTGTGCTAAATTAAAGATTACACTTGTATTGTGCTAAATTACAGATTACACTTGTATTGTGCTAAATTACAGATTACACTTGTATTGTGCTAAATTACAGATTACACTTGTATTGTGCTAAATTACAGATTACACTTGTATTGTGCTAAATTACAGATTACATTTGTATTGTGCTAAATTACAGATTACAATTGTATTGTGCTAAATTACAGATTACACTTGTATTGTGCAAAATTACAGATTACACCTGTATTGTGCTAAATTACAGATTACATTTGTATTGTGCTAAATTACATATTACACTTGTATTGTGCTAAATTACAGATTACACTTGTATTGTGCTAAATTACAGATTACACTTGTATTGTGCTAAATTACAGATTACACTTGTATTGTGCTAAATTACAAATTACACTTGTATTGTGCTAAATTACAGATTACACTTGTATTGTGCTAAATTACAGATTACACTTGTATTGTGCTAAATTACATATTACACTTGTATTGTGCTAAATTACAGATTACACTTGTATTGTGCTAAATTACAGATTACACTTGTATTGTGCTAAATTACAGATTACACTTGTATTGTGCTAAATTACAGATTACACTTGTATTGTGCTAAATTACAGATTACACTTGTATTGTGCTAAAGAATAGTTTACAATTTTATTGTTCTGGCCACACAACCTCCTAGTATGCGTGGCCACAGAAACTGGTGAACGCTGCTTCACACACCCTATGGATCAATTTGGTCCGACGGGATACTTTTTTTTTTTACTATACACTTATAGTGGGCTGTTGTTTTTGCTTAGCGATAAGGAAGCTACTTACTATTGACCAGTGAAGTTGATTGTTTTAATTGTACATAAGTTCAAGCATTCAATTCTTCTTTAAACATTCATCGAGTGGCTTGAGTGTATTATTTCATAGTGAACAGGATCCGAGACAGAAAACAGAGGACCCGGATTTGTAGCAAGTCTGTTTCACATATATTATAGGAATACATGTGCATTACAATCAACTGCAACAACAGGGAGATAGATATAAAGAAACTTTATAGATTTAACCATAGACTATAATATATTATAGTCTATGATTTAACAAAAATGTATACGCATGACTTTTTTTATGAAATTTGCTGACCAAAACTCGTTATAATTGTAAAAACTGAAAACACTGTAAATAATAAACTAGCACTTCCAAGCCGAGTTGAGAAAAGCATTTTGGAGACTCGATTTGAAAGGGAAAGTACGAGTTATTCTCATGGCTGGGCTGAGCAGCTGCTACTTGATTGCTCTCATTAAAGGCATTAAGCCAATGGTAGCCGGCCCTGTGTTTCTAATCTCTGCCGCAACTCCGCTAATTATCTCCCTTTGAAGAATCAAACCCCTTTCTGGGTTTTTGATAGTGTGACGTGCTGGGTTTGTAAATCCTAACAACACAAGTTTCTGAATCCGGGTTAGAGGGGATGTAGCACGTGCAGTCTGTCTAGCGCGTGCATTCGATTTGAAAAAAAAAATAATAATAAAATGATTAACCTTTGCACTTATCAAGTCGCTTTTCGAAAAAAAAATTGTACTTTGGCGTATTTTGATTCTTTTTTTTACTTAAAAAATTTTTCCGATTTAGACTAGATTCTAGTCTTCTGGTGAAAACAGTTTTTTAAAATGTATACACTAAAATGAAATATTTAATTGGTCTAAGATATATACAGATTTAGATATATATATAGAAATACGATAGAAAAACTATTACAACACTTAAAATACATGTTAAATGGGCCTATGACTCATTATCCTTTTTGAGACATTTGAGACACAGGCCCATAGCATGTATTTAAAGTTTAAGTTTTAAAATCGTTTTTCTAACGTATTTCTCTTGTGATGTGTTGATCAACAGAGGAAGGAGTATGTACTTCAGTTGTCAAAACGCCTCATTCAATTTCATCCGTAGTAACTTTAATGTCAGTGGTCAGTGTCGCACCTATGGTGAATTCAGTAGGAAATGACCGCAAACGCGCGACTTCAGAAATGTCCACACATCTGCGACTTCAGAAATGTCCACACATCTGCGACTTCAGAAATGTCCACACATCTGCGACTTAAGAAATAGTCACACGTATCCGAATTAAGAAATACCTCCGCACCTGCAACCTAAGAAATGTCCCCGCGTCTGTTATTTAAAAAAATGTCTTCACATCTGACGAAAAGTCTACAGCTGTTGGAGTACAGCAAGAATCTCCATGTTTTTACAGGACAGATTGCCCCTTTCTCTATCTCTCTCTCTCTCTATCTCTCTCTCTCTCTCTCCTCCCTCCCATTACATCCCTCCCCTCATTTCCAATCCTCCCCGCTTTCAAGTGCTAATATCGAATCAGTGAAATCAAAAAGACCTCCTACAGTGATCAGTTAGGCACCCTCTCTCCTCCCTTTCCACACGCCCCTTTTACCCTCCCCCCTCCCATCTCCCGCCTCCCCCATCCTCCTTCGTGTCTTCCCGTGGCCGATGTCAATTGTGGAGGGATGCTTCGACAACCATCAGTGCCAATAATCCCCGGGAGATTTCCCGTGATTGGGACAGAGACACACACACTGTGGAAAATGATTGGAGATTGACCCAGAATTTCGTTCCTGGGTCGGACCAGGTATTCGTTTCTTTTAATAAAATAAATCGTTACATATGATTTGAAAATCGTAGTTTACTGTTAAAGACAGATTAGAGTGTAAACTTTCTCCAAATTCTAAACATAACTATTACTTGACACCCACAAGACCACTTTTCTCCCCACAACTTCCACGCGACCGATATCAATCACTCCACTTCAATCACTCCACTTCAATCACTCCACTTCAATCACTCCACTTCAATCACTCCACTTCAATCACTCCACTTCAATCACTCCACTTCAATCACTCCACTTCAATCACTCCACTTCAATCACTCCACTTCAATCACTCCTCTTCAATCACTCCACTTCAATCACTCCACTTCAATCACTCCACTTCAATCACTCCACTTCAATCACTCCACTTCAATCACTCCACTTCAATCACTCCACTTCAATCACTCCACTTCAATCACTCCACTTCAATCACTCCACTTCAATCACTCCACTTCAATCACTCCACTTCAATCACTCCACTTCAATCACTCCACTTCAATCACTCCACTTCAATCACTCCACTTCAATCACTCCTCTTCAATCACTCCACTTCAATCACTCCACTTCAATCACTCCACTTCAATCACTCTACTTCAATCACTCCACTTCAATCACTCCACTTCAATCACTCCACTTCAATCACTCCACTTCAATCACTCCACTTCAATCACTCCACTTCAATCACTCCACTTCAATCACTCCACTTCAATCACTCCACTTCAATCACTCCACTTCAATCACTCCACTTCAATCACTCCACTTCAATCACTCCACTTCAATCACTCCACTTCAATCACTCTTCTTCAATCTCCCCTCTTCAATAACTGTACTGTCTAACTGTTTACCGGACAGAAAACATAGAGATAGCGAATGAGGAAGTGAGAGAAGTCTGTGTGAATGAAAAAAGAAATTAGTTGTATATCTATGTTGAACTGAAGAGAACTGTATGAATAGACAAGAAACTGTAATGGGAGAGAGAGAGTGTATGTGTGTGTATATATCTGTGTCTGTGTGTGTGTGTAGCCCAACAGGAAATACATCCTTCTCTACGGCTGTAGGCCTAATGGGAGAGAGAGAGTGTATGTGTGTGTATATATCTGTGTCTGTGTGTGTGTGTAGCCCAACAGGAAATACATCCTTCTCTACGGCTGTAGGCCTAATGGGAGAGAGAGAGTGTATGTGTGTGTGTATATATCTGTGTCTGTGTGTGTGTGTAGCCCAACAGGAAATACATCCTTCTCTACGGCTGTAGGCCTAATGGGAGAGAGAGAGTGTATGTGTGTGTGTATATATCTGTGTCTGTGTGTGTGTGTAGCCCAACAGGAAATACATCCTTCTCTACGGCTGTAGGCCTAATGGGAGAGAGAGAGTGTATGTGTGTGTGTATATCTGTGTCTGTGTGTGTGTGTAGCCCAACAGGAAATACATCCTTCTCTACGGCTGTAGGCCTAATGGGAGAGAGAGAGTGTATGTGTGTGTGTATATATCTGTGTCTGTGTGTGTGTGTAGCCCAACAGGAAATACATCCTTCTCTA